>CAWUPM010000188.1:0-168306 GCA_963924295.1 Dioctria rufipes | reverse complement strand
ATTTTTTGAAAAATTCACTATGGAAAAGGCAATCCTCGGCGTATTTAAAATTTGCGACAGTAAAAAATTATTTTTTGAAAAATTTACTATAGAAAAGGCAATCTTCGGCGTATTTAAAATTTGCGACAATAAAAAATTGTTTTTTGAAAAATTTACTATAGAAAAGGCAATCCTCGGCGTATTTAAAATTTGCGACAATAAAATGTTATTTTTGAAAAATTTACTATAGAATAGGCAATCCTCGGCGTATTTAAAGTTTGCGACAGTAAAAAATTATTTTTTGAAAAATATACTATAGAAAAGGCCATCCTCGGCGTATTTAAAATTTGCGACAGTAAAAAATTATTTTTTGCAAAATTTACTATAGAAAAGGCAATCCTCGGCGTATTTAAAATTTGGGACAGTAAAAAATAAATTTTTGAAAAGTTTACTATAGAAAATGCAATCCTCGGCGTGTTTAAAATTTGCGACAATAAAAAATTATTTTTTGAAAAATTTACTATAGAAAAGGCAATCCTCGACGTTTTTAAAATTTGCGACAGTAAAATGTTATTTTTTGAAAAATTTACTATAGAAAAGGCAATCCTCGGCGTATTTAAAATTTGCTACAGTAAAAAATTATTTTTTGAAAAATTTACTATAGAAAAGGCAATCCTCGACGTTTTTAAAATTTGCGACAGTAAAATGTTATTTTTTGAAAAATTTACTATAGAAAAGGCAATCCTCGGCGTATTTAAAATTTGCGACAGTAAAAAATAATTTTTTGAAAAATTTACTATAGAAAATGCAATCCTCGGCGTATTTAAAATTTGCGACAATAAAAAATTATTTTTTGAAAAATTTACTATAGAAAAGGCAATCCTCGGCGTATTTAAAATTTGCGACAGTAAAAAATTATTTTTTGAAAAATTTACTATAGAAAAGGCAATCTTCGGCGTATTTAAAATTTGCGACAGCAAAAAATTATTTTTTGAAAAATTTACTATGGAAAAGGCAATCCTCGGCGTTTTTAAAATTTGCGACAGTAAAAAATTATTTTTTGAAAAATTTACTATAGAAAAGGCAATCCTCGGCGTATTTAAAATTTGCGACAGTAAAAAATTATTTTTTGAAAAATTTACTATGGAAAAGGCAATCCTCGGCGTATTTAAAATTTGCGACAGTAAAAAATTATTTTTGAAAAATTTATGATAGAAAAGGCCATCCTCGGCTTATTTAAAATTTGCGACAGTAAAAAATTATTTTTTGCAAAATTTACTATAGAAAAGGCAATCCTCGGCGTATTTAAAATTTGCTACAGTAAAAAATTATTTTTTGAAAAATTTACTATAGAAAAGGCAATCCTCGACGTTTTTAAAATTTGCGACAGTAAAAAATTATTTTATGAAAAATTTACTATAGAAAATGCAATCCTCGGCGTATTTAAAATTTGCGACAATAAAAAATTATTTTTTGAAAAATTTACTATAGAAAAGGCAATCCTCGGCGTATTTAAAATTTGCTACAGTAAAAAATTATTTTTTGAAAAATTTACTATAGAAAAGGCAATCCTCGGCGTATTTAAAATTTGCGACAGTAAAAAATTATTTGTTGAAAAATTTACTATAGAAAAGTCAATCCTCGGCGTATTTAAAATTTGCTACAGTAAAAAATTATTTTTTGAAAAATTTACTATAGAAAAGGCAATCCTCGACGTTTTTAAAATTTGCGACAGTAAAAAATTATTTTATGAAAAATTTACTATAGAAAATGCAATCCTCGGCGTATTTAAAATTTGCGACAATAAAAAATTATTTTTTGAAAACTTTACTATAGAAAAGGCAATCCTCGGCGTATTTAAAATTTGCTACAGTAAAAAATTATTTTTTGAAAAATTTACTATAGAAAAGGCACTCCTCGACATTTTTAAAATTTGCGACAGTAAAATGTTATTTTTTGAAAAATTTACTATAGAAAAGGCAATCCTCGGCGTATTTAAAATTTGCGACAATAAAAAATTATTTTATGAAAAATTTACTATAGAAAAGGCAATCCTCGGCGTATTTAAAATTTGCGACAGTAAAAAATTATTTTTGAAAATTTACTATAGAAAAGGCAATCTTCGGCGTATTTAAAATTTGCGACAGCAAAAAATTATTTTTTGAAAAATTTACTATGGAAAAGGCAATCCTCGGCGTTTTTAAAATTTGCGACAGTAAAAAATTATTTTTTGAAAAATTTACTATAGAAAAGGCAATCTTCGGCGTATTTAAAATTTGCGACAGCAAAAAATTATTTTTTGAAAAATTTACTATGGAAAAGGCAATCCTCGGCGTTTTTAAAATTTGCGACAGTAAAAAATTATTATTTTTAAAATTTACTATAGAAAAGGCAATCCTCGGCGTATTTAAAATTTGCGACAGTAAAAAATTATTTTTTGAACAATTTACAATAGAAAAGGCAATCCTCGGCGTATTTAAAATTTGCGACAGTAAAAAATTATTTTTTGAAAAATTTACTATGGAAAAGGCAATCCTCGGCGTATTTAAAATTTGCGACAGTAAAAAATAATTTTTTTTTAAATTTACTATAGAAAAGGCAATACTCGGCGTATTTAAAATTTGCGACAGTAAAAAATTATTTTTTGAAAAATTTACTATAGAAAAGGCAATCCTCGACGTTTTTAAAATTTGCGACAGTAAAAAATTATTTTTTGAAAAATTTACTATAGAAAATGCAATCCTCGGCGTATTTAAAATTTGCGACAATAAAAAATTATTTTTTGAAAAATTTACTATAGAAAAGGCAATCCTCGGCGTATTTAAAATTTGCGACAGTAACAAATTATTTTTTGAAAAATTTACTATAGAAAAGGCAATCTTCGGCGTATTTAAAATTTCCGACAGCAAAAAATTATTTTTTGAAAAATTTACTATGGAAAAGGCAATCCTCGGCGTTTTTAAAATTTGCGACAGTAAAAAATTATTTTTTGAAAAATTTACTATAGAAAAGGCAATCCTCGGCGTATTTAAAATTTGCGACAGCAAAAAATTATTTTTTGAAAAATTTACTATAGAAAAGGCAATCCTCGGCGTATTTAAAATTTGCGACAGTGAAAATTTATTTTTTTTTAAATTTACTATAGAAAAGGCAATCCTCGGTGTATTTAAAATTTGCGACAGTAAAAAATTATTTTTTGAAAAATTTACTATAGAAAAGGCAATCTTCGGCGTATTTAAAATTTGGGACAGTAAAAAATTATTTTTTGCAAAATTTACTATAGAAAAGGCAATCCTCGGCGTATTTAAAATTTGGGACAGTAAAAAATAATTTTTTGAAAAATTTACTATAGAAAATGCAATCCTCGGCGTGTTTAAAATTTGCGACAATAAAAAATTATTTTTTGAAAAATTTACTATAGAAAAGGCAATCCTCGACGTTTTTAAAATTTGCGACAGTAAAATGTTATTTTTGAAAAATTTACTATAGAAAAGGCAATCCTCGGCGTATTTAAAATTTGCTACTGTAAAAAATTATTTTTTGAAAAATTTACTATAGAAAAGGCAATCCTCGCCGTTTTTAAAATTTGCGACAGTAAAATGTTATTTTTTCAAAAATTTACTATATAAAAGGCAATCCTCGGCGTATTTAAAATTTGCGACAGTAAAAAATAATTTTTTGAAAAATTTACTATAGAAAATGCAATCCTCGGCGTATTTAAAATTTGCGACAATAAAAAATTATTTTTTGAAAAATTTACTATAGAAAAGGCAATCCTCGGCGTATTTAAAATTTGCGACAGTAAAAAATTATTTTTTGAAAAATTTACTATAGAAAAGGCCATCCTCGGCGTATTTAAAATTTGCGACAGTAAAAAATTATTTTTTGCAAAATTTACTATAGAAAAGGCAATCCTCGGCGTATTTAAAATTTGCGACAGTAAAAAATTATTTTTTGAAAAATTTACTATGGAAAAGGCAATCCTCGGCGTATTTAAAATTTGCGACAGTAAAAAATTATTTTTTGAAAAATTTACTATAGAAAAGGCCATCCTCGGCGTATTTAAAATTTGCGACAGTAAAAAATTATTTTTTCAAAATTTACTATAGAAAAGGCAATCCTCGGCGTATTTAAAATTTAGGACAGTAAAAAATAATTTTTTGAAAAATTTACTATAGAAAATGCAATCCTCGGCGTGTTTAAAATTTGCGACAATAAAAAATTATTTTTGAAAAATTTACTATAGAAAAGGCAATCCTCGGCGTATTTAAAATTTGCGACAGTAAAAAATTATTTTTTGAAAAATTTACTATAGAAAAGTCAATCCTCGGCGTATTTAAAATTTGCGACAGTAAAAAATTATTTTTTGAAAAGTTTACTATAGAAAAGGCAATCCTCGACGTTTTTAAAATTTTCGACAGTAAAATGTTATTTTTTTAAAATTTACTATAGAAAAGGCAATCCTCGGCGTATTTAAAATATGCGACAGTAAAAAATTATTTTTTGAAAAATTTACTATAGAAAAGGCAATCCTCGGCGTATTTAAAATTTGCGACAGTAAAAAATTATTTTTTGAAAAATTTATTATAGAAAAGGCAATCCTCAACGTTTTTAAAATTTGCGACAGTAAAATGTTATTTTTTTTAAATTTACTATTCAAAAGGCAATCCTCGGCGTATTTAAAATTTGCAACAGTAAAAAATTATTTTTTGAAAAATTTACTATGGAAAAGGCAATGTTCGGCGTATTTAAAATTTGCGACCGTAAAAAATTATTTTTTGAAAAATTTACTATAGAAAAGGCAATCCTCGGCGTGTTTAAAATTTGCGACAGTAAAAAATTATTTTTTGACAAATTCACTATAGAAAAGGCAATCCTCGGCGTATTTAAAATTGGCGACAGTAAAAAATTGTTTTTTGAAAAATTTACTATAGAAAAGGCAATCTTCGGCGTATTTAAAATTTGCGACAGCAAAAAATTATTTTTTGAAAAATTTACTATGGAAAAGGCAATCCTCGGCGTATTTAAAATTTGCGACAGTAAAAAATTATTTTTTGAAAAATTTACTATAGAAAAGGCAATCCTCGGCGTATTTAAAATTTGCGACAGTAAAAAATTATTTTTTGAAAAATTTACTATAGAAAAGGCAATCCTCGGCGTGTTTAAAATTTGCGACAGTAAAAAATTATTTTTTGACAAATTCACTATAGAAAAGGCAATCCTCGGCGTATTTAAAATTGGCGACAGTAAAAAATTATTTTTTGAAAAATTTACTATAGAAAAGGCAATCTTCGGCGTATTTAAAATTTGCGACAGCAAAAAATTATTTTTTGAAAAATTTACTATGGAAAAGTCAATCCTCGGCGTATTTAAAATTTGCGACAGTAAAAAATTATTTTTTGAAAAATTTACTATAGAAAAGGCAATCCTCGCGTATTTAAAATTTGCGACAGTAAAAAATTATTTTTTGAAAAATTTACTATAGAAAAGGCAATCCTCGGCGTATTTAAAATTTGCTACAGTAAAAAATTATTTTTTGAAAAATTTACTATAGAAAAGGCAATCCTCGACGTTTTTAAAATTTGCGACAGTAAAAAATTATTTTGTGAAAAATTTACTATAGAAAATGCAATCCTCGGCGTGTTTAAAATTTGCGACAATAAAAAATTATTTTTTGAAAAATTTACTATAGAAAAGGCAATCCTCGGCGTATTTAAAATTTGCGACAGTAAAAAATTATTTTTTGAAAAATTTACTATAGAAAAGTCAATCCTCGGCATATTTAAAATTTGCTACAGTAAAAAATTATTTTTTGAAAAATTTACTCACTCCTCGACATTTTTAAAATTTGCGACAGTAAAATGTTATTTTTTGAAAAATTTACTATAGAAAAGGCAATCCTCGGCGTATTCAAAATTTGCGACAATAAAAAATTATTTTTTGAAAAATTTACTATAGAAAAGGCAATCCTCGGCGTATTTAAAATTTGCGACAGTAAAAAATTATTTTTTGAAAAATTTACTATAGAAAAGGCAATCTTCGGCGTATTTAAAATTTGCGACAGCAAAAAATTAATTTTTGAAAAATTTACTATGGAAAAGGCAATCCTCGGCGTTTTTAAAATTTGCGACAGTAAAAAATTATTTTTTGAAAAATTTACTATAGAAAAGGCAATCTTCGGCGTATTTAAAATTTGCGACAGCAAAAAATTATTTTTTGAAAAATTTACTATGGAAAAGGCAATCCTCGGGGTTTTTAAAATTTGCGACAGTAAAAAATTATTTTTTGAAAAATTTACTATAGAAAAGGCAATCCTCGGCGTATTTAAGATTTGCGACAGTAAAAAATTATTTTTTGAAAAATTTACTATAGAAAAGGCAATCTTCGGCGTATTTAAAATTTGCGACAGTAAAACATTATTTTTTGAAAAATTTACTATAGAAAAGGCAATCTTCGGCCTATTTAAAATTTGCGGCAGTAAAAAATTAGTTCTTGAAAAATTTACTATAGAAAAGGCAATCCTCGGCATATTTAAAATTTGCGACAGTAAAAAATTATTTTTTGAAAAATTTACTATGGAAAAGGCAATCCTCGGCGTATTTAAAATTTGCGACAGTAAAAAATTATTTTTTGAAAAATTTACTATGGAACAGGCAATCCACGGCGTATTTAAAATTTGCGACAGTAAAAAATTATTTTTTGAAAAATTCACTATGGAAAAGGCAATCCTCGGCGTATTTAAAATTTGCGACAGTAAAAAAATTATTTTTGAAAAATTTACTATAGAAAAGGCAATCTTCGGCGTATTTAAAATTTGCGACAATAAAAAATTGTTTTTTTGAAAAATTTACTATAGAAATGGCAATCCTCGGCGTATTTAAAATTTGCGACAATAAAATGTTATTTTTTGAAAAATTTACTATAGAATAGGCAATCCTCGGCGTATTTAAAGTTTGCGACAGTAAAAAATTATTTTTTGAAAAATATACTATAGAAAAGGCCATCCTCGGCGTATTTAAAATTTGCGACAGTAAAAAATTATTTTTTGCAAAATTTACTATAGAAAAGGCAATCCTCGGCGTATTTAAAATTTGGGACAGTAAAAAATAAATTTTTGAAAAGTTTACTATAGAAAATGCAATCCTCGGCGTGTTTAAAATTTGCGACAATAAAAAATTATTTTTTGAAAAATTTACTATAGAAAAGGCAATCCTCGACGTTTTTAAAATTTGCGACAGTAAAATGTTATTTTTTGAAAAATTTACTATAGAAAAGGCAATCCTCGGCGTATTTAAAATTTGCTACAGTAAAAAATTATTTTTTGAAAAATTTACTATAGAAAAGGCAATCCTCGACGTTTTTAAAATTTGCGACAGTAAAATGTTATTTTTTGAAAAATTTACTATAGAAAAGGCAATCCTCGGCGTATTTAAAATTTGCGACAGTAAAAAATAATTTTTGAAAAATTTACTATAGAAAATGCAATCCTCGGCGTATTTAAAATTTGCGACAATAAAAAATTATTTTTTGAAAAATTTACTATAGAAAAGGCAATCCTCGGCGTATTTAAAATTTGCGACAGTAAAAAATTATTTTTTGAAAAATTTACTATAGAAAAGGCAATCTTCGGCGTATTTAAAATTTGCGACAGCAAAAAATTATTTTTTGAAAAATTTACTATGGAAAAGGCAATCCTCGGCGTTTTTAAAATTTGCGACAGTAAAAAATTATTTTTTGAAAAATTTACTATAGAAAAGGCAATCCTCGGCGTATTTAAAATTTGCGACAGTAAAAAATTATTTTTTGAAAAATTTACTATGGAAAAGGCAATCCTCGGCGTATTTAAAATTTGCGACAGTAAAAAATTATTTTTTGAAAAATTTATGATAGAAAAGGCCATCCTCGGCTTATTTAAAATTTGCGACAGTAAAAAATTATTTTTTGCAAAATTTACTATAGAAAAGGCAATCCTCGGCGTATTTAAAATTTGCTACAGTAAAAAATTATTTTTTGAAAAATTTACTATAGAAAAGGCAATCCTCGACGTTTTTAAAATTTGCGACAGTAAAAAATTATTTTATGAAAAATTTACTATAGAAAATGCAATCCTCGGCGTATTTAAAATTTGCGACAATAAAAAATTATTTTTTGAAAAATTTACTATAGAAAAGGCAATCCTCGGCGTATTTAAAATTTGCTACAGTAAAAAATTATTTTTTGAAAAATTTACTATAGAAAAGGCAATCCTCGGCGTATTTAAAATTTGCGACAGTAAAAAATTATTTGTTGAAAAATTTACTATAGAAAAGTCAATCCTCGGCGTATTTAAAATTTGCTACAGTAAAAAATTATTTTTTGAAAAATTTACTATAGAAAAGGCAATCCTCGACGTTTTTAAAATTTGCGACAGTAAAAAATTATTTTATGAAAAATTTACTATAGAAAATGCAATCCTCGGCGTATTTAAAATTTGCGACAATAAAAAATTATTTTTTGAAAAATTTACTATAGAAAAGGCAATCCTCGGCGTATTTAAAATTTGCTACAGTAAAAAATTATTTTTTGAAAAATTTACTATAGAAAAGGCACTCCTCGACATTTTTAAAATTTGCGACAGTAAAATGTTATTTTTTGAAAAATTTACTATAGAAAAGGCAATCCTCGGCGTATTTAAAATTTGCGACAATAAAAAATTATTTTATGAAAAATTTACTATAGAAAAGGCAATCCTCGGCGTATTTAAAATTTGCGACAGTAAAAAATTATTTTTTGAAAAATTTACTATAGAAAAGGCAATCTTCGGCGTATTTAAAATTTGCGACAGCAAAAAATTATTTTTTGAAAAATTTACTATGGAAAAGGCAATCCTCGGCGTTTTTAAAATTTGCGACAGTAAAAAATTATTTTTTGAAAAATTTACTATAGAAAAGGCAATCTTCGGCGTATTTAAAATTTGCGACAGCAAAAAATTATTTTTTGAAAAATTTACTATGGAAAAGGCAATCCTCGGCGTTTTTAAAATTTGCGACAGTAAAAAATTATTATTTTTAAAATTTACTATAGAAAAGGCAATCCTCGGCGTATTTAAAATTTGCGACAGTAAAAAATTATTTTTTGAACAATTTACAATAGAAAAGGCAATCCTCGGCGTATTTAAAATTTGCGACAGTAAAAAATTATTTTTTGAAAAATTTACTATGGAAAAGGCAATCCTCGGCGTATTTAAAATTTGCGACAGTAAAAAATAATTTTTTTTTAAATTTACTATAGAAAAGGCAATCCTCGGCGTATTTAAAATTTGCGACAGTAAAAAATTATTTTTTGAAAAATTTACTATAGAAAAGGCAATCCTCGACGTTTTTAAAATTTGCGACAGTAAAAAATTATTTTTTGAAAAATTTACTATAGAAAATGCAATCCTCGGCGTATTTAAAATTTGCGACAATAAAAAATTATTTTTTGAAAAATTTACTATAGAAAAGGCAATCCTCGGCGTATTTAAAATTTGCGACAGTAACAAATTATTTTTTGAAAAATTTACTATAGAAAAGGCAATCTTCGGCGTATTTAAAATTTCCGACAGCAAAAAATTATTTTTTGAAAAATTTACTATGGAAAAGGCAATCCTCGGCGTTTTTAAAATTTGCGACAGTAAAAAATTATTTTTTGAAAAATTTACTATAGAAAAGGCAATCCTCGGCGTATTTAAAATTTGCGACAGCAAAAAATTATTTTTTGAAAAATTTACTATAGAAAAGGCAATCCTCGGCGTATTTAAAATTTGCGACAGTGAAAATTTATTTTTTTTTAAATTTACTATAGAAAAGGCAATCCTCGGTGTATTTAAAATTTGCGACAGTAAAAAATTATTTTTTGAAAAATTTACTATAGAAAAGGCAATCTTCGGCGTATTTAAAATTTGGGACAGTAAAAAATTATTTTTTGCAAAATTTACTATAGAAAAGGCAATCCTCGGCGTATTTAAAATTTGGGACAGTAAAAAATAATTTTTTGAAAAATTTACTATAGAAAATGCAATCCTCGGCGTGTTTAAAATTTGCGACAATAAAAAATTATTTTTTGAAAAATTTACTATAGAAAAGGCAATCCTCGACGTTTTTAAAATTTGCGACAGTAAAATGTTATTTTTTGAAAAATTTACTATAGAAAAGGCAATCCTCGGCGTATTTAAAATTTGCTACTGTAAAAAATTATTTTTTGAAAAATTTACTATAGAAAAGGCAATCCTCGCCGTTTTTAAAATTTGCGACAGTAAAATGTTATTTTTTCAAAAATTTACTATATAAAAGGCAATCCTCGGCGTATTTAAAATTTGCGACAGTAAAAAATAATTTTTTGAAAAATTTACTATAGAAAATGCAATCCTCGGCGTATTTAAAATTTGCGACAATAAAAAATTATTTTTTGAAAAATTTACTATAGAAAAGGCAATCCTCGGCGTATTTAAAATTTGCGACAGTAAAAAATTATTTTTTGAAAAATTTACTATAGAAAAGGCCATCCTCGGCGTATTTAAAATTTGCGACAGTAAAAAATTATTTTTTGCAAAATTTACTATAGAAAAGGCAATCCTCGGCGTATTTAAAATTTGCGACAGTAAAAAATTATTTTTTGAAAAATTTACTATGGAAAAGGCAATCCTCGGCGTATTTAAAATTTGCGACAGTAAAAAATTATTTTTTGAAAAATTTACTATAGAAAAGGCCATCCTCGGCGTATTTAAAATTTGCGACAGTAAAAAATTATTTTTTCAAAATTTACTATAGAAAAGGCAATCCTCGGCGTATTTAAAATTTAGGACAGTAAAAAATAATTTTTTGAAAAATTTACTATAGAAAATGCAATCCTCGGCGTGTTTAAAATTTGCGACAATAAAAAATTATTTTTTGAAAAATTTACTATAGAAAAGGCAATCCTCGGCGTATTTAAAATTTGCGACAGTAAAAAATTATTTTTTGAAAAATTTACTATAGAAAAGTCAATCCTCGGCGTATTTAAAATTTGCGACAGTAAAAAATTATTTTTTGAAAAGTTTACTATAGAAAAGGCAATCCTCGACGTTTTTAAAATTTTCGACAGTAAAATGTTATTTTTTTAAAATTTACTATAGAAAAGGCAATCCTCGGCGTATTTAAAATATGCGACAGTAAAAAATTATTTTTTGAAAAATTTACTATAGAAAAGGCAATCCTCGGCGTATTTAAAATTTGCGACAGTAAAAAATTATTTTTTGAAAAATTTATTATAGAAAAGGCAATCCTCAACGTTTTTAAAATTTGCGACAGTAAAATGTTATTTTTTTTTAAATTTACTATTCAAAAGGCAATCCTCGGCGTATTTAAAATTTGCAACAGTAAAAAATTATTTTTTGAAAAATTTACTATGGAAAAGGCAATGTTCGGCGTATTTAAAATTTGCGACCGTAAAAAATTATTTTTTGAAAAATTTACTATAGAAAAGGCAATCCTCGGCGTGTTTAAAATTTGCGACAGTAAAAAATTATTTTTTGACAAATTCACTATAGAAAAGGCAATCCTCGGCGTATTTAAAATTGGCGACAGTAAAAAATTGTTTTTTGAAAAATTTACTATAGAAAAGGCAATCTTCGGCGTATTTAAAATTTGCGACAGCAAAAAATTATTTTTTGAAAAATTTACTATGGAAAAGGCAATCCTCGGCGTATTTAAAATTTGCGACAGTAAAAAATTATTTTTTGAAAAATTTACTATAGAAAAGGCAATCCTCGGCGTATTTAAAATTTGCGACAGTAAAAAATTATTTTTTGAAAAATTTACTATAGAAAAGGCAATCCTCGGCGTGTTTAAAATTTGCGACAGTAAAAAATTATTTTTTGACAAATTCACTATAGAAAAGGCAATCCTCGGCGTATTTAAAATTGGCGACAGTAAAAAATTATTTTTTGAAAAATTTACTATAGAAAAGGCAATCTTCGGCGTATTTAAAATTTGCGACAGCAAAAAATTATTTTTTGAAAAATTTACTATGGAAAAGGCAATCCTCGGCGTATTTAAAATTTGCGACAGTAAAAAATTATTTTTTGAAAAATTTACTATAGAAAAGGCAATCCTCGGCGTATTTAAAATTTGCGACAGTAAAAAATTATTTTTTGAAAAATTTACTATAGAAAAGGCAATCCTCGGCGTATTTAAAATTTGCTACAGTAAAAAATTATTTTTTGAAAAATTTACTATAGAAAAGGCAATCCTCGACGTTTTTAAAATTTGCGACAGTAAAAAATTATTTTGTGAAAAATTTACTATAGAAAATGCAATCCTCGGCGTGTTTAAAATTTGCGACAATAAAAAATTATTTTTTGAAAAATTTACTATAGAAAAGGCAATCCTCGGCGTATTTAAAATTTGCGACAGTAAAAAATTATTTTTTGAAAAATTTACTATAGAAAAGTCAATCCTCGGCGTATTTAAAATTTGCTACAGTAAAAAATTATTTTTTGAAAAATTTACTCACTCCTCGACATTTTTAAAATTTGTGACAGTAAAATGTTATTTTTTGAAAAATTTACTATAGAAAAGGCAATCCTCGGCGTATTCAAAATTTGCGACAATAAAAAATTATTTTTTGAAAAATTTACTATAGAAAAGGCAATCCTCGGCGTATTTAAAATTTGCGACAGTAAAAAATTATTTTTTGAAAAATTTACTATAGAAAAGGCAATCTTCGGCGTATTTAAAATTTGCGACAGCAAAAAATTAATTTTTGAAAAATTTACTATGGAAAAGGCAATCCTCGGCGTTTTTAAAATTTGCGACAGTAAAAAATTATTTTTTGAAAAATTTACTATAGAAAAGGCAATCTTCGGCGTATTTAAAATTTGCGACAGCAAAAAATTATTTTTTGAAAAATTTACTATGGAAAAGGCAATCCTCGGGGTTTTTAAAATTTGCGACAGTAAAAAATTATTTTTTGAAAAATTTACTATAGAAAAGGCAATCCTCGGCGTATTTAAGATTTGCGACAGTAAAAAATTATTTTTTGAAAAATTTACTATAGAAAAGGCAATCTTCGGCGTATTTAAAATTTGCGACAGTAAAACATTATTTTTTGAAAAATTTACTATAGAAAAGGCAATCTTCGGCCTATTTAAAATTTGCGGCAGTAAAAAATTAGTTCTTGAAAAATTTACTATAGAAAAGGCAATCCTCGGCATATTTAAAATTTGCGACAGTAAAAAATTATTTTTTGAAAAATTTACTATGGAACAGGCAATCCACGGCGTATTTAAAATTTGCGACAGTAAAAAATTATTTTTTGAAAAATTCACTATGGAAAAGGCAATCCTCGGCGTATTTAAAATTTGCGACAGTAAAAAATTATTTTTTGAAAAATTTACTATAGAAAAGGCAATCTTCGGCGTATTTAAAATTTGCGACAATAAAAAATTGTTTTTTGAAAAATTTACTATAGAAAAGGCAATCCTCGGCGTATTTAAAATTTGCGACAGTAAAAAATTATTTTTTGAAAAATTCACTATGGAAAAGGCAATCCTCGGCGTATTTAAAATTTGCGACAGTAAAAAATTATTTTTTGAAAAATTTACTATAGAAAAGGCAATCTTCGGCGTATTTAAAATTTGCGACAATAAAAAATTGTTTTTTGAAAAATTTACTATAGAAAAGGCAATCTTCGGCCTATTTAAAATTTGCGGCAGTAAAAAATTAGTTCTTGAAAAATTTACTATAGAAAAGGCAATCCTCGGCATATTTAAAATTTGCGACAGTAAAAAATTATTTTTTGAAAAATTTACTATGGAACAGGCAATCCACGGCGTATTTAAAATTTGCGACAGTAAAAAATTATTTTTTGAAAAATTCACTATGGAAAAGGCAATCCTCGGCGTATTTAAAATTTGCGACAGTAAAAAATTATTTTTTGAAAAATTTACTATAGAAAAGGCAATCTTCGGCGTATTTAAAATTTGCGACAATAAAAAATTGTTTTTTGAAAAATTTACTATAGAAAAGGCAATCTTCGGCGTATTTAAAATTTGCGACAGTAAAACATTATTTTTTGAAAAATTTACTATAGAAAAGGCAATCTTCGGCCTATTTAAAATTTGCGGCAGTAAAAAATTATTTCTTGAAAAATTTACTATAGAAAAGGCAATCTTCGGCGTATTTAAAATTTGCGACAGCAAAAAATTATTTTTTGAAAAATTTACTATGGAAAAGGCAATCCTCGGGGTTTTTAAAATTTGCGACAGTAAAAAATTATTTTTTGAAAAATTTACTATAGAAAAGGCAATCCTCGGCGTATTTAAGATTTGCGACAGTAAAAAATTATTTTTTGAAAAATTTACTATAGAAAAGGCAATCTTCGGCGTATTTAAAATTTGCGACAGTAAAACATTATTTTTTGAAAAATTTACTATAGAAAAGGCAATCTTCGGCCTATTTAAAATTTGCGGCAGTAAAAAATTAGTTCTTGAAAAATTTACTATAGAAAAGGCAATCCTCGGCATATTTAAAATTTGCGACAGTAAAAAATTATTTTTTGAAAAATTTACTATGGAACAGGCAATCCACGGCGTATTTAAAATTTGCGACAGTAAAAAATTATTTTTTGAAAAATTCACTATGGAAAAGGCAATCCTCGGCGTATTTAAAATTTGCGACAGTAAAAAATTATTTTTTGAAAAATTTACTATAGAAAAGGCAATCTTCGGCGTATTTAAAATTTGCGACAATAAAAAATTGTTTTTTGAAAAATTTACTATAGAAAAGGCAATCCTCGGCGTATTTAAAATTTGCGACAGTAAAAAATTATTTTTTGAAAAATTCACTATGGAAAAGGCAATCCTCGGCGTATTTAAAATTTGCGACAGTAAAAAATTATTTTTTGAAAAATTTACTATAGAAAAGGCAATCTTCGGCGTATTTAAAATTTGCGACAATAAAAAATTGTTTTTTGAAAAATTTACTATAGAAAAGGCAATCTTCGGCCTATTTAAAATTTGCGGCAGTAAAAAATTAGTTCTTGAAAAATTTACTATAGAAAAGGCAATCCTCGGCATATTTAAAATTTGCGACAGTAAAAAATTATTTTTTGAAAAATTTACTATGGAACAGGCAATCCACGGCGTATTTAAAATTTGCGACAGTAAAAAATTATTTTTTGAAAAATTCACTATGGAAAAGGCAATCCTCGGCGTATTTAAAATTTGCGACAGTAAAAAATTATTTTTTGAAAAATTTACTATAGAAAAGGCAATCTTCGGCGTATTTAAAATTTGCGACAATAAAAAATTGTTTTTTGAAAAATTTACTATAGAAAAGGCAATCCTCGGCGTATTTAAAATTTGCGACAATAAAATGTTATTTTTTGAAAAATTTACTATAGAATAGGCAATCCTCGGCGTATTTAAAGTTTGCGACAGTAAAAAATTATTTTTTGAAAAATATACTATAGAAAAGGCCATCCTCGGCGTATTTAAAATTTGCGACAGTAAAAAATTATTTTTTGCAAAATTTACTATAGAAAAGGCAATCCTCGGCGTATTTAAAATTTGGGACAGTAAAAAATAAATTTTTGAAAAGTTTACTATAGAAAATGCAATCCTCGGCGTGTTTAAAATTTGCGACAATAAAAAATTATTTTTTGAAAAATTTACTATAGAAAAGGCAATCCTCGACGTTTTTAAAATTTGCGACAGTAAAATGTTATTTTTTGAAAAATTTACTATAGAAAAGGCAATCCTCGGCGTATTTAAAATTTGCTACAGTAAAAAATTATTTTTTGAAAAATTTACTATAGAAAAGGCAATCCTCGACGTTTTTAAAATTTGCGACAGTAAAATGTTATTTTTTGAAAAATTTACTATAGAAAAGGCAATCCTCGGCGTATTTAAAATTTGCGACAGTAAAAAATAATTTTTTGAAAAATTTACTATAGAAAATGCAATCCTCGGCGTATTTAAAATTTGCGACAATAAAAAATTATTTTTTGAAAAATTTACTATAGAAAAGGCAATCCTCGGCGTATTTAAAATTTGCGACAGTAAAAAATTATTTTTTGAAAAATTTACTATAGAAAAGGCAATCTTCGGCGTATTTAAAATTTGCGACAATAAAAAATTGTTTTTTGAAAAATTTACTATAGAAAAGGCAATCCTCGGCATATTTAAAATTTGCGACAGTAAAAAATTATTTTTTGAAAAATTTACTATGGAACAGGCAATCCACGGCGTATTTAAAATTTGCGACAGTAAAAAATTATTTTTTGAAAAATTTACTATAGAAAAGGCAATCCTCGGCGTATTTAAGATTTGCGACAGTAAAAAATTATTTTTTGAAAAATTTACTATAGAAAAGGCAATCTTCGGCGTATTTAAAATTTGCGACAGTAAAACATTATTTTTTGAAAAATTTACTATAGAAAAGGCAATCTTCGGCCTATTTAAAATTTGCGGCAGTAAAAAATTAGTTCTTGAAAAATTTACTATAGAAAAGGCAATCCTCGGCATATTTAAAATTTGCGACAGTAAAAAATTATTTTTTGAAAAATTTACTATGGAACAGGCAATCCACGGCGTATTTAAAATTTGCGACAGTAAAAAATTATTTTTTGAAAAATTCACTATGGAAAAGGCAATCCTCGGCGTATTTAAAATTTGCGACAGTAAAAAATTATTTTTTGAAAAATTTACTATAGAAAAGGCAATCTTCGGCGTATTTAAAATTTGCGACAATAAAAAATTGTTTTTTGAAAAATTTACTATAGAAAAGGCAATCCTCGGCGTATTTAAAATTTGCGACAGTAAAAAATTATTTTTTGAAAAATTCACTATGGAAAAGGCAATCCTCGGCGTATTTAAAATTTGCGACAGTAAAAAATTATATTTTGAAAAATTTACTATAGAAAAGGCAATCTTCGGCGTATTTAAAATTTGCGACAATAAAAAATTGTTTTTTGAAAAATTTACTATAGAAAAGGCAATCTTCGGCCTATTTAAAATTTGCGGCAGTAAAAAATTAGTTCTTGAAAAATTTACTATAGAAAAGGCAATCCTCGGCATATTTAAAATTTGCGACAGTAAAAAATTATTTTTTGAAAAATTTACTATGGAACAGGCAATCCACGGCGTATTTAAAATTTGCGACAGTAAAAAATTATTTTTTGAAAAATTCACTATGGAAAAGGCAATCCTCGGCGTATTTAAAATTTGCGACAGTAAAAAATTATTTTTTGAAAAATTTACTATAGAAAAGGCAATCTTCGGCGTATTTAAAATTTGCGACAATAAAAAATTGTTTTTTGAAAAATTTACTATAGAAAAGGCAATCTTCGGCGTATTTAAAATTTGCGACAGTAAAACATTATTTTTTGAAAAATTTACTATAGAAAAGGCAATCTTCGGCCTATTTAAAATTTGCGGCAGTAAAAAATTAGTTCTTGAAAAATTTACTATAGAAAAGGCAATCTTCGGCGTATTTAAAATTTGCGACAGCAAAAAATTATTTTTTGAAAAATTTACTATGGAAAAGGCAATCCTCGGGGTTTTTAAAATTTGCGACAGTAAAAAATTATTTTTTGAAAAATTTACTATAGAAAAGGCAATCCTCGGCGTATTTAAGATTTGCGACAGTAAAAAATTATTTTTTGAAAAATTTACTATAGAAAAGGCAATCTTCGGCGTATTTAAAATTTGCGACAGTAAAACATTATTTTTTGAAAAATTTACTATAGAAAAGGCAATCTTCGGCCTATTTAAAATTTGCGGCAGTAAAAAATTAGTTCTTGAAAAATTTACTATAGAAAAGGCAATCCTCGGCATATTTAAAATTTGCGACAGTAAAAAATTATTTTTTGAAAAATTTACTATGGAACAGGCAATCCACGGCGTATTTAAAATTTGCGACAGTAAAAAATTATTTTTTGAAAAATTCACTATGGAAAAGGCAATCCTCGGCGTATTTAAAATTTGCGACAGTAAAAAATTATTTTTTGAAAAATTTACTATAGAAAAGGCAATCTTCGGCGTATTTAAAATTTGCGACAATAAAAAATTGTTTTTTGAAAAATTTACTATAGAAAAGGCAATCCTCGGCGTATTTAAAATTTGCGACAGTAAAAAATTATTTTTTGAAAAATTCACTATGGAAAAGGCAATCCTCGGCGTATTTAAAATTTGCGACAGTAAAAAATTATTTTTTGAAAAATTTACTATAGAAAAGGCAATCTTCGGCGTATTTAAAATTTGCGACAATAAAAAATTGTTTTTTGAAAAATTTACTATAGAAAAGGCAATCTTCGGCCTATTTAAAATTTGCGGCAGTAAAAAATTAGTTCTTGAAAAATTTACTATAGAAAAGGCAATCCTCGGCATATTTAAAATTTGCGACAGTAAAAAATTATTTTTTGAAAAATTTACTATGGAACAGGCAATCCACGGCGTATTTAAAATTTGCGACAGTAAAAAATTATTTTTTGAAAAATTCACTATGGAAAAGGCAATCCTCGGCGTATTTAAAATTTGCGACAGTAAAAAATTATTTTTTGAAAAATTTACTATAGAAAAGGCAATCTTCGGCGTATTTAAAATTTGCGACAATAAAAAATTGTTTTTTGAAAAATTTACTATAGAAAAGGCAATCCTCGGCGTATTTAAAATTTGCGACAATAAAATGTTATTTTTTGAAAAATTTACTATAGAATAGGCAATCCTCGGCGTATTTAAAGTTTGCGACAGTAAAAAATTATTTTTTGAAAAATATACTATAGAAAAGGCCATCCTCGGCGTATTTAAAATTTGCGACAGTAAAAAATTATTTTTTGCAAAATTTACTATAGAAAAGGCAATCCTCGGCGTATTTAAAATTTGGGACAGTAAAAAATAAATTTTTGAAAAGTTTACTATAGAAAATGCAATCCTCGGCGTGTTTAAAATTTGCGACAATAAAAAATTATTTTTTGAAAAATTTACTATAGAAAAGGCAATCCTCGACGTTTTTAAAATTTGCGACAGTAAAATGTTATTTTTTGAAAAATTTACTATAGAAAAGGCAATCCTCGGCGTATTTAAAATTTGCTACAGTAAAAAATTATTTTTTGAAAAATTTACTATAGAAAAGGCAATCCTCGACGTTTTTAAAATTTGCGACAGTAAAATGTTATTTTTTGAAAAATTTACTATAGAAAAGGCAATCCTCGGCGTATTTAAAATTTGCGACAGTAAAAAATAATTTTTTGAAAAATTTACTATAGAAAATGCAATCCTCGGCGTATTTAAAATTTGCGACAATAAAAAATTATTTTTTGAAAAATTTACTATAGAAAAGGCAATCCTCGGCGTATTTAAAATTTGCGACAGTAAAAAATTATTTTTTGAAAAATTTACTATAGAAAAGGCAATCTTCGGCGTATTTAAAATTTGCGACAGCAAAAAATTATTTTTTGAAAAATTTACTATGGAAAAGGCAATCCTCGGCGTTTTTAAAATTTGCGACAGTAAAAAATTATTTTTTGAAAAATTTACTATAGAAAAGGCAATCCTCGGCGTATTTAAAATTTGCGACAGTAAAAAATTATTTTTTGAAAAATTTACTATGGAAAAGGCAATCCTCGGCGTATTTAAAATTTGCGACAGTAAAAAATTATTTTTTGAAAAATTTACGATAGAAAAGGCCATCCTCGGCTTATTTAAAATTTGCGACAGTAAAAAATTATTTTTTGCAAAATTTACTATAGAAAAGGCAATCCTCGGCGTATTTAAAATTTAGGACAGTAAAAAATAATTTTTTGAAAAATTTACTATAGAAAATCCAAACCTCGGCGTGTTTAAAATTTGCGACAGTAAAAAATTATTTTTTGAAAAGTTTACTATAGAAAAGGCAATCCTCGACGTTTTTAAAATTTTCGACAGTAAAATGTTATTTTTTTAAAATTTACTATAGAAAAGGCAATCCTCGGCGTATTTAAAATATGCGACAGTAAAAAATTATTTTTTGAAAAATTTACTATAGAAAAGGCAATCCTCGGCGTATTTAAAATTTGCGACAGTAAAAAATTATTTTTTGAAAAATTTACTATAGAAAAGGCAATCCTCGGCGTATTTAAAATTTGCGACAGTAAAAAATTATTTTTTGAAAAATTTACTATAGAAAAGGCCATCCTCGGCGTATTTAAAATTTGCGACAGTAAAAAATTATTTTTTGCAAAATTTACTATAGAAAAGGCAATCCTCGGCGTATTTAAAATTTGCGACAGTAAAAAATTATTTTTTGAAAAATTTACTATGGAAAAGGCAATCCTCGGCGTATTTAAAATTTGCGACAGTAAAAAATTATTTTTTGAAAAATTTACTATAGAAAAGGCCATCCTCGGCGTATTTAAAATTTGCGACAGTAAAAAATTATTTTTTCAAAATTTACTATAGAAAAGGCAATCCTCGGCGTATTTAAAATTTAGGACAGTAAAAAATAATTTTTTGAAAAATTTACTATAGAAAATGCAATCCTCGGCGTGTTTAAAATTTGCGACAATAAAAAATTATTTTTTGAAAAATTTACTATAGAAAAGGCAATCCTCGGCGTATTTAAAATTTGCGACAGTAAAAAATTATTTTTTGAAAAATTTACTATAGAAAAGTCAATCCTCGGCGTATTTAAAATTTGCGACAGTAAAAAATTATTTTTTGAAAAGTTTACTATAGAAAAGGCAATCCTCGACGTTTTTAAAATTTTCGACAGTAAAATGTTATTTTTTTAAAATTTACTATAGAAAAGGCAATCCTCGGCGTATTTAAAATATGCGACAGTAAAAAATTATTTTTTGAAAAATTTACTATAGAAAAGGCAATCCTCGGCGTATTTAAAATTTGCGACAGTAAAAAATTATTTTTTGAAAAATTTATTATAGAAAAGGCAATCCTCAACGTTTTTAAAATTTGCGACAGTAAAATGTTATTTTTTTTTAAATTTACTATTCAAAAGGCAATCCTCGGCGTATTTAAAATTTGCAACAGTAAAAAATTATTTTTTGAAAAATTTACTATGGAAAAGGCAATGTTCGGCGTATTTAAAATTTGCGACCGTAAAAAATTATTTTTTGAAAAATTTACTATAGAAAAGGCAATCCTCGGCGTGTTTAAAATTTGCGACAGTAAAAAATTATTTTTTGACAAATTCACTATAGAAAAGGCAATCCTCGGCGTATTTAAAATTGGCGACAGTAAAAAATTGTTTTTTGAAAAATTTACTATAGAAAAGGCAATCTTCGGCGTATTTAAAATTTGCGACAGCAAAAAATTATTTTTTGAAAAATTTACTATGGAAAAGGCAATCCTCGGCGTATTTAAAATTTGCGACAGTAAAAAATTATTTTTTGAAAAATTTACTATAGAAAAGGCAATCCTCGGCGTATTTAAAATTTGCGACAGTAAAAAATTATTTTTTGAAAAATTTACTATAGAAAAGGCAATCCTCGGCGTGTTTAAAATTTGCGACAGTAAAAAATTATTTTTTGAAAAATTTACTATGGAACAGGCAATCCACGGCGTATTTAAAATTTGCGACAGTAAAAAATTATTTTTTGAAAAATTCACTATGGAAAAGGCAATCCACGGCGTATTTAAAATTTGCGACAGTAAAAAATTATTTTTTGAAAAATTTACTATAGAAAATGCAATCTTCGGCGTATTTAAAATTTGCGACAATAAAAAATTGTTTTTTGAAAAATTTACTATAGAAAAGGCAATCCTCGGCGTATTTAAAATTTGCGACAATAAAATGTTATTTTTTGAAAAATTTACTATAGAATAGGCAATCCTCGGCGTATTTAAAGTTTGCGACAGTAAAAAATTATTTTTTGAAAAATATACTATAGAAAAGGCCATCCTCGGCGTATTTAAAATTTGCGACAGTAAAAAATTATTTTTTGCAAAATTTACTATAGAAAAGGCAATCCTCGGCGTATTTAAAATTTGGGACAGTAAAAAATAAATTTTTGAAAAGTTTACTATAGAAAATGCAATCCTCGGCGTGTTTAAAATTTGCGACAATAAAAAATTATTTTTTGAAAAATTTACTATAGAAAAGGCAATCCTCGACGTTTTTAAAATTTGCGACAGTAAAATGTTATTTTTTGAAAAATTTACTATAGAAAAGGCAATCCTCGGCGTATTTAAAATTTGCTACAGTAAAAAATTATTTTTTGAAAAATTTACTATAGAAAAGGCAATCCTCGACGTTTTTAAAATTTGCGACAGTAAAATGTTATTTTTTGAAAAATTTACTATAGAAAAGGCAATCCTCGGCGTATTTAAAATTTGCGACAGTAAAAAATAATTTTTTGAAAAATTTACTATAGAAAATGCAATCCTCGGCGTATTTAAAATTTGCGACAATAAAAAATTATTTTTTGAAAAATTTACTATAGAAAAGGCAATCCTCGGCGTATTTAAAATTTGCGACAGTAAAAAATTATTTTTTGAAAAATTTACTATAGAAAAGGCAATCTTCGGCGTATTTAAAATTTGCGACAGCAAAAAATTATTTTTTGAAAAATTTACTATGGAAAAGGCAATCCTCGGCGTTTTTAAAATTTGCGACAGTAAAAAATTATTTTTTGAAAAATTTACTATAGAAAAGGCAATCCTCGGCGTATTTAAAATTTGCGACAGTAAAAAATTATTTTTTGAAAAATTTACTATGGAAAAGGCAATCCTCGGCGTATTTAAAATTTGCGACAGTAAAAAATTATTTTTTGAAAAATTTACGATAGAAAAGGCCATCCTCGGCTTATTTAAAATTTGCGACAGTAAAAAATTATTTTTTGCAAAATTTACTATAGAAAAGGCAATCCTCGGCGTATTTAAAATTTAGGACAGTAAAAAATAATTTTTTGAAAAATTTACTATAGAAAATCCAAACCTCGGCGTGTTTAAAATTTGCGACAGTAAAAAATTATTTTTTGAAAAGTTTACTATAGAAAAGGCAATCCTCGACGTTTTTAAAATTTTCGACAGTAAAATGTTATTTTTTTAAAATTTACTATAGAAAAGGCAATCCTCGGCGTATTTAAAATATGCGACAGTAAAAAATTATTTTTTGAAAAATTTACTATAGAAAAGGCAATCCTCGGCGTATTTAAAATTTGCGACAGTAAAAAATTATTTTTTGAAAAATTTACTATACAAAAGGCAATCCTCGACGTTTTTAAAATTTGCGACAGTAAAGTGTTATTTTTTTTAAATTTACTATTGAAAAGGCAATCCTCGGCGTATTTAAAATTTGCAACAGTAAAAAATTATTTTTTGAAAAATGTACTATGGAAAAGGCAATCTTCGGCGTATTTAAAATATGCGACCGTAAAAAATTATTTTTTGACAAATTTACTATAGAAAATGCAATCCCCGGCGTATTTGAAATTTGCGACAGTAAAAAATTATTTTTTGAAAAATTTACTATAGAAAAGGCAATCCTCGGCGTGTTTAAAATTTGCGACAGTAAAAAATTATTTTTTGACAAATTCACTATAGAAAAGGCAATCTTCGGCGTATTTAGAATTTGCGACAGTAAAAAATTATTTTTTGAAAAATTTACTATAGAAAAGGCAATCTTCGGCGTATTTAAAATTTGCGACAGCAAAAAATTATTTTTTGAAAAATTTACTATGGAAAAGGCAATCCTCGGCGTATTTAAAATTTGCGACAGTAAAAATTATTTTATGAAAAATTTACTATAGAAAATGCAATCCTCGGCGTATTTAAAATTTGCGACAATAAAAAATTATTTTTTGAAAAATTTACTATAGAAAAGGCAATCCTCGGCGTATTTAAAATTTGCTACAGTAAAAAATTATTTTTTGAAAAATTTACTATAGAAAAGGCAATCCTCGACGTTTTTAAAATTTGCGACAATAAAATGTTATTTTTTGAAAAATTTACTATAGAAAAGGCAATCCTCGGCGTATTTAAAGTTTGCGACAGTAAAAAATTATTTTTTGAAAAATATACTATAGAAAAGGCCATCCTCGGCGTATTTAAAATTTGCGACAGTAAAAAATTATTTTTTGATAAATTTACTATAGAAAAGGCAATCCTCGGCGTATTTAAAATTTGCTACAGTAAAAAATTATTTTTTGAAAAATTTACTATAGAAAAGGCAATCCTCGACGTTTTTAAAATTTGCGACAATAAAAAATTATTTTATGAAAAATTTACTATAGAAAATGCAATCCTCGGCGTGTTTAAAATTTGGGACAATAAAAAATTATTTTTTGAAAAATTTACTATAGAAAAGGCAATCCTCGGCGTATTTAAAATTTGCGACAGTAAAAAATTATTTGTTGAAAAATTTACTATAGAAAAGTCAATCCTCGGCGTATTTAAAATTTGCTACAGTAAAAAATTATTTTTTGAAAAATTTACTATAGAAAAGGCAATCCTCGACGTTTTTAAAATTTGCGACAGTAAAAAATTATTTTATGAAAAATTTACTATAGAAAATGCAATCCTCGGCGTATTTAAAATTTGCGACAATAAAAAATTATTTTTTGAAAAATTTACTATAGAAAAGGCAATCCTCGGCGTATTTAAAATTTGCTACAGTAAAAAATTATTTTTTGAAAAATTTACTATAGAAAAGGCACTCCTCGACATTTTTAAAATTTGCGACAGTAAAATGTTATTTTTTGAAAAATTTACTATAGAAAAGGCAATCCTCGGCGTATTTAAAATTTGCGACAATAAAAAATTATTTTTTGAAAAATTTACTATAGAAAAGGCAATCCTCGGCGTATTTAAAATTTGCGACAGTAAAAAAT
This sequence comes from Dioctria rufipes, assembly GCA_963924295.1. Classification (NCBI taxonomy): domain Eukaryota; kingdom Metazoa; phylum Arthropoda; class Insecta; order Diptera; family Asilidae; genus Dioctria; species Dioctria rufipes. The sequence goes on along the minus strand of CAWUPM010000188.1, from coordinate 143,505 downwards.
TATTTTTTGAAAAATTTACTATAGAAAAGGCAATCTTCGGCGTATTTAAAATTTGCGACAGCAAAAAATTATTTTTTGAAAAATTTACTATGGAAAAGGCAATCCTCGGCGTTTTTAAAATTTGCGACAGTAAAAAATTATTTTTTGAAAAATTTACTATAGAAAAGGCAATCCTCGGCGTGTTTAAAATTTGCGACAAAAAAAAATTATTTTTTGAAAAATTTACTATAGAAAAGGCAATCCTCGGCGTATTTAAAATTTGCGACAGTAAAAAATTATTTTTTGAAAAATTTACTATAGAAAAGTCAATCCTCGGCGTATTTAAAATTTGCTACAGTAAAAAATTATTTTTTGAAAAATTTACTATAGAAAAGGCACTCCTCGACATTTTTAAAATTTGCGACAGTAAAATGTTATTTTTTGAAAAATTTACTATAGAAAAGGCAATCCTCGGCGTATTTAAAATTTGCGACAATAAAAAATTATTTTTTGAAAAATTTACTATAGAAAAGGCAATCCTCGGCGTATTTAAAATTTGCGACAGTAAAAAATTATTTTTTGAAAAATTTACTATAGAAAAGGCAATCTTCGGCGTATTTAAAATTTGCGACAGCAAAAAATTAATTTTTGAAAAATTTACTATGGAAAAGGCAATCCTCGGCGTATTTAAAATTTGCGACAGTAAAAAATTATTTTTTGAAAAATTTACTATGGAACAGGCAATCCACGGCGTATTTAAAATTTGCGACAGTAAAAAATTATTTTTTGAAAAATTCACTATGGAAAAGGCAATCCTCGGCGTATTTAAAATTTGCGACAGTAAAAAATTATTTTTTGAAAAATTTACTATAGAAAAGGCAATCTTCGGCGTATTTAAAATTTGCGACAATAAAAAATTGTTTTTTGAAAAATTTACTATAGAAAAGGCAATCCTCGGCGTATTTAAAATTTGCGACAATAAAATGTTCTTTTTTGAAAAATTTACTATAGAATAGGCAATCCTCGGCGTATTTAAAGTTTGCGACAGTAAAAAATTATTTTTTGAAAAATATACTATAGAAAAGGCCATCCTCGGCGTATTTAAAATTTGCGACAGTAAAAAATTATTTTTTGCAAAATTTACTATAGAAAAGGCAATCCTCGGCGTATTTAAAATTTGGGACAGTAAAAAATAAATTTTTGAAAAGTTTACTATAGAAAATGCAATCCTCGGCGTGTTTAAAATTTGCGACAATAAAAAATTATTTTTTGAAAAATTTACTATAGAAAAGGCAATCCTCGACGTTTTTAAAATTTGCGACAGTAAAATGTTATTTTTTGAAAAATTTACTATAGAAAAGGCAATCCTCGGCGTATTTAAAATTTGCTACAGTAAAAAATTATTTTTTGAAAAATTTACTATAGAAAAGGCAATCCTCGACGTTTTTAAAATTTGCGACAGTAAAATGTTATTTTTTGAAAAATTTACTATAGAAAAGGCAATCCTCGGCGTATTTAAAATTTGCGACAGTAAAAAATAATTTTTTGAAAAATTTACTATAGAAAATGCAATCCTCGGCGTATTTAAAATTTGCGACAATAAAAAATAATTTTTTGAAAAATTTACTATAGAAAAGGCAATCCTCGGCGTATTTAAAATTTGCGACAGTAAAAAATTATTTTTTGAAACATTTACTATAGAAAAGGCAATCTTCGGCGTATTTAAAATTTGCGACAGCAAAAAATTATTTTTTGAAAAATTTACTATGGAAAAGGCAATCCTCGGCGTTTTTAAAATTTGCGACAGTAAAAAATTATTTTTTGAAAAATTTACTATAGAAAAGGCAATCCTCGGCGTATTTAAAATTTGCGACAGTAAAAAATTATTTTTTGAAAAATTTACTATGGAAAAGGCAATCCTCGGCGTATTTAAAATTTGCGACAGTAAAAAATTATTTTTTGAAAAATTTACGATAGAAAAGGCCATCCTCGGCTTATTTAAAATTTGCGACAGTAAAAAATTATTTTTTGCAAAATTTACTATAGAAAAGGCAATCCTCGGCGTATTTAAAATTTAGGACAGTAAAAAATAATTTTTTGAAAAATTTACTATAGAAAATCCAAACCTCGGCGTGTTTAAACTTTGCGACAGTAAAAAATTATTTTTTGAAAAGTTTACTATAGAAAAGGCAATCCTCGACGTTTTTAAAATTTTCGACAGTAAAATGTTATTTTTTTAAAATTTACTATAGAAAAGGCAATCCTCGGCGTATTTAAAATATGCGACAGTAAAAAATTATTTTTTGAAAAATTTACTATAGAAAAGGCAATCCTCGGCGTATTTAAAATTTGCGACAGTAAAAAATTATTTTTTGAAAAATTTACTATACAAAAGGCAATCCTCGACGTTTTTAAAATTTGCGACAGTAAAGTGTTATTTTTTTTAAATTTACTATTGAAAAGGCAATCCTCGGCGTATTTAAAATTTGCAACAGTAAAAAATTATTTTTTGAAAAATGTACTATGGAAAAGGCAATCTTCGGCGTATTTAAAATATGCGACCGTAAAAAATTATTTTTTGAAAAATTTACTATAGAAAATGCAATCCCCGGCGTATTTAAAATTTGCGACAGTAAAAAATTATTTTTTGAAAAATTTACTATAGAAAAGGCAATCCTCGGCGTGTTTAAAATTTGCGACAGTAAAAAAATTATTTTTTGACAAATTCACTATAGAAAAGGCAATCCTCGGCGTATTTAGAATTTGCGACAGTAAAAAATTATTTTTTGAAAAATTTACTATAGAAAAGGCAATCTTCGGCGTATTTAAAATTTGCGACAGCAAAAAATTATTTTTTGAAAAATTTACTATGGAAAAGGCAATCCTCGGCGTATTTAAAATTTGCGACAGTAAAAAATTATTTTTTGAAAAATTTACTATAGAAAAGGCAATCCTCGGCGTATTTAAAATTTGCGACAGTAAAAAATTATTTTTTGAAAAATTTACTATAGAAAAGGCAATACTCGGCGTATTTAAAATTTGCGACAGTAAAAATTATTTTATGAAAAATTTACTATAGAAAATGCAATCCTCGGCGTATTTAAAATTTGCGACAATAAAAAATTATTTTTTGAAAAATTTACTATAGAAAAGGCAATCCTCGGCGTATTTAAAATTTGCTACAGTAAAAAATTATTTTTTGAAAAATTTACTATAGAAAAGGCAATCCTCGACGTTTTTAAAATTTGCGACAATAAAATGTTATTTTTTGAAAAATTTACTATAGAAAAGGCAATCTTCGGCGTATTTAAAATTTGCGACAATAAAAAATTGTTTTTTGAAAAATTTACTATAGAAAAGGCAATCCTCGGCGTATTTAAAATTTGCGACAGTAAAAAATTATTTTTTGAAAAATTTACTATGGAACAGGCAATCCACGGCGTATTTAAAATTTGCGACAGTAAAAAATTATTTTTTGAAAAATTCACTATGGAAAAGGCAATCCTCGGCGTATTTAAAATTTGCGACAGTAAAAAATTATTTTTTGAAAAATTTACTATAGAAAAGGCAATCCTCGGCGTATTTAAAATTTGCGACAGTAAAAAATTATTTTTTGAAAAATTTACTATGGAACAGGCAATCCACGGCGTATTTAAAATTTGCGACAGTAAAAAATTATTTTTTGAAAAATTCACTATGGAAAAGGCAATCCTCGGCGTATTTAAAATTTGCGACAGTAAAAAATTATTTTTTGAAAAATTTACTATAGAAAAGGCAATCTTCGGCGTATTTAAAATTTGCGACAATAAAAAATTGTTTTTTGAAAAATTTACTATAGAAAAGGCAATCCTCGGCGTATTTAAAATTTGCGACAATAAAATGTTATTTTTTGAAAAATTTACTATAGAATAGGCAATCCTCGGCGTATTTAAAGTTTGCGACAGTAAAAAATTATTTTTTGAAAAATATACTATAGAAAAGGCCATCCTCGGCGTATTTAAAATTTGCGACAGTAAAAAATTATTTTTAGCAAAATTTACTATAGAAAAGGCAATCCTCGGCGTATTTAAAATTTGGGACAGTAAAAAATAAATTTTTGAAAAGTTTACTATAGAAAATGCAATCCTCGGCGTGTTTAAAATTTGCGACAATAAAAAATTATTTTTTGAAAAATTTACTATAGAAAAGGCAATCCTCGACTTTTTTAAAATTTGCGACAGTAAAATGTTATTTTTTGAAAAATTTACTATAGAAAAGGCAATCCTCGGCGTATTTAAAATTTGCTACAGTAAAAAATTATTTTTTGAAAAATTTACTATAGAAAAGGCAATCCTCGACGTTTTTAAAATTTGCGACAGTAAAATGTTATTTTTTGAAAAATTTACTATAGAAAAGGCAATCCTCGGCGTATTTAAAATTTGCGACAGTAAAAAATAATTTTTTGAAAAATTTACTATAGAAAATGCAATCCTCGGCGTATTTAAAATTTGCGACAATAAAAAATTATTTTTTGAAAAATTTACTATAGAAAAGGCAATCCTCGGCGTATTTAAAATTTGCGACAGTAAAAAATTATTTTTTGAACAATTTACTATAGAAAAGGCAATCTTCGGCGTATTTAAAATTTGCGACAGCAAAAAATTATTTTTTGAAAAATTTACTATGGAAAAGGCAATCCTCGGCGTTTTTAAAATTTGCGACAGTAAAAAATTATTTTTTGAAAAATTTGCTATAGAAAAGGCAATCCTCGGCGTATTTAAAATTTGCGACAGTAAAAAACTATTTTTTGAAAAATTTACTATGGAAAAGGCAATCCTCGGCGTATTTAAAATTTGCGACAGTAAAAAATTATTTTTTGAAAAATTTACGATAGAAAAGGCCATCCTCGGCTTATTTAAAATTTGCGACAGTAAAAAATTATTTTTTGCAAAATTTACTATAGAAAAGGCAATCCTCGGCGTATTTAAAATTTAGGACAGTAAAAAATAATTTTTTGAAAAATTTACTATAGAAAATCCAAACCTCGGCGTGTTTAAAATTTGCGACAGTAAAAAATTATTTTTTGAAAAGTTTACTATAGAAAAGGCAATCCTCGACGTTTTTAAAATTTTCGACAGTAAAATGTTATTTTTTTAAAATTTACTATAGAAAAGGCAATCCTCGGCGTATTTAAAATATGCGACAGTAAAAAATTATTTTTTGAAAAATTTACTATAGAAAAGGCAATCCTCGGCGTATTTAAAATTTGCGACAGTAAAAAATTATTTTTTGAAAAATTTACTATACAAAAGGCAATCCTCGACGTTTTTAAAATTTGCGACAGTAAAGTGTTATTTTTTTTAAATTTACTATTGAAAAGGCAATCCTCGGCGTATTTAAAATTTGCAACAGTAAAAAATTATTTTTTGAAAAATGTACTATGGAAAAGGCAATCTTCGGCGTATTTAAAATATGCGACCGTAAAAAATTATTTTTTGAAAAATTTACTATAGAAAATGCAATCCCCGGCGTATTTAAAATTTGCGACAGTAAAAAATTATTTTTTGAAAAATTTACTATAGAAAAGGCAATCCTCGGCGTATTTAAAATTTGCGACAGTAAAAAATTATTTTTTGAAAAATTTACTATAGAAAAGGCAATCCTCGGCGTGTTTAAAATTTGCGACAGTAAAAAATTATTTTTTGACAAATTCACTATAGAAAAGGCAATCCTCGGCGTATTTAGAATTTGCGACAGTAAAAAATTATTTTTTGAAAAATTTACTATAGAAAAGGCAATCTTCGGCGTATTTAAAATTTGCGACAGCAAAAAATTATTTTTTGAAAAATTTACTATGGAAAAGGCAATCCTCGGCGTATTTAAAATTTGCGACAGTAAAAAATTATTTTTTGAAAAATTTACTATAGAAAAGGCAATCCTCGGCGTATTTAAAATTTACGACAGTAAAAAATTATTTTTTGAAAAATTTACTATAGAAAAGGCAATACTCGGCGTATTTAAAATTTGCGACAGTAAAAATTATTTTATGAAAAATTTACTATAGAAAATGCAATCCTCGGCGTATTTAAAATTTGCGACAATAAAAAATTATTTTTTGAAAAATTTACTATAGAAAAGGCAATCCTCGGCGTATTTAAAATTTGCTACAGTAAAAAATTATTTTTTGAAAAATTTACTATAGAAAAGGCAATCCTCGACGTTTTTAAAATTTGCGACAATAAAATGTTATTTTTTGAAAAATTTACTATAGAAAAGGCAATCCTCGGCGTATTTAAAGTTTGCGACAGTAAAAAATTATTTTTTGAAAAATATACTATAGAAAAGGCCATCCTCGGCGTATTTAAAATTTGCGACAGTAAAAAATTATTTTTTGCAAAATTTACTATAGAAAAGGCAATCCTCGGCGTATTTAAAATTTGCTACAGTAAAAAATTATTTTTTGAAAAATTTACTATAGAAAAGGCAATCCTCGACGTTTTTAAAATTTGCGACAATAAAAAATTATTTTATGAAAAATTTACTATAGAAAATGCAATCCTCGGCGTGTTTAAAATTTGGGACAATAAAAAATTATTTTTTGAAAAATTTACTATAGAAAAGGCAATCCTCGGCGTATTTAAAATTTGCGACAGTAAAAAATTATTTGTTGAAAAATTTACTATAGAAAAGTCAATCCTCGGCGTATTTAAAATTTGCTACAGTAAAAAATTATTTTTTGAAAAATTTACTATAGAAAAGGCAATCCTCGACGTTTTTAAAATTTGCGAGAGTAAAAAATTATTTTATGAAAAATTTACTATAGAAAATGCAATCCTCGGCGTATTTAAAATTTGCGACAATAAAAAATTATTTTTTGAAAAATTTACTATAGAAAAGGCAATCCTCGGCGTATTTAAAATTTGCGACAGTAAAAAATTATTTGTTGAAAAATTTACTATAGAAAAGTCAATCCTCGGCGTATTTAAAATTTGCTACAGTAAAAAATTATTTTTTGAAAAATTTACTATAGAAAAGGCAATCCTCGACGTTTTTAAAATTTGCGAGAGTAAAAAATTATTTTATGAAAAATTTACTATAGAAAATGCAATCCTCGGCGTATTTAAAATTTGCGACAATAAAAAATTATTTTTTGAAAAATTTACTATAGAAAAGGCAATCCTCGGCGTATTTAAAATTTGCTACAGTAAAAAATTATTTTTTGAAAAATTTACTATAGAAAAGGCACTCCTCGACATTTTTAAAATTTGCGACAGTAAAATGTTATTTTTTGAAAAATTTACTATAGAAAAGGCAATCCTCGGCGTATTTAAAATTTGCGACAATAAAAAATTATTTTTTGAAAAATTTACTATAGAAAAGGCAATCCTCGGCGTATTTAAAATTTGCGACAGTAAAAAATTATTTTTTGAAAAATTTACTATAGAAAAGGCAATCTTCGGCGTAGTTAAAATTTGCGACAGCAAAAAATTATTTTTTGAAAAATTTACTATGGAAAAGGCAATCCTCGGCGTTTTTAAAATTTGCGACAGTAAAAAATTATTTTTTGAAAAATTTACTATAGAAAAGGCAATCTTCGGCGTATTTAAAATTTGCGACAGCAAAAAATTATTTTTTGAAAAATTTACTATGGAAAAGGCAATCCTCGGCGTTTTTAAAATTTGCGACAGTAAAAAATTATTATTTTTAAAATTTACTATAGAAAAGGCAATCCTCGGCGTATTTAAAATTTGCGACAGTAAAAAATTATTTTTTGAACAATTTACAATAGAAAAGGCAATCCTCGGCGTATTTAAAATTTGCGACAGTAAAAAATTATTTTTTGAAAAATTTACTATGGAAAAGGCAATCCTCGGCGTATTTAAAATTTGCGACAGTAAAAAATAATTTTTTTTTAAATTTACTATAGAAAAGGCAATCCTCGGCGTATTTAAAATTTGCGACAGTAAAAAATTATTTTTTGAAAAATTTACTATAGAAAAGGCAATCCTCGGCGTATTTAAAATTTGCGACAGTAAAAAATTATTTTTTGAAAAATTTACTATAGAAAATGCAATCCTCGGCGTATTTAAAATTTGCGACAATAAAAAATTATTTTTTGAAAAATTTACTATAGAAAAGGCAATCCTCGGCGTATTTAAAATTTGCGACAGTAACAAATTATTTTTTGAAAAATTTACTATAGAAAAGGCAATCTTCGGCGTATTTAAAATTTCCGACAGCAAAAAATTATTTTTTGAAAAATTTACTATGGAAAAGGCAATCCTCGGCGTTTTTAAAATTTGCGACAGTAAAAAATTATTTTTTGAAAAATTTACTATAGAAAAGGCAATCCTCGGCGTATTTAAAATTTGCGACAGCAAAAAATTATTTTTTGAAAAATTTACTATAGAAAAGGCAATCCTCGGCGTATTTAAAATTTGCGACAGTGAAAATTTTTTTTTTTTTAAATTTACTATAGAAATGGCAATCCTCGGTGTATTTAAAATTTGCGACAGTAAAAAATTATTTTTTGAAAAATTTACTATAGAAAAGGCAATTTTCGGCGTATTTAAAATTTGGGACAGTAAAAAATTATTTTTTTGAAAAATTTACTATAGAAAAGGCAATCCTCGGCGTATTTAAAATTTGCGATAGTAAAAAATTATTTTTTGAAAAATTTACTATAGAAAATGCAATCCTCGGCGTATTTAAAATTTGCGACATTAAAAAATTATTTTTTGAAAAATTTACTATAGAAAACGCAATCCTCGGCGTATTTAAAATTTGCTACAGGAAAAAATTAATAATAATTTTTTTTTTTATGTATATAATGACTCTTTAATAGAAAAAAACGTTATAAAATGGCTCTTAAGTATAAAAAAGAAAACAACAAAAAGTGGCTCTGAAAGAAACAAAATGAGAAAAGGCTCTAGATAACTAAAAATTAAATGGGACGCAAAAGGCTCAAACAATTATATAAGACTAAGAAACAATATAAGAAGCTAAATAAGGCACATTAAAAAAGATTAAGCTAACAATATAAAGGAAATGTAAGGTAGAATTTTCACAATAATTTTGAAAATAAAGATTTAGAACCAAAGTCGAGATAAAATGCCAAAATTTAAAATGTGCCTATATTTGCAGATAAGTGGCAGTTCCAAGAAGAGCCCACCAAGAAAAGTTTCCAAAATAGATAACAAGAATTTTTGTAAGAGAACCGAATGCGAAATTTAGAATTTTTTGTTAAAAACATATAATTTTGTCCAATGCCACCGATATCATAGCGTCCCGCGAGGGCAGCCTGTAGTATCATAGACCTCTACAAACTGCCCTCATCATCCCTCCAGCTTAGCATCTCTAACAGAGCACTTGTCCTTCCCACAGCACGTGCAACGATTCCTAAGCGGGGAGAGGCCCCGTGGACTAGTGTTGCAAATGCTGTGGCCTGCTATCACCAGCGAAAGAGAAGAGCTCCGTCCTGCACCGACGATAGTGGTTGCCATGTGCAGTTGAATGTGTCTGCGTTCGTTGCCAGATATTCAAGACGTAAACGTCTCTTCAATCTGTCAACGAAGTGGCGCTTAAGTGCTTGTGCGTGGTGATGTGGGTCAGTGTTCTGATTCCCATCTCCGGCTCTCATGTAGTACAAGTGAATTGTAGATTTGGCCAGTGTCAACACAAAGCTAATCAAACAATTCACCCGACTACAAACCTTTGGTCCCCATAGAAACGATGTCCTAGTAATGCCGAAATTCGGGTGGATCAACTGACACATATCGCGCACCAGTTCCATTAGACTCTGCAAAGCTGGACAAGTGAAGAACCTGTGAAACAAGGTGCCTTCACCAGAACAAACTGTGCAGATTCTCTGAACCCGCCGGTCGATATGTGACAACTGATTAGGATGCATAAGACTGTGATGCAGCAATTTGAATGCTACATCAGCATCTTTGTAACTAGAAGGATAACTGTAGACTACTCTGCAAGTTATCCCTCCCATCACGCCCATATTCACCCCGAGGTGTGTTCGCCATCTGTTGTATCCTGTATACTCCGGAGGTCTTATTGACATAAGCACGTCACGGAGCACACGTGTTGTAAGTGTGCTGAAAGGTGTGTGAGGCGGTCTGTCTAGAACGAAAGCATCTTCCAACTTAGTGCCAGGGTCACTGGTCCCAAGTTGGCGAAATCTCTCCCGCGCTGAAGTCGCCAGGTCGTGTAGTTGTGGAGTGTTCGTGTTTATTCGACAGTTTCCAGAGATATCAATAATATCTCCGAGAACTGTCAGTGTATGCGTGTCAGCTTCAAAACCTCGAGCATTACTGAACACTGAATCTATTAATTCAGGATTAAACCTGATTGGAATCGACGCGAATTGCGTGTACCGTAGAGCATTCCACTTAAGGTGAAATGCTGGCCTGATTCTGCCCCAGGTCTGAATCGTTGAGATTAGATCCTGCGGCCAGTCACGAGGATAGGGTGGTCGAACAGAGAGCAGGTAGTAATACTCCCCTATGCCGATCCCTCCCAGTACATTCACCCACAGTTGAGAAATCAAGGTGTCTCTCTGGCAGAACACTCGTTGGAATGCACGCACTTGGAGACACCTTGATTTCACAACCAAGTTAGTGAGACCCAATCCACCTATCTTGACTGGCAGGCAGAGCGTGCTTTCAGCAACCCATCGTCTTCCGCACCAAAAGGCGTCTATCGCTTTTGCTTGAAGAAGACCTAAGAAGCCTTCATCAAACGTCTCAGACTTTAGCAGATGAACGATGGACGAGGTAATCAAATAGTTTATTACGACTGACCTTCCCATTAGGGGTAGAGGAAACAGTCGACTACGCCATGAGTTAACAGCTCTAGAGAGTTTCTCAAGAGCGATGCGGCTATTATTTGATTTACTCTCGCGTCCGATATACACACCTAAATACTTCAGGCAAGTATTAGTCCATTGGATGTTCAGTGGAGTATCTGTACGATCTCTCCACCTTCCACACCACAAGCCTTGACTCTTGCTAAGGTTGATTTTAGCGCCCGCTATACGTTCGTACTGTTCGAAAACAGCACGAGCGACCGGAAAAGCTTCATCTCTTGTCACGAAAATAGAAAGGTCATCCGCATATGCCAACATAAGAGGCCTCACATTGGTATATGGTAGACGCACTGAATATTGTCCGAGCATTCGACGAAGATTCACCAGTAGCGGCTCCAACGAAAGATCATAAAGCATACCTGACAATGGACAGCCCTGTCTGATACCTCGATGAAACGAGATAGGAGCCAGAACCTGTCCTTGATGCTTAATCAAAATCGCTGAATCTCTATACAGTTTCCCGATGATATCGAGCCACCTGGGCGGGAACCCAAATGCCTCGAGAGCAGTCAGGAGATACTCGTGCGAGACGCTATCAAAAGCCTTTTGCTGGTCAAGAGAAATCATGGCCATTTGTGTACCTGTCTGTTCATGGTAGGCAAACAAATGTTTGGCTACCGCGATGTTGTCGTAGATACTACGACCAGGAACACAATAGGACTGTTCCGGGTGTATTACCGAAGCCATCACTGAGCGGAGTATCGCCCCTAATGCTTTGCAGACGATTTTGTAGTCCACATTGCATAGGGTTACTGGCCTCCAGTTCCCCATCCTCTGCAAATCTCCTTTCTTTGGAATCAATCGCATAACAGACCTTCTCCAACTAGAAGGAAAGTCTGAATGTGTCTCAACCGCCGAATTGAAGACTTCCAAAAGGTCAGGAATTAATAAATCCCTGAAACGTATGAAGAATTCTGGAGTCAAGCCGTCATAACCAGGTGAAGTGTGTCGCCTTAGATCTTTTGTCGCAGCGATCATATCCTCCAATGAGATTACTGTATCCAGGATCTCCTTGCTGTCTTCAGAGAAAATGGGAATATTCTCAAGAAATTCATGAGTGGTCGAGGATGTTGTCGACGTCGATTCAGAGTAGAGACTACTGTAATAGTCTCGAATAAATTCTGATAGCTGTTGTCTGTTGAGGACTTGTCCAGATTCATCAACTATCGATTCGACTTCACAAGAAGCAGTACGTCGTCTAGTTGCCTGAAAGAAGTACTCGGTTGGAGAATCGCCTTCCCTCAGCCAGCGTGATTGGCTGCGCAGCACAAACTCCAAGCTGTGCTTGTAAGTTTGTGTTGCCAAGCGTTCCTTTATTCTGTTAAAATAAAGAATCAACTCCGGCTGAGTTGGGAGAAGAGCTGCCACCCGAGATACTTCGGCCGACAAGCTAGAAGCTTGATACCCACTTCGATTGAAATTCGCTTCGATAAAAGATCGAATTTGGAGCTTTCCAACATCCCACCATTGACTAAGAAGAGGAAAGTCACCTTTCCTCTCTTGCCAATCGTGCCAGAATTCAGTGAATTCATTGATGAACTGCTCGGAATTCAACAAATAGTTGTTGAATATCCAGTATGCAGTTCTTCTTTCAACTAGAGTGCTGGTTGCCACTACAAGAAGGTGATCGCTAACGGAACACACTTCATGAGTGACACCAACGAAATGTTCTAGTATTCCAGGTGAGACGTAAAGTCTATCGATTCTGGAGCCTGCGAGACTTCCATGGATATTTCGCGAGACCCTCGTGTATGATCTAGTCGTAGGGTGCATCCAACGATAGATATCCACGAGTCTGAAAACACGGACAAAATTCCTCAACCGAGTAGCATTGACAGAGTTGAACTCAACTCCGGAATGCCGATCCATTGAGGGATTTAGCGTGCAGTTGAAATCACCTCCGAGGATAGTTTCGCCACTAAAATTCACCAGACAGGATTGAACACTATCAAGAACTTGTCTTGTAATATCCTGGTCATGAGGAAGGTACACGTTTACTACCTTGATGTGTTTGTCTTGAACGACAAAGTCCAAGCAAGAAGCGAAGCCTGGAAAGATATCTGTATATACAGGAGACGATAGTGTAAATTTGTTGGATACAATGATTGCCACTCCTGAGCCTCGGCGAGGCGCAGGTGTGGCAAACATTGCATAGCTAGTGTGTAGATAAGCATAGCGCTCAAGGTGTGTATACGTGTCTTGTGTAAAATTCGTCTCCTGCAGAAGTGTAATGTCTATATCGAACATTTTGGCATGTTCGATAGTACTGTGTAGTCTTGTATGAGCACTTAAACCCCCGGTGTTAAGACAGCCTATCTTACACATTCACAGAGATAAGAAGCTCAAACGATGATGGTACGACGTCTATTGACGAGGAGAATCGACCAAGCGATGCTCCTGTATCAACCCCTCCACCTTCCTATGGAGTCGATCTAACCGAGATATCCCGTTGTAATTCCCCTTCTTCTTGCACTCCTCTTGTAGGAGTAGAAGTTGGGGAAGTATCAATTCCGGCCTCCCCAGCTCCTCCACAAGAATACTCCAGATTTTACCTGAATTCTTCTTGTACAGGAGCCGGGCAAGAATCTTGGAGATCTTCTCCCTAGGAAGGGTTTCCATCCCCTTCGAGACCTCAAATTGGCTACCAGTCGAAAAGGTGCTACCACACGACTCGTAGCCACTGAAGCTCGAGAGACCAGTCTCATCAAAACCGGTCATATCGCAGTCCGAAAGCTGCTCGAGAGACACTTCCGTGTCTCTCACAACAACCTTCGAGCCGCAAGCACCACTATCGTCCTCCTCCGAGTGGGGCCGTTTTGATGCGACTGGCTTTGCTGGCTCTGGAGGAGGCAGCATCACCCGGTCGACTTTCTTCCTCCTCGTCCTCCTTTTTCTGCCTACATGGCTAATCGACTCCTCGTCAGAAGTAGCCATGCTTTCGCGTGCCGACGTGGCGCCGTTTACAGCCGTAATAATTTTTGCCTCAGAGACAATTTCAGGCACTTTAGCCACTGGCTGCTCCAAGATAGCAGGCTGAGTGCTGGCAGAAAGTTCCTTCTCCGGAGCCACTACTGTAGCAGTGGTTTCCTTCGAAGGAGCCTTCTGTTCAGCCTTCTTTCCGCTTCTCTTGGGGCAGTCAGCAATAAAATGCCCTACCAGATGGCAAGCATGGCATTTCGCTTCGGTGCCCACGTCTATCCAGTATCTCGAGCCGGATATGCTCAAGTAAAAGCCTGATGGAAGCGTGCACCCCTTATTCAAGGTAATGGACGCTTCCCGGCTGGTACCTAAAATACCCCGCCCGAGACCCTCGTCCCCAATTTTAATGGGAATGGCGCGAACCTTTCCATGAACCTTCCCGAATCTCCCAAGGAAATTCGAGAGGTCTTCATGTTGGGCTCGCATAGGGACCCGCGAAAACACGACCTTCGTGGGCCTTTCCCTGAGTGGGAACGGCACAAGGTGTCTACCATCCACCTCGATGCCCTCAAGCATAAGCTTGGTAGCGCTTTCGAGGGTTGTGGTATACACCTCAACCATTCCCCCAGCTATTATCCCCATGGAGAATAGCTGCTCACAGGAGATGACGCGGAAGATTGCCTTCAGGTATGCGCTCTGAGGACATCCTCTGATGTGCTCGAGCTGCATACCGTAGCTCTCATCCTGCCATCTCCCGTCGAAAAAGCCCTGGAGACCCGCACTGGTCTTGGGCCGAGGCTTACCTGCGTCCAATGGGGCTGGACGAGGAGTGATGCCTTTGCTCTGAATTTCTATTGTGGAAGTCTGCTTAGAACTGCCACTTACCTGCGCATATGACATCCCTAACCCTAACGCCGGGGATCGTAGTGCTTCTTCTGTCTTCCCTGCTGGTGCCGCTGGTGCCAGTTGTTGCTTTTTAGCAATATTCGCCTTCGTAGAAAGCGACGGCCTCATTATAGCACTAGTCGGAGTTGGCGCTGTGGCTGATGCCAGCTTGACAACTTCCACCAGGTTTGGACGTTGTCCTTGCCTTGATGTAGTCGTCGGTGGTTCTTCTGCTGCTGTTGAGACTGCACCGGCTGTTGCTGCTGCTACAGCTACTACTGAAGCTGTAGCTACTGCTTCTGTTGCTGCTGTGGTGGTAGTATTTGGATCTAATGATCCAATAGCTGCTCTCCTAATTGCAGTCTTCTTCCCTGAAAATTCTTTGGCCTCTTCGATTGGGCCCTGAGTAGCCTTTTCTTTGGGCCCTTGTGGGGGTTTCTTGGAAGCAGAAGAAGAGCCTTTTATTGTCTTCTTTTTTCTTCCGCTTGATTTGAGGGGATCATCCGTACCCCCAGAATCACTGCCCGTACTCATTTTGAGTACGGCAGAGAACCTTTATTATTCCTCGATTCGTTCAGGAATGTTTTGTTTGTTTTTTTTTTTTTTTAATTTAAATTTATATTTTTAATACTTTAAATGTTTTTACAAATATTACTACACCTCTTTTTAATTACTCAAGGATTTTACACGGTTGCCATGTTGCCATGGCAACGACCGAAATAATTAAAAATCCAGAACTGTCACTCGTTTTTTAGAATTTTTTAATATATTTTCTCAAATTTTATCACACTTTTTTTCACTGAAACTAATTATACACTTTTCTTATTGATACGGGGTGATGATGGACATACGTTTTCGTACTTTTGCACAAGTTTTCTCACGAACTTCACTGTATTTTCGCTATTTAGTAACTGGAGCTCAATCTGACGTCCGCTCTCTTCAGAATAATAATAATAATAATAATAATAATAATATATATATTTCATGTAAAGAGTACACAAGATCTACAATCTTACAATAGTACTTCAAAATAACGGAACTAGTTACAGTATGTATTAATAATAATAAAAATAAAACAAAAGGATGAAAGCGTAAATAATATAACATCTAAAAATAAAAACCACAAATCTACAAAAGAAAAGGATGAAAGCATAAAAACAAAAAAAAAGAGAGAAAAACACTAAATATCAATATTAATATGCAAAATTGTTTGCCAATAAACTGTCGTGAGAAAATACACTCATACATCATTGTAAAGAGGGTGAAACCGAGAAATGCTCCTTGAGTAAGCTCTTGAACATGCGCAGGGAACCAGCGCCCTGTATGTTAGTTGGTAAATTATTCCATAAACGGATTGACTGGACAAAATAAGAACCTTCATATACAACTGTGCGAAAACGAGGAAGCAGGAGATTGACATTTCTAGCTGAACGTAAGTTCTGTAAATTGCATTCGATCAAATAGCTTGGAATTCTCGTTTTGATCAGGTTGTATAAAAAAGACAACAAATTCATTTCCAAGTATACTTTAAGTGAACAACCCAACAGTTGGGAACTGTAGGGAGAGATGTGGTCAAATCTCCTAAGCCCAAAAATAAATCGAATACAATCATTATAAGCAACATTAAGCTTGTGGGAGCAAGCACTATCTAGCTTTGGGTAGATTATGTTGCCCGATGTGAAGTAAGGTAATAATAGGCTCTTTACCAATCGCGACCGCATATCCCTCGACAAAATATCAGCAGTAAGCCACAATTGTCTAAGTCCGCCATAGATCTTACGAAGAGTAAATTTGATGTGGTCACAGCATTTTAAATTAGAGTTGATGGCTATTCCTAGACTTATTGCAGAGTTGACTAAGGTCAAAGGAGAATTGTCAAGCAGAATACTGGGAAAGTCATTTGCGCATAGCTTGCTGTTATGTATAATCAAGTAATGTGATTTAATCGGATTCAGACTTAGTTGGTTCAATGACGCCCATTTGCTTATTTCGAGGAGGTCACTGTTGAAACGTGAGAAGCAGTCCTCTACTAGTCCGATCGGTCTACTGAGGTAAACCTGGACATCATCGGCGTACATGTGAATATCAACATCATGAACCACATCAGGAAGATCATTTATAAAGATGCTGAAAAGTAATGGGCCAAGTATTGATCCCTGAGGAACACCGCAAGCTACTGGCAAGAATCCTGACAGGGATTCGCCAATCTTAACTTGTTGAGATCTGCCTATCAAGAAGCTACGAATGAGTCGAGCAGCGGAAGAGGAGAACGCAAAAGAGGTTAGTAGTTTCTGCAGAAGAATGTTATGATTGACTTTATCAAAAGCTTTGGAAAAATCAAGCAGAGCCAATACACTAATAAATCCCCTGTCGAGTGCTGCCCGCAAGTCATCTGTCACCTTCAATAGAGCTGTAGCACAGCTGTGCTTAGGACGAAATCCCGATTGCCATCTGGTTAAAAAGCGATTGTCCTCTAAAAATGTTAGCATCTGGGAATACATTAGTCTTTCCAGTACTTTTGAAAGGAAAGGCAGAATGCTTATTGGCCGAAGATCATTCATATCAACAGGTGATGATTTTTTAGGTAAGGCCAATACTGTAGCCACTTTCCAAGTGCAGGGGAAAACAGAGCGAGTTAAACACGAATTTAGAACATAAGTTAAATGGTCAATAATTACTGGTAATAAGATTTTAAGAAAGCGGGGAGAAATTTCATCGGGTCCAGTTGATTCGGAATGGATCAACCGAATAGCATTAATTACATCACACGAATTTACGGTCTTGAAAGAAAATAGAGTTGACGCAGAGTTATTAGACGTATTAAGAATAGGAAGAACATTTGCGGGAATAGTAATCTCACTTTGGTGAGAGAAAAAAGCATTCAGTTTGTTAGGATCAAAATCGGAATTCCAGTTCGTTAATTTACCATAACAACCAGCGATCCTGAGATTACTCCAGAGTTTCTTCGATGGAAGATTTGGATCTAATCTGTTCGAGAAGTATTTTTGCTTAGCCTTCCTTACTGCTAGAGTAACTCGGTTGCGTGCTGTCTTAAACAATTGCTTTGTATACTGAGATTTAATACGCCGGTGAAGTTGATAATAATATTCCCTTTCTGAAATTAAAGAAGATATATTAGGGGTAAACCAAGGAGAACCGGACACCTTTATTCGCCTATTTACAATGGGCACATGACGATCGAATAAGTATTTAATAAACTCGCTGAATATTTGGACTTGTGCGTTGACGGCTGTGCTTGTATAAATGGTACTCCAATTCAGGAGACTGCATTCATCAAATAGAGTCGGCATATCAATGTTCTTAAAATCTCTGTATGAAAAAGTCGAGAGCTCAGCCGGCAAAAGCGGAATGTCATACGTCACAAACAAGATATCATGGTCAAGGAAACTTGGTGGACTAATCTGGTTGTAAAAGCCAATGCGATCCAAATTGGAGGTTAGGATGAGATCTAGCAGAGAGGGATTGGTTGTGTTCATATATGTTGGTAGTGAGTTTACCATATTCAGACAAAGCGACTGTACCATGGACTGAAAGTTGGCAGAAATTGAACTTTGGTGTAAAATATTGACGTTGAAATCACCTCCTACTATTACATGATTATATTTGTGAATCCAACTAGAAATAATGGTCTCAAATTCTCTAGATTCATCAATATTAAATAGTGTAGGTGGGCAATATACCGATGAGAGAACACATTTTTCAACGCCCGTGTTAACTTCTACTGATACGAATTCAACCGCCTGTAAGGATGAAGAGCCAATAATCTTAGTCTTATAATTATTCTTTGCATATATCGCTACACCTCCTCCAGTTCTGTTGCTGCGATCATTACGAAATAAATTGTACCCATCAATGGATACAAGGTTGGAAGGAATGTGATCTTTTAACCAAGACTCAGTGACCAGAATTACATCCACATTAGATCGCACAAAAATTTCTTTCAATTCGTCGATTTTATTTTTTACACTCCTCGCATTTAGCAAACAGACATTTAGACCAGCAGCACGTCTGCAAAAAATCTCCAACAAAATTCTTATCTTGTCCAAGCCACCGTAATCATTCATAGAAGATTAAAAACAAAACGCCGGCTACGAGCATCATGAATAAGGAGCTGTGGAAATACAGAATGAGCAAGAAAATATAAAGAGATCTTGCGAAGCACCTCTCAAATTTAAAAAGCTGTAATAAATTGATTATAATGAAGATAATTCTCACGACATATTTATATAGCAAACTTAGAATTAAAATTAAAGCTAACGGATGACTAAAGTTTAGAAGGGAATAGGCTGAAAGAAAGTAAAAAAGTGAAATTACATTACCTAAGATGTTATTATCTATCATGTAAGAGAATTCAATTAAATAATTTACGAAGAATGAAATGCAACAAAAGAAAAATCCAAAAAACTCAAAAGCAATAAATTGATACATTCCTCATCGATCAAATTCAGTTTACTCCGATCACAGCAACAGATGTTCTATTAGGGCAGAGGTCGTCGAGATCAGTTATTCGAATAGATTTATCGTTTTCATTATGCTTGATGTAAACAAAACCGGTACGAGAGTAAGCAGCGTACAAAGAACCCTGACTACGCATTCGCTGAGCAGCACGCAATAATATTTGGTTTTTAGGTGTAAGACTTTCATGCGTAAATATTAATCCCTCTGACGAGAACCCTTCAATATCTTTGAGCTTAACTCCTCCATATTTCTTGAAAGTTGAAAGAAATAAACGTTGTTCATTCATGCATGAGAACTTCACCAAAATAGGAACCAGCCGATCACTCTTATTCTTTATTTTATTATGTAGTGGAGAAAACGGACGATAGGCATTCGCATAAGGTGAGAGATTGTGTCCAATCTTAGCAGAAATAGCTTGCAGAATTTTAAGGGGGTCTTCGCCATTCTTGTGTGGAATGCCTCTGATAACCGCATCTGATAGACGTTGAGTGCGAAGAAGATCATCGTTCTTAATTGAAACTGTGGTGTAATGCTTTTCTAGTTCTATACACTTAACTTCCAACGCTTCGAGATGGGCCTTGACGGGATCAATTGCAGCATTTACCAATTTGTCCAGTTTTAGTTCCATGGCCTGCAGCCGCTTTTCCAACTTGTCCATCAGACGAGTCTCAAATTCTTTTAAAAAATTTTCGATGTATGAATTAGTTGTAGTTTGCGGCGTACAATGACCCTTGTCGATATTTAGCTGTGAAGTACCGCTCCTTGTAGCCGCAGGGCTTATGCTGTCCGAGTTATTTCTTTTTCGCAACGAACCAACTGCTTTTCCATTCTGTTTTCCCGCCATTTAATATGAGATTTTTCTTATCAAATAAATCAGCAAAGATATAAGGTTAACTTTGTCACCACACTAAGCCGGTAGCAGTACAAACACAGAACTGATAGTTGATAAAAACGGAAAAAAAAGCTACTGTTCACGGAGCACTGAAAAAATACGTCTACTCGCTGCGACAACTCATTACATTACCATTATTTTTGAAAAATTTACTATAGAAAAGGCAATCCTCAACGTTTTTAAAATTTGCGACAGTAAAATGTTATTTTTTGAAAAATTTACTATAGAAAAGGCAATCCTCGGCGTATTTAAAATTTGCGACAGTAAAAAATTATTTTTTGAAAAATTTACTATAGAAAAGGATCCTCGGCGTATTTAAAATTTGCGACAGTAAAAAATTATTTTTTGAAAAATTTACTATAGAAAATGCAATCCTCGGCGTATTTAAAATTTGCGACAATAAAAAATTATTTTTTGAAAAATTTACTATAAACAAGTAAAAAAGCTAGAATTGGTCTAAGACCAATTCTTAGGATACCCTAGATGAATGCCCGTATTAAATTTCGTATGGTCACCGATCTATTCAAGTATTGATTTTGAAGTGGTTTTTCGCATATATTTCTAGAACGGTTTGTCGCACAGACAAAATGATTATAACCAATTTTATAGGATTTCGTATTCTGCAGAAGTTTTTAGTACCATAAAAATGTCTTGGACTGATCGTTTTCAAAGTATACGTAAAAAGCGAAATTTTTATATGGCAACACCAAGAAAGAGTTGCCCGATTTAGTCCATTTTTGACATTTTATTTGCTAATGTAGTAAAAACATCATGTGCGAAATTTCAGCTCTCTACGTCGACGCGTTCTCAGGCAGTGACCAAATATATAGCGAAAAACGAAATTTTTATATGGCAACCCCACGAAGGAGTTGCCCGATTTGGCTCATTTTCGAACTTGATTTTCCTTTTTTTTTTTAAAGTCTGTGTACAAAATTTCAGCTCTCTATGTGTGCGCGTTCTCAAGTTATCGTGCGCACAGACGGACGGACGGACGGACGGACGGACGGACATGAAAAATCGAAATAACTTTTAATATTATGAATGGGTGTCCAATCCATTTTGCTCTACCATCATTATTTCGAGGTGTTACAAACGGAATGACAAACTTCGTATACCCCTATGATTTCATCTAGGGTATAAAAAGGCAATCCTCGGCGTATTTAAAATTTGTGACAGTAAAAAATTATTTTTTGAAAAATTTCTATAGAAAACGCAATCCTCGGCGTATTTAAAATTTGCTACAGGAAAAAATTATTTTTTGAAAAATTTACTATAGAAAAGGCAATCCTCGGCGTATTTAAAATTTGCAACAGTAAAAAATTATTTTTTGAAAAATTTACTATAGAAAGGCAATCTTCGGCGTATTTAAAATTTGCGACAGCAAAAAATTATTTTTTGAAAAATTTACTATGGAAAAGGCAATCCTCGGCGTATTTAAAATTTGCGACAGTAAAAAATTATTTTTTGAAAAATTTACTATAGAAAAGGCAATACTCGGCGTATTTAAAATTTGCGACAGTAAAAATTATTTTATGAAAAATTTACTATAGAAAATGCAATCCTCGGCGTATTTAAAATTTGCGACAATAAAAAATTATTTTTTGAAAAATTTACTATAGAAAAGGCAATCCTCGGCGTATTTAAAATTTGCTACAGTAAAAAATTATTTTTTGAAAAATTTACTATAGAAAAGGCAATCCTCGACGTTTTTAAAATTTGCGACAATAAAATGTTATTTTTTGAAAAATTTACTATAGAAAAGGCAATCCTCGGCGTATTTAAAGTTTGCGACAGTAAAAAATTATTTTTTGAAAAATATACTATAGAAAAGGCCATCCTCGGCGTATTTAAAATTTGCGACAGTGAAAAATTATTTTTTGCAAAATTTACTATAGAAAAGGCAATCCTCGGCGTATTTAAAATTTGCTACAGTAAAAAATTATTTTTTGAAAAATTTACTATAGAAAAGGCAATCCTCGACGTTTTTAAAATTTGCGACAATAAAAAATTATTTTATGAAAAATTTACTATAGAAAATGCAATCCTCGGCGTGTTTAAAATTTGGGACAATAAAAAATTATTTTTTGAAAAATTTACTATAGAAAAGGCAATCCTCGGCGTATTTAAAATTTGCGACAGTAAAAAATTATTTGTTGAAAAATTTACTATAGAAAAGTCAATCCTCGGCGTATTTAAAATTTGCTACAGTATAAAATTATTTTTTGAAAAATTTACTATAGAAAAGGCAATCCTCGACGTTTTTAAAATTTGCGACAGTAAAAAATTATTTTATGAAAAATTTACTATAGAAAATGCAATCCTCGGCGTATTTAAAATTTGCGACAATAAAAAATTATTTTTTGAAAAATTTACTATAGAAAAGGCAATCCTCGGCGTATTTAAAATTTGCTACAGTAAAAAATTATTTTTTGAAAAATTTACTATAGAAAAGGCACTCCTCGACATTTTTAAAATTTGCGACAGTAAAATGTTATTTTTTGAAAAATTTACTATAGAAAAGGCAATCCTCGGCGTATTTAAAATTTGCGACAATAAAAAATTATTTTTTGAAAAATTTACTATAGAAAAGGCAATCCTCGGCGTATTTAAAATTTGCAACAGTAAAAAATTATTTTTTGAAAAATTTACTATAGAAAAGGCAATCTTCGGCGTATTTAAAATTTGCGACAGCAAAAAATTATTTTTTGAAAAATTTACTATGGAAAAGGCAATCCTCGGCGTTTTTAAAATTTGCGACAGTAAAAAATTATTTTTTGAAAAATTTACTATAGAAAAGGCAATCTTCGGCGTATTTAAAATTTGCGACAGCAAAAAATTATTTTTTGAAAAATTTACTATGGAAAAGGCAATCCTCGGCGTTTTTAAAATTTGCGACAGTAAAAAATTATTATTTTTAAAATTTACTATAGAAAAGGCAATCCTCGGCGTATTTAAAATTTGCGACAGTAAAAAATTATTTTTTGAACAATTTCCAATAGAAAAGGCAATCCTCGGCGTATTTAAAATTTGCGACAGTAAAAAATTATTTTTTGAAAAATTTACTATGGAAAAGGCAATCCTCGGCGTATTTAAAATTTGCGACAGTAAAAAATAATTTTTTTTTAAATTTACTATAGAAAAGGCAATCCTCGGCGTATTTAAAATTTGCGACAGTAAAAAATTATTTTTTGAAAAATTTACTATAGAAAAGGCAATCCTCGGCGTATTTAAAATTTGCGACAGTAAAAAATTATTTTTTGAAAAATTTACTATAGAAAATGCAATCCTCGGCGTATTTAAAATTTGCGACAATAAAAAATTATTTTTTGAAAAATTTACTATAGAAAAGGCAATCCTCGGCGTATTTAAAATTTGCGACAGTAACAAATTATTTTTTGAAAAATTTACTATAGAAAAGGCAATCTTCGGCGTATTTAAAATTTCCGACAGCAAAAAATTATTTTTTGAAAAATTTACTATGGAAAAGGCAATCCTCGGCGTTTTTAAAATTTGCGACAGTAAAAAATTATTTTTTGAAAAATTTACTATAGAAAAGGCAATCCTCGGCGTATTTAAAATTTGCGACAGCAAAAAATTATTTTTTGAAAAATTTACTATAGAAAAGGCAATCCTCGGCGTATTTAAAATTTGCGATAGTGAAAATTTTTTTTTTTTTAAATTTACTATAGAAAAGGCAATCCTCGGTGTATTTAAAATTTGCCACAGTAAAAAATTATTTTTTGAAAAATTTACTATAGAAAAGGCAATCTTCGGCGTATTTAAAATTTGGGACAGTAAAAAATTATTTTTTTGAAAAATTTACTATAGAAAAGGCAATCCTCGGCGTATTTAAAATTTGCGATAGTAAAAAATTATTTTTT
This sequence comes from Dioctria rufipes, assembly GCA_963924295.1. NCBI lineage: Eukaryota > Metazoa > Arthropoda > Insecta > Diptera > Asilidae > Dioctria > Dioctria rufipes. The sequence continues at coordinate 119,615 of CAWUPM010000188.1, read as the reverse complement.
GAAAAATTTACTATAGAAAATGCAATCCTCGGCGTATTTAAAATTTGCGACATTAAAAAATTATTTTTTGAAAAATTTACTATAGAAAACGCAATCCTCGGCGTATTTAAAATTTGCTACAGGAAAAAATTATTTTTGAAAAATTTACTATAGAAAAGGCAATCCTCAACGTTTTTAAAATTTGCGACAGTAAAATGTTATTTTTTGAAAAATTTACTATAGAAAAGGCAATCCTCGGCGTATTTAAAATTTGCGACAGTAAAAAATTATTTTTTGAAAATGCAATCCTCGGCGTATTTAAAATTTGCGACAATAAAAAATTATTTTTTGAAAAATTTACTATAAAAAAGGCAATCCTCGGCGTATTTAAAATTTGCGACAGTAAAAAATTATTTTTTGAAAAATTTACTATAGAAAAGGCAATCCTCGGCGTACTTAAAATTTGCGACAGTAAAAAATTATTTTTTGAAAAATTTACTATAGAAAATGCAATCCTCGGCGTATTTAAAATTTGCGACAATAAAAAATTATTTTTTGAAAAATTTACTATAAACAAGTAAAAAAGCTAGAATTGGTCTAAGACCAATTCTTAGGATACCCTAGATGAATGCCCGTATTAAATTTCGTATGGTCACCGATCTATTCAAGTATTGATTTTGAAGTGGTTTTTCGCATATATTTCTAGAACGGTTTGTCGCACAGACAAAATGATTATAACCAATTTTATAGGATTTCGTATTCTGCAGAAGTTTTTAGTACCATAAAAATGTCTTGGACTGATCGTTTTCAAAGTATACGTAAAAAGCGAAATTTTTATATGGCAACACCAAGAAAGAGTTGCCCGATTTAGTCCATTTTTGACATTTTATTTGCTAATGTAGTAAAATCATCATGTGCGAAATTTCAGCTCTCTACGTCGACGCGTTCTCAGGCAGTGACCAAATATATAGCGGAAAACGAAATTTTTATATGGCAACCCCACGAAGGAGTTGCCCGATTTGGCTCATTTTCGAACTTAATTTTCCTTTTTTTTTTAAAGTCTGTGTACAAAATTTCAGCTCTCTATGTGTGCGCGTTCTCAAGTTATCGTGCGCACAGACGGACGGACGGACGGACGGACGGACGGACATGAAAAATCGAAATAACTTTTAATATTATGAATGGGTGTCCAATCCATTTTGCTCTACCATCATTATTTCGAGGTGTTACAAACGGAATGACAAACTTCGTATACCCCTATGATTTCATCTAGGGTATAAAAAGGCAATCCTCGGCGTATTTAAAATTTGTGACAGTAAAAAATTATTTTTTGAAAAATTTGTATAGAAAACGCAATCCTCGGCGTATTTAAAATTTGCTACAGGAAAAAATTATTTTTTGAAAAATTTACTATAGAAAAGGCAATCCTCGGCGTATTTAAAATTTGCGACAGTAAAAAATTATTTTTTGAAAAATTTACTATAGAAAGGCAATCTTCGGCGTATTTAAAATTTGCGACAGCAAAAAATTATTTTTTGAAAAATTTACTATGGAAAAGGCAATCCTCGACGTATTTAAAATTTGCGACAGTAAAAAATTATTTTTTGAAAAATTTACTATAGAAAAGGCAATCCTCGGCGTATTTAAAATTTGCGACAGTAAAAAATTATTTTTTGAAAAATTTACTATAGAAAAGGCAATCCTCGGCGTATTTAAAATTTGCGACAGTGAAAAATTATTTTTTGAAAAAGTTACTATAGAAATGGCAATCCTCGGCGTATTTAAAATTTGCGACAGTAAAAAATTATTTTTTGAAAAATGTACTATGGAAACGGCAATCTTCGGCGTATTTAAAATATGCGACCGTAAAAAATTATTTTTTGAAAAATTTACTATAGAAAATGCAATCCCCGGCGTATTTAAAATTTGCGACAGTAAAAAATAATTTTTTGAAAAATTTACTATAGAAAAGGCAATCCTCGGCGTGTTTAAAATTTGCGACAGTAAAAAATTATTTTTTGACAAATTCACTATAGAAAAGGCAATCCTCGGCGTATTTAAAATTTGCGACAGTAAAAAATTATTTTTTGAAAAATTTACTATAGAAAAGGCAATCCTCGACGTTTTTAAAATTTGCGACAATAAAAAATTATTTTATGAAAAATTTACTATAGAAAAGGCAATCCTCGGCGTGTTTAAAATTTGCGACAATAAAAAATTATTTTTTGAAAAATTTACTATAGAAAAGGCAATCCTCGGCGTATTTAAAATTTGCGACAGTAAAAAATTATTTTTTGAAAAATTTACTATAGAAAAGTCAATCCTCGGCGTATTTAAAATTTGCTACAGTAAAAAATTATTTTTTGAAAAATTTACTATAGAAAAGGCAATCCTCGACGTTTTTAAAATTTGCGACAGTAAAAAATTATTTTATGAAAAATTTACTATAGAAAATGCAATCCTCGGCGTATTTAAAATTTGCGACAATAAAAAATTATTTTTTGAAAAATTTACTATCCTCTGCAAATCTCCTTTCTTTGGAATCAATCGCATAACAGACCTCCTCCAACTAGAAGGAAAGTCTGAATGCGTCTCAACCGCCGAATTGAAGACTTCCAAAAGGTCAGGAATTAATAAATCCCTGAAACGTATGAAGAATTCTGGAGTCAAGCCGTCATAACCAGGTGAAGTGTGTCGCCTTAGATCCTTTGTCGCAGCGATCATATCCTCCAATGTGATTACTGTATCCAGGATCTCCTTGCTGTCTTCAGAGAAAATGGGAATATTCTCAAGAAATTCATGAGTGGTCGAGGATGTTGTCGACGTCGATTCAGAGTAGAGACTACTGTAATAGTCTCGAATAAATTCTGATAGCTGTTGTCCGTTGAGGACTTGTCCAGATTCATCAACTATCGATTCGACTTCACAAGAAGCAGTACGTCGTCTAGTTGCCTGAAAGAAGTACTCGGTTGGAGAATCGCCTTCCCTCAGCCAGCGTGATTGGCTGCGCAGCACAAACTCCAAGCTGTGCTTGTAAGTTTGTGTTGCCAAGCGTTCCTTTATTCTGCTAAAATAAAGAATCAACTCCGGCTGAGTTGGGAGAAGAGCTGCCACCCGAGATACTTCGGCCGACAAGCTAGAAGCTTGATACCCACTTCGATTGAAATTCGCTTCGATAAAAGATCGAATTTGGAGCTTTCCAACATCCCACCATTGACTAAGAAGAGGGAAGTCACCTTTCCTCTCTTGCCAATCGTGCCAGAATTCAGTGAATTCATTGATGAACTGCTCGGAATTCAACAAATAGTTGTTGAATATCCAGTATGCAGTTCTTCTTTCAACTAGAGTGCTGGTTGCCACTACAAGAAGGTGATCGCTAACGGAACACACTTCATGAGTGACACCAACGAAATGTTCTAGTATTCCAGGTGAGACGTAAAGTCTATCGATTCTGGAGCCTGCGAGACTTCCATGGATATTTCGCGAGACCCTCGTGTATGATCTAGTCGTAGGATGCATCCAACGATAGATATCCACGAGTCTGAAAACACGAACAAAATTCCTCAACCGAGTAGCATTGACAGAGTTGAACTCAACTCCGGAATGCCGATCCATTGAGGGATTTAGCGTGCAGTTGAAATCACCTCCGAGGATAGTTTCGCCACTAAAATTCACCAGACAGGATTGAACACTATCAAGAACTTGTCTTGTAATGTCCTGGTCATGAGGAAGGTACACGTTTACTACCTTGATATGTTTGTCTTGAACGACAAAGTCCAAGGAAGAAGCGAAGCCTGGAAAGATATCTGTATATACAGGAGACGATAGTGTAAATTTGTTGGATACAATGATTGCCACTCCTGAGCCTCGGCGAGGTGCAGGTGTGGCAAACATTGCATAGCCAGTGTGCAAGTAAGCATAACGCTCAAGGTGTGTATACGTGTCTTGTGTAAAATTCGTCTCCTGCAGAAGTGTAATGTCTATATCGAACATTTTGGCATGTTCGATAGTACTGTGTAGTCTTGTATGAGCACTTAAACCCCCGGTGTTAAGACAGCCTATCTTACACATTCACAGAGATAAGAAGCTCAAACGATGATGGTACGACGTCTATTGACTAGGAGAATCAACCAAGCGATGCTCCTGCATCAACTCCTGCACCCTCCTATGGAGTCGATCTAACCGGGATATACCGTTGTACTTCCCCTTCTTCTTGCACTCCTCTTGTAGGAGTAGAAGTTGGGGAAGTAGCAATTCCGGCTTCCCCAGCTCCTCCACAAGAATACTTCAGATTTTGCCTGAATTCTTCTTGTACAGGAGCCGGGAAAGAATCCTCGAGATCTTCTCCCTAGGAAGGGTTTCCAAACCCTCCGACACTTCAAATTGGCTACCAATCGACATGGTGCTACCACACGATTCGTAGCCACTGAAGCTCGAGAGACCAGTCTCATCAAAACCGGTCATATCGCAGTCCGAAAGCTGCTCGAGAGACACTTCCGTGTCTCTCACAACAACCTTCGAGCCGCAAGCACCACTATCGTCCTCCTCCGAGTGGGGCCGTTTTGATGCGACTGGCTTTGCTGGCTCTGGAGGAGGCAGCATCGCCCGGTCCACCTTCGTCTTCCTCCTCGTCCTCCTTTTTTTACCTACTTGGCTATTCGACTCCTCGTCGGAAGTAGCCATGCCTTCGCGTGCCGACGTGGCACCGTTTATAGCCGGAATTTTTTTTGCCTCTAAGACAACTTCAGGCACTTTAGCCACTGGCTGCTCCAAGATAGCAGGTTGAGTGCTGGCAGAAAGTTCCTTCTCCGGAACCACTACTGTAGCAGTGATTTCCTTCGAGGGAGCCTTCTGTTCAGCCCTCTTTCCGCTTCTCTTGGGGCAGTCAGCAATAAAATGCCCTACCAAATGGCAAGCATGGCATTTTGCTTCGGTGCTCACGTCTATCCAGTGCCTCGAGCCGGATATGCTCAGGTAGAAGCCTTTTGGAAGCGTACATCCCTTATTCAAGGTAATGGACGCCTCCCGACTGGTACCGAAGATGCCCCGCCCGAGACCCTCGTCCCCAATTTTTAAGGGAATGGCACGAACGTTGCCATGAACCTTCCCAAATCTCGTTAAGAAATTTAGGAGGTCTTCATGGCTCGCTCGCATAGGGACCCGCGAAAACATGACCCTTGTGGGCTTTTCCCTGAGTGGGAACGGCACAAGGTGTCTACCATCCACCTCGATGCCCTCAAGCATAAGCTTGGTAGCACTCTCGAGGGTTGTGGTGTACACCTCAACCATTCCCCCAGCTATTATCCCCATGGAAAATAGCTGCTCACGGGAGATGACCTGGAAGATCGCTTTCAGGTATGCGCTCTGAGGACATCTATTGATGTGCTCGAGCTGCATACCGTAGCTCTCATCCTGCCACCTCCCGTCGAAAAAAGCCTGAAGACCCGCACCGGTCTTAGGCCGAGGCTTGCCTGCGTCCAATGGGGCTGGACGAGGAGTGATGCCCTTTCCTAAAATTTCTATTGTGGTACTGTTCTGGGAACTGCCACTTACCTGAGCATATGAAATCCCTGACACTAACGCCGGGGATCGTGGTGCTACTGCTGGTGGCTGCTTGTTCAAGGCGTTTGTCTTCGTAGAAAGCGGTGGCCTCATTATTATACCAGTAGGTATGGGCGCTGTGGCTGATGCCAGCTTGATAACTTCCACCAAGCTTGGACGTTGTCCTTGCCCTGAGATAGTCATCAGTGGTTTTTCTGCTGCTGTTGAGGTTGCACCGACTGGTACAGCTACTACTGAAGCTATAGCTACTGCTTCTGTGGCTGCTATGGCTGTGATCTTTGGATCTGATGATCCAACAACTGCTGTTTGTATTGCAGACTTCTCCACTGCAATTTCTTTGGCCTCTTAATTTGGGCCCTTACCGGCCTTTTCTGTGGGCCCCGTGAGATTTCTTTTGGAAGAAGAAGAAGCTTTTGTGCCCTTCTTCTTTCTTCCAGTTAATTTCAGCGGATCTCCTATCCGCCCAGAATCGCTACTGCTCGTACTCATACTGAGTGCGGCAGAGCAGCTTATATTGTTTTTATAATTTGTTTTTTTTTTAATTATTTATTTATTTTATTTTTAATAATATTATTGCCACTTTATATTTTGCTGTTTCAAATTTCTAAATTGATACTAAAATTTTATGGTTGCCATGTCGTCATGGCAACAACCGAAATTCAAATTAATTTAATTTATTTTTTCTAAATGTCAGAAAATTCTTTCTTTTTACAATTTTTTATAATTTTTTTGCAGTTTATTTTTTTAGATAAGACACAAAAAATTCCTTGAGTAACACACTCACACACTGTTCGTCACTTATTACACCTTTTTATTTATATTATTGCGCGTTTTCGTTAATTTTCACGGACTCAAAATTGACGCGTCCGCACTCTTTAGAATAATAATAATAATAATAATAATATTTATTTAACCATGAATAGTACGCAAGAATTACATCTTATATAGTACAAAGTATTAATTCGGTTGACAAATTAAGGAAAATACTTAATATTTAATAATAATAATTCGTTATTAGTTAACTGAATTTAAATCAATTTAACCTAATTTATAAATGTATAAGAAAAGGGTATGAAACAAAAAGTAAAAAGAAAAATTTTTTCTCAGAAACAAGAAGCAAAAATAAAAAAGAAGAGAAAAAAAAAAAAAAAAAAAAAGGAAAATTAATTAATTAGTGATTAAATGCATTTTTAAAAACCTTCTGAAAGCTGCCCCCACTCTAATCCTCCTGACGCTGCAAGGCAAAGTATTCCAAATACGTGGGATTTGAACGAAGAAAGAACTCTCAAGTATTGCTTTATTATAGCGCAATGACAGTAATTTATTATGTCTAGTTGATTGGAGAAATCGTATTCGACAGTACAGATATTCGGGCTCCTTTGTTTGCATTAGCTCATAAAGAAAAATAACTGCCCTCCACTTTAAGTACAGATCAATTGGACATCCCAATAAGTTCAATTTGTATGAACTCACGTGATCAAAACGACGCAGTCCATAAATAAACCTAATGCAGTCATTGAATGCAACCTCAATTCGTCTTGCACAAAGTGAGTCAAGTTTGGGGAAAAGTATACTTCCATATTGTCTGGGCCAATTGCTTCAGATTTAATTGAGTAGACTGCCCTAGACAATTCCTCAAAGGTTGCACACCTGAAGGAAAAAGGACTTTCGAAGTGACGACTGGCTTGAGTGACCTCTGGAAAACGACCAGTGCTAGGGGAACTAGAATGACTGGAAGTAAAATAAACATTAATATCATTTGGGCTCAAATTGCAAATATTTTGTTCCTCTTTACAAACACCCGCCAGTTTGAGATTTTTCCAGAGAGTTTTGGAGGGAATATCAGGACTAAATTTTGAAGAATAATACGCAAGTTTGGCTGTGCGGATTGCCGTATTGACTGCATTCCGGGCTCTTGTGTAAGTGTTTCTTGCAGTGGTGGACTTGAGACGCTTAAATCTACGGTAAAAATATTCCCGCTCTGTAATTAAAGAGAGTATATGTGAATTAAACCAGGGGCAGTCATTGGGTCTAGGGTGCTTTACTTTAATTGGAGCATACTTATCGAGAAGACACTTCACGTTGTCTTCCAATACTTTCAGCTGAGAATCAACTGTCGTGCAGTAGTAAATATCGGTCCAAGGCATTGATTGGCATTCCTCATACAAATTAGCATAATCCATGTTATTAAAATCACGGTATGTCGCCAACTTGATCATATTATTGTAATCAATAAGAATATTATAGCTAACAAATAAAAAATCATGATCAAACAAAGAAGGCGGGCTTAATTGGCTATGAAAAGATGGACGAGAATCGTCAGATGTTAGGATTAGATCGAGTAATGATGGAGTAGATGTGTTGAAATAGGTTGGCAGAGAATTAATTCTTGATAGATGTAAAGATTGCAAAATATCAATAAAGGCATCACTAAGATTACTTTGCTGGAGAACATCAACATTGAAATCACCTCCAATTAGGACATGTTTATACCGATGACACAATTGGGACGTTATGTTTTGGAATTCACTTATGAGATCGTTCTTAAAATTACCAGGCGGGCAGTATGCTATTGTAAGAACACATTTTTCAATACCTGTATCCAATTCAACACATAGAAATTCAGCATCATTGCCTCTTGAGGAGTAAAGTTTTTTTACTTTAAAACAGTCTTTTATATGCATGGCTACTCCTCCACCGACACGATCCCTCCGATCATTTCTATATAAATTGTATCCAGAGATTTTTACAAACGAAGAATAAATACCATCATGCAGCCAGGTTTCAGAAATTAGAATTGCATGCACTGAAGAACCATTAAAGATAAACCGAAGTTCATCCATCTTATTTTTAATACTTCTGGCGTTCAACACGCATATATTTAGGCCATTCGCCCTTTTGCATAAAATATTAAAAAGAGTTCTTACCCCGTTCAGTGATGTAGTAGAGCTAATCACAGCTATCGAAGAAAAGAGCAGCAGCAGCAATAAGAAGGCTTATAATTTGCAGAACTGAGTTCATTACGAAAATAAAAATAAAATTAAAAATAAAATAAAAATAAAGAAAAAAGATATATACAAGATATAGGTGTATAGGACAAATTAGCAGATGAAACATGCAAAAAACACAAAACAAATTTGCAGCAGAAAAAAAAAAATTCAATCAGACTTTAGAATAAAAGCAGTATTACAGCTCCGGCACTGATAAGTCCTATTGTTAGCTCACAATATCCAATTGATCCATGCTATGTATTCTGATCGGGCGATCACCGCTTTTCCATTTGACAAATACGTTGCCTCGGTTCGTAGAGACAGAAAAGAGTCGCTGGGACTTGCGCAGCCGCCTGGCAGTACGTAGCAGCGCACTGTTTAAAGGGCTAAGGCTTTCGTTCACATAAATGATGTGGTTTTCTGAAGAAAAACCATGCAATTGATTCAATTTAATAGGGCCATGCTTTCTTAACGCTTGCATGAAAGTGGTCTGCTCATTAGTACACGATAACCGAACAACAATAGGGCAGTCATAGCGACTAGACTTAAGCGCATCACCACTTGTACCATTGAATCGATTTTTTGGCTTAGGTCGAAAGGCATCAATGTATTGAGAGGTTTCATGTTTCACAACTGCAGCAACATCTTTGAAAATTTTAATGGGGACTTCATCCTTTTTATATGGGACACCTTGGATTACCACATCACTGAGCCGATTTATCCGCATCTGATTGTCAAGTTCAGATCTGAGAGCAGTTTGCGTAGATGATACTTCAGCCAGCTGGTCTTCTATTTTCTGTAGTCGTGGTACAAATGATGCAAACCTTTCCTCCAGTTTACTAAAAAAATTTAGCTCAAACTCCCGAAAGAGTTCATTTATTTTAATGGTCAGGTTTTGCTCCAACACAGTCAAGTGGTGCATAGAGATGACCGTATCAATGGACTGGGATGATGAAATTGACTGAGTCCGTTCTTTCGTGTTCGAGATCTTCGTTGTATTGCGGGTTTGGACGGCTGAGCCACATTCCGATTCAGATCTTTTTTTCTCCTTGTCTGCCTTATTAGCAGACTGCTTATTCTCACCGGATGGCATCACCGTTAATGGAGATAAAAATTATAAGTAAAGATGCACGATGTAAAGCGACACAGCTTACACTTTTTAATGTATCAAAACCAAAGTTCTCGAGAACGCTTATTTAGTTTATGTTGAAAAAATGAACATTAACACGGAAACGGCGCAATTAATGACAGAATTAAGCTTAGGTTCGGAAATACGTACAGAATAGCCGGAGCAATGAAAAACACGTCTACTCGCCAGTTAACATCACAACTGAAGTGAATCTTCGGCGTATTTCAAATTTGCGACAGTAAAAAATTATTTTTTGAAAAATTTACTATAGAAAAGGCAATCCTCGGCGTATTTAAAATTTGCGACAGTAAAAAATTATTTTTTGAAAAATTTACTATAGAAAACGCAATCCTCGGCGTATTTAAAATTTGCGACAGTAAAAAATTATTTTTTGAAAAATTTACTATAGGAAAGGCAATCCTCGGCGTGTTTAAAATTTGCGACAGTAAAAAATTATTTTTTGAAAAATTTACTATAGAAAAGGCAATCCTCGGCGTATTTAAAATTTGCGACAGTAAAAAATTATTTTTTGAAAAAATTTACTATGGAAAAGGCAATCCTCGGCGTATTTAAAATTTGCAACAGTAAAAAATAATTTTTTGAAAAATTTACTATAGAAAAGGCAATCCTCAGCGTATTTAAAATTTGCGACAGTAAAAAATTATTTTTTGACAAATTCGCTATACAAAAGGTAATCCTCGGCGTATTTAAAATTTGCGACAGTAAAAAATTATTTTTTGAAAAATTTACTATAGAAAAGGCAATCTTCGGCGTATTTAAAATTTGCGACAGCAAAAAATTATTTTTTGAAAAATTTACTATGGAAAAGGCAATCCTCGGCGTATTTAAAATTTGCGACAGTAAAAAATTATTTTTTGAAAAATTTACTATAGAAAAGGCAATCCTCGGCGTATTTAAAATTTGCGACAGTAAAAAATTATTTTTTGAAAAATTTACTATAGAAAAGGCAATCCTCGGCGTATTTAAAATTTGCGACAGTAAAAAATAATTTTTTGAAAAAATTTACTATGGAAAAGGCAATCCTCGGCGTATTTAAAATTTGCGACAGTAAAAAATAATTTTTTGAAAAATTTACTATAGAAAAGGCAATCCTCGGCGTATTTAAAATTTGCGACAATAAAAAATTATTTTTTGAAAAATTTACTATAGAAAAGGCAATCCTCGGCGTATTTAAAATTTGCGACAGTAAAAAATTATTTTTTGAAAAATTTACTATAGAAAAGGCAATCCTCGTCGTGTTTAAAATTTGCGACAGTAAAAAATTATTTTTTGAAAAATTTACTATGGAAAAGGCAATCCTCGGCGTATTTAAAATTTGCGACCGTAAAAAATTATTGTTTGAAAAATTTACTATAGAAAAGGCAATCCTCGGCGTATTTAAAATTTGCGACAGTAAAAAATTATTTTTTGAAAAATTTACTATAGAAAAGGCAATCCTCGGCGTATTTAAAATTTGCGACAGTAAAAAATTATTTTTTGAAAAATTTACTATAGAAAAGTCAATCCTCGGCGTATTTAAAATTTGCGACAGTAAAAAATTATTTTTTGAAAAGTTTACTATAGAAAAGGCAATCCTCGGCGTATTTAAAATTTGCGACAGTAAAAAATTATTTTTTGAAAAATTTTCTATAGAAAAGTCAATCCTCGGCGTATTTAAAATTTGCGACAGTAAAAAATTATTTTCTGAAAAGTTTACTATAGAAAAGGCAATCCTCGGCGTATTTAAAATTTGCGACAGTAAAAAAATATTTTTTGAAAAATTTACTATAGAAAAGGCAATCCTCGGCGTATTTAAAATTTGCGACAGTAAAAAATTATTTTTTGAAAAAATTACTATAGAAAAGGCAATCCTCGACGTTTTTAAAATTTGCGACAGTAAAATGTTATTTTTTGAAAAATTTACTATAGAAAAGGCAATCCACGGCGTATTTAAAATTTGCGACAGTAAAAAATTATTTTTTGAAAAGTTTACTATAGAAAAGTCAATCCTCGGCGTATTTAAAATTTGCGACAGTAAAAAATTATTTTCTGAAAAGTTTACTATAGAAAAGGCAATCCTCAGCGTATTTAAAATTTGCGACAGTAAAAAAATATTTTTTGAAAAGTTTACTATAGAAAAGGCAATCCTCGGCGTATTTAAAATTTGCGACAGTAAAAAATAATTTTTTGAAAAAATTTACTATGGAAAAGGCAATCCTCGGCGTATTTAAAATTTGCGACAGTAAAAAATAATTTTTTGAAAAATTTACTATAGAAAAGGCAATCCTCGGCGTATTTAAAATTTGCGACAGTAAAAAATTATTTTTTGAAAAGTTTACTATAGAAAAGGCAATCCTCGGCGTATTTAAAATTTTGCGACAGTAAAAAATTATTTTTTGAATAATTTACTATAGAAAAGTCAATCCTCGGCGTATTTAAAATTTGCGACAGTAAAAATTCTTTTTTGAAATATTTACTATAGAAAAGGCAATCCTCGGCGTATTTAAAATTTGCGACAGTAAAAAATTATTTTTTGAAAAATTTACTATATAAAAGGCAATCCTCGGAGTATTTAAAATTTGCGACAGTAAAAAATTATTTTTAAAAAATTTACTATAGAAAAGGCAATCCTCGACGTTTTTAAAATTTGCGACAGTAAAAAAATATTTTTTGAAAAATTTACTATAGAAAATGCAATCCTCGGCGTATTTAAAATTTGCGACAATAAAAAATTATTTTTTGAAAAATTTACTATAGAAAAGGCAATCCTCGGCGTATTTAAAATTTGCGACAGCAAAAAATTATTTTTTGAAAAATTTACTATGGAAAAGGCAATCCTCGGCGTATTTAAAATTTGCGACAGTAAAAAATTATTTTTTGAAAAATTTACTATAGAAAAGGCAATCCTCGGCGTATTTAAAATTTGCGACAGTAAAAAATTATTTTTTGAAAAATTTACTATAGAAAAGGCAATCCTCGGCGTATTTAAAATTTGCGACAGCAAAAAATTATTTTTTGAAAAATTTACTATGGAAAAGGCAATCCTCGGCGTATTTAAAATTTGCGACAGTAAAAAATTATTTTTTGTAAAATTTACTATAGAAAAGGCAATAATAATAATAATAATAATAATATTTATTTAACCATGAATAGTACGCAAGAATTACATCTTATATAGTACAAAGTATTAATTCGGTTGACAAATTAAGGAAAATACTTAATATTTAATAATAATAATTCGTTATTAGTTAACTGAATTTAAATCAATTTAACCTAATTTATAAATGTATAAGAAAAGCGTATGAAACAAAAAGTAAAAAGAAAAATTTTTTCTCAGAAACAAGAAGCAAAAATAAAAAAGAAGAGAAAAAAAAAAAAAAAAAAAGGAAAATTAATTAATTAGTGATTAAATGCATTTTTAAAAACCTTCTGAAAGCTGCCCCCACTCTAATCCTCCTGACGCTAAAAGGCAAAGTATTCCAAATACGTGGGATTTGAACGAAGAAAGAACTCTCAAGTATTGCTTTATTATAGCGCAATGACAGTAATTTATTATGTCTAGTTGATTGGAGAAATCGTATTCGACAGTACAGATATTCGGGCTCCTTTGTTTGCATTAGCTCATAAAGAAAAATAACTGCCCTCCACTTTAAGTACAGATCAATTGGACATCCCAATAAGTTCAATTTGTATGAACTCACGTGATCAAAACGACGCAGTCCATAAATAAACCTAATGCAGTCATTGAATGCAACCTCAATTCGTCTTGCACAAAGTGAGTCAAGTTTGGGGAAAAGTATACTTCCATAAGTGAAATACGGTAATATAAGAGCTTTGACTAATTTAGAACGAAGGTTAGGTGATAATATACTAGCGGACAGCCACAGTCTACGGAGCCCAGAGTATACCTTTCCCATTAAATCTTTGACATAACCGCAGCACTTCATTTGCCTGTCTAAACGAACTCCCAGATTCTTGACTTGACTCATGAAAGGCAAGATGGTCCCATTTAGCGTTATAAGAGAGATATCCGCGAGATCAAAATTATTTTGGCTAAATAGTATACACTGAGATTTTAGCGGATTTAATATCAGGTCATTGTTATACGACCATTTTTCAATTCGATCAATGTCGCAATTCATGCGCTCAACACAATCTTCTATAAGTCCGATAGGCCTGTTGCAGTAAAGTTGAACGTCATCCGCATACAGTTGAATTTCAGCATCCTGCAGAACATCAGGAAGATCATTAATATGCATACAGAATAAGAGAGGTCCAAGGACTGAACCCTGTGGAACGCCTCGGCGAAGAGGAAGAGTATCAGAAATTTCATTATTGACTTTCACTCTTTGCTCCCGATTAAACAGGAAATTCTCAATTAATTTTTTGGCCGATTTAGAGAAATGATAAAAAGAACTCAATTTTTTAGATAGTAAATCATGGCGGATGCTATCAAAGGCTTTAGAGAAATCAAGGAGAACTAGAACGCTGACATTGCCATTATCAAGAGCTTCGCGAATGTCAGTTGTGACTCTTAGCAGTGCAGATTCGCAACTATGACGCGGACGAAAACCAGATTGCCAGCGAGATAGCAGCCTGTGGTCCGTAAGAAAGTTTTGTATTTGCCAACACATTAATTTCTCCAACACTTTAGCCATAAAACACAGGATGCTTATTGGGCGGAAATCACCAACACTCTCTGGTAACCTTACCTTAGCGATCGGAAGCACATTTGCTAGTTTCCAAGTGGCTGGAAAACTAGATGAAGTCAGGCAGAAATTGATAATGTGTAATGCATACGGATGAATAAGAGGAAATAAAATCTTCAGAAAACGAGGCGGCATATTGTCTGGGCCAATTGCTTCAGATTTAATTGAGTAGACTGCCCTAGACAATTCCTCAAAGGTTGCACACCTGAAGGAAAAAGGACTTTCGAAGTGACGACTGGCTTGAGTGACCTCTGGAAAACGACCAGTGCTGGGGGAACTAGAATGACTGGAAGTAAAATAAACATTAATATCATTTGGGCTCAAATTGCAAATATTTTGTTCCTCTTTACAAACACCCGCCAGTTTGAGATTTTTCCAGAGAGTTTTGGAGGGAATATCAGGACTAAATTTTGAAGAATAATACGCAAGTTTGGCTGTGCGGATTGCCGTATTGACTGCATTCCGGGCTCTTGTGTAAGTGTTTCTTGCAGTGGTGGACTTGAGACGCTTAAATCTACGGTAAAAATATTCCCGCTCTGTAATTAAAGAGAGTATAGGTGAATTAAACCAGGGGCAGTCATTGGGTCTAGGGTGCTTTACTTTAATTGGAGCATACTTATCGAGAAGATACTTCACGTTGTCTTCCAATACTTTCAGCTGAGAATCAACTGTCGTGCAGTAGTAAATATCGGTCCAAGGCATTGATTGGCATTCCTCATACAAATTAGCATAATCCATGTTATTAAAATCACGGTATGTCGCCAACTTGATCATATTATTGTAATCAATAAGAATATTATAGCTAACAAATAAAAAATCATGATCAAACAAAGAAGGCGGGCTTAATTGGCTATGAAAAGATGGACGAGAATCGTCAGATGTTAGGATTAGATCGAGTAATGATGGAGTAGATGTGTTGAAATAGGTTGGCAGAGAATTAATTCTTGATAGATGTAAAGATTGCAAAATATCAATAAAGGCATCACTAAGATTACTTTGCTGGAGAACATCAACATTGAAATCACCTCCAATTAGGACATGTTTATACCGATGACACAATTGGGACGTTATGTTTTGGAATTCACTTATGAGATCGTTCTTAAAATTACCAGGCGGGCAGTATACTATTGTAAGAACACATTTTTCAATACCTGTATCCAATTCAACACATAGAAATTCAGCATCATTGCCTCTTGAGGAGTAAAGTTTTTTTACTTTAAAACAGTCTTTTATATACATGGCTACTCCTCCACCGACACGATCCCTCCGATCATTTCTATATAAATTGTATCCAGAGATTTTTACAAACGAAGAATAAATACCATCATGCAGCCAGGTTTCAGAAATTAGAATTGCATGCACTGAAGAACCATTAAAGATAAACCGAAGTTCATCCATCTTATTTTTAATACTTCTGGCGTTCAACACGCATATATTTAGGCCATTCGCCCTTTTGCATAAAATATTAAAAAGAGTTCTTACCCCGTTCAGTGATGTAGTAGAGCTAATCACAGCTATCGAAGAAAAGAGCAGCAGCAGCAATAAGAAGGCTTATAATTTGCAGAACTGAGTTCATTACGAAAATAAAAATAAAATTAAAAATAAAATAAAAATAAAGAAAAAAGATATATACAAGATATAGGTGTATAGGACAAATTAGCAGATGAAACATGCAAAAAACACAAAACAAATTTGCAGCAGAAAAAAAAAATTCAATCAGACTTTAGAATAAAAGCAGTATTACAGCTCCGGCACTGATAAGTCCTATTGTTAGCTCACAATATCCAATTGATCCATGCTATGTATTCTGATCGGGCGATCACCGCTTTTCCATTTGACAAATACGTTGCCTCGGTTCGTAGAGACAGAAAAGAGTCGCTGGGACTTGCGCAGCCGCCTGGCAGTACGTAGCAGCGCACTGTTTAAAGGGCTAAGGCTTTCGTTCACATAAATGATGTGGTTTTCTGATGAAAAACCATGCAATTGATTCAATTTAATGGGGCCGTGCTTTCTTAACGCTTGCATGAAAGTGGTCTGCTCATTAGTACACGATAACCGAACAACAATAGGGCAGTCATAGCGACTAGACTTAAGCGCATCACCACTTGTACCATTGAATCGATTTTTTGGCTTAGGTCGAAAGGCATCAATGTATTGAGAGGTTTCATGTTTCACAACTGCAGCAACATCTTTGAAAATTTTAATGGGGACTTCATCCTTTTTATATGGGACACCTTGGATTACCACATCACTGAGCCGATTTATCCGCATCTGATTGTCAAGTTCAGATCTGAGAGCAGTTTGCGTAGATGATACTTCAGCCAGCTGGTCTTCTATTTTCTGTAGTCGTGGTACAAATGATGCAAACCTTTCCTCCAGTTTACTAAAAAAATTTAGCTCAAACTCCCGAAAGAGTTCATTTATTTTAATGGTCAGGTTTTGCTCCAACACAGTCAAGTGGTGCATAGAGATGACCGTATCAATGGACTGGGATGATGAAATTGACTGAGTCCGTTCTTTCGTGTTCGAGATCTTCGTTGTATTGCGGGTTTGGACGGCTGAGCCACATTCCGATTCAGATCTTTTTTTCTCCTTGTCTGCCTTATTAGCAGACTGCTTATTCTCACCGGATGGCATCACCGTTAATGGAGATAAAAATTATAAGTAAAGATGCACGATGTAAAGCGACACAGCTTACACTTTTTAATGTATCAAAACCAAAGTTCTCGAGAACGCTTATTTAGTTTATGTTGAAAAAATGAACATTAACACGGAAACGGCGCAATTAATGACAGAATTAAGCTTAGGTTCGGAAATACGTACAGAATAGCCGGAGCAATGAAAAACACGTCTACTCGCCAGTTAACATCACAACTGAAGTGAATCTTCGGCGTATTTCAAATTTGCGACAGGAAAAAATTATTTTTTGAAAAATTTACTATAGAAAAGGCAATCCTCAGCGTATTTAAAATTTGCGACAGTAAAAAATTATTTTTTGACAAATTCACTCTAGAAAAGGTAATCCTCGGCGTATTTAAAATCTGCGACAGTAAAAAATTATTTTTTGAAAAATTTACTATAGAAAAGGCAATCCTCGGCGTATTTAAAATTTGCGATAGTAAAAAATTATTTTTTGAAAAATTTACTATAGAAAAGGCAATCCTCGGCGTATTTAAAATTTGCGACAGTAAAAAATTATTTTTTGAAAAATTTACTATAGAAAAGTCGATCGTCGGCGTATTTAAAATTTGCGACAGTAAAAAATTATTTTTTGAAAAGTTTACTATAGAAAAGGCAATCCTCGGCGTATTTAAAATTTGCGACAGTAAAAAATTATTTTTTGAAAAATTTACTATAGAAAAGTCAATCCTCGGCGTATTTAAAATTTGCGACAGTAAAAAATTATTTTCTGAAAAGTTTACTATAGAAAAGGCAATCCTCGGCGTATTTAAAATTTGCGACAGTAAAAAATTATTTTTTGAAAAATTTACTATAGAAAAGGCAATCCTCGGCGTATTTAAAATTTGCGACAGTAAAAAATTATTTTTTGAAAAATTTACTATAGAAAAGGCAATCTTCGGCGTATTTAAAATTTGCGACAGCAAAAATTATTTTTTGAAAAATTTACTATGGAAAAGGCAATCCTCGGCGTATTTAAAATTTGCGACAGTAAAAAATTATTTTTTGAAAAATCTATTATAGAAAAGGCAATCCTCGGCGTATTTAAAATTTGCGACAGTAAAAAATTATTTTTTGAAAAATTTACTATAGAAAAGGCAATCCTCGGCGTATTTAAAATTTGCGACAGTAAGAAATTATTTTTTGAAAAATTTACTATGGAAAAGGCAATCCTCGGCGTATTTAAAATTTGCGACAGTAAAAAATTATTTTTTGAAAAATTTACTATAGAAAAGTCGATCGTCGGCGTATTTAAAATTTGCGACAGTAAAAAATTATTTTTTGAAAAGTTTACTATAGAAAAGGCAATCCTCGGCGTATTTAAAATTTGCGACAGTAAAAAATTATTTTTTGAAAAATTTACTATAGAAAAGTCAATCCTCGGCGTATTTAAAATTTGCGACAGTAAAAAATTATTTTCTGAAAAGTTTACTATAGAAAAGGCAATCCTCGGCGTATTTAAAATTTGCGACAGTAAAAAATTATTTTTTGAAAAATTTACTATAGAAAAGGCAATCCTCGGCGTATTTAAAATTTGCGACAGTAAAAAATTATTTTTTGAAAAATTTACTATAGAAAAGGCAATCTTCGGCGTATTTAAAATTTGCGACAGCAAAAATTATTTTTTGAAAAATTTACTATGGAAAAGGCAATCCTCGGCGTATTTAAAATTTGCGACAGTAAAAAATTATTTTTTGAAAAATCTATTATAGAAAAGGCAATCCTCGGCGTATTTAAAATTTGCGACAGTAAAAAATTATTTTTTGAAAAATTTACTATAGAAAAGGCTATCCTCGGCGTATTTAAAATTTGCGACAGTAAGAAATTATTTTTTGAAAAATTTACTATGGAAAAGGCAATCCTCGGCGTATTTAAAATTTGCGACAGTAAAAAATTATTTTTTGAAAAATTTACTAGAGAAAAGGCAATCCTCGGCGTATATCCTCGGCGTATTTAAAATTTGCGACAGTAAAAAATTATTTTTTGAAAAATTTACTAGAGAAAAGGCAATCCTCGGCGTATTTAAAATCTGCGACAGTAAAAAATTATTTTTTGAAAAATTTACTATAGAAAAGGAAATCTTCGGCGTATTTAAAATTTGCGACAGTAAAAAATTATTTTTTGAAAAATTTACTATAGAAAATGCAATCCTCGGCGTATTTAAAATTTGCGACAATAAAAAATTATTTATTGAAAAATTTACTATAGAAAAGGCAATCCTCGACGTTTTTAAAATTTGCGACATTAAAATGTTATTTTTTGAAAAATTTACTATAGAAAAGGCAATCCTCGGCGTGTTTAAAATTTGCGACAGTAAAAAATTATTTTTTGAAAAATCTATTATAGAAAAGGCAATCCTCGGCGTATTTAAAATTTGCGACAGTAAAAAATTATTTTTTGAAAAATTTACTATAGAAAAGGCAATCCTCGGATTATTTAAAATTTGCGACAGTAAAAAATTATTTTTTGAAAAATTTACTATGGAAAAGGCAATCCTCGGCGTATTTAAAATTTGCGACAGTAAAAAATTATTTTTTGAAAAATTTACTATAGAAAAGGCAATCCTCGGCGTATTTAAAATTTGCGACAGTAAAAAATTATTTTTCGAAAAATTTACTATAGAAAATGCAATCCTCGGCGTATTTTAAATTTGCGACAATAAAAATTATTTTTTGAAAAATTTACTATAGAAAAGGCAATCCTCGGCGTATTTAAAATTTGCGACAGTAAAAAATAATTTTTTGAAAAATTTACTATAGAAAAGGCAATCTTCGGCGTATTTAAAATTTGCGACAGTAAAAAATTATTTTTTGAAAAATTTACTATAGAAAAGGCAATCCTCGGCGTATTTAAAATTTGCGACAGTAAAAAATTATTTTTTGAAAAATTTACTATAGAAAATGCAATCGTCGGCGTATTTAAAATTTCCGACAGTAAAAAATTATTTTTTGAAAAATTTACTATAGAAAAGGCAATCTTCGGCGTATTTAAAATTTGCGACAGTAAAAAATTATTTTTTGAAAAATTTACTATAGAAAAGGCAATCCTCGGCGTATTTAAAATTTGCGACAGTAAAAAATTATTTTTTGAAAAATTTACTATAGAAAAGGCAATCTTCGGCGTATTTAAAATTTGCGATAGCAAAAAATTATTTTTTGAAAAATTTACTATGGAAAAGGCAATCCTCGGCGTATTTAAAATTTGCGACAGTAAAAAATTATTTTTTGAAAAATTTACTATAGAAAAGGCAATCCTCGGCGTATTTAAAATCTGCGACAGTAAAAAATTATTTTTTGAAAAATTTACTATAGAAAAGGCAATCCTCGGCGTATTTAAAATTTGCGACAGCAAAAAATTATTTTTTGAAAAATTTACTATGGAAAAGGCAATCCTCGGCGTATTTAAAATTTGCGACAGTAAAAAATAATTTTTTGTAAAATTTACTATAGAAAAGGCAATAATAATAATAATAATAATAATATTTATTTAACCATGAATAGTACGCAAGAATTACATCTTATATAGTACAAAGTATTAATTCGGTTGACAAATTAAGGAAAATACTTAATATTTAATAATAATAATTCATTATTAGTTAACTGAATTTAAATCAATTTAACCTAATTTATAAATGTATAAGAAAAGGGTATGAAACAAAAAGTAAAAAGAAAAATTTTTTCTCAGAAACAAGAAGCAAAAATAAAAAAGAAGAGAAAAAAAAAAAAAAAAAAAGGAAAATTAATTAATTAGTGATTAAATGCATTTTTAAAAACCTTCTGAAAGCTGCCCCCTGACGCTGCAAGGCAAAGTATTCCAAATACGTGGGATTTGAACGAAGAAAGAACTCTCAAGTATTGCTTTATTATAGCGCAATGACAGTAATTTATTATGTCTAGTTGATTGGAGAAATCGTATCCGACAGTACAGATATTCGGGCTCCTTTGTTTGCATTAGCTCATAAAGAAAAATAACTGCCCTCCACTTTAAGTACAGATCAATTGGACATCCCAATAAGTTCAATTTGTATGAACTCACGTGATCAAAACGACGCAGTCCATAAATAAACCTAATGCAGTCATTGAATGCAACCTCAATTCGTCTTGCACAAAGTGAGTCAAGTTTGGGGAAAAGTATACTTCCATAAGTGAAATACGGTAATATAAGAGCTTTGACTAATTTAGAACGAAGGTTAGGTGATAATATACTAGCGGACAGCCACAGTCTACGGAGCCCAGAGTATACCTTTCCCATTAAATCTTTGACATAACCGCAGCACTTCATTTGCCTGTCTAAACGAACTCCCAGATTCTTGACTTGACTCATGAAAGGCAAGATGGTCCCATTTAGCGTTATAGGAGAGATATCCGCGAGATCAAAATTATTTTGGCTAAATAGTATACACTGAGATTTTAGCGGATTTAATATCAGGTCATTGTTATACGACCATTTTACAATTCGATCAATGTCGCAATTCATGCGCTCAACACAATCTTCTATAAGTCCGATAGGCCTGTTGCAGTAAAGTTGAACGTCATCCGCATACAGTTGAATTTCAGCATCCTGCAGAACATCAGGAAGATCATTAATATACATACAGAATAAGAGAGGTCCAAGGACTGAACCCTGTGGAACGCCTCGGCGAAGAGGAAGAGTATCAGAAATTTCATTATTGACTTTCACTCTTTGCTCCCGATTAAACAGGAAATTCTCAATTAATTTTTTGGCCGATTTAGAGAAATGATAAAAAGAACTCAATTTTTTAGATAGTAAATCATGGCGGATGCTATCAAAGGCTTTAGAGAAATCAAGGAGAACTAGAACGCTGACATTGCCATTATCAAGAGCTTCGCGAATGTCAGTTGTGACTCTTAGCAGTGCAGATTCGCAACTATGACGCGGACGAAAACCAGATTGCCAGCGAGATAGCAGCCTGTGGTCCGTAAGAAAGTTTTGTATTTGCCAACACATTAATTTCTCCAACACTTTAGCCATAAAACACAGGATGCTTATTGGGCGGAAATCACCAACACTCTCTGGTAACCTTACCTTAGCGATCGGAAGCACATTTGCTAGTTTCAAAGTGGCTGGAAAACTAGATGAAGTCAGGCAGAAATTGATAATGTGTAATGCATACGGATGAATAAGAGGAAATAAAATCTTCAGAAAACGAGACGGCATATTGTCTGGGCCAATTGCTTCAGATTTAATTGAGTAGACTGCCCTAGACAATTCCTCAAAGGTTGCACACCTGAAGGAAAAAGGACTTTCGAAGTGACGACTGGCTTGAGTGACCTCTGGAAAACGACCAGTGCTAGGGGAACTAGAATGACTGGAAGTAAAATAAACATTAATATCATTTGGGCTCAAATTGCAAATATTTTGTTCCTCTTTACAAACACCCGCCAGTTTGAGATTTTTCCAGAGAGTTTTGGAGGGAATATCAGGACTAAATTTTGAAGAATAATACGCAAGTTTGGCTGTGCGGATTGCCGTATTGACTGCATTCCGGGCTCTTGTGTAAGTGTTTCTTGCAGTGGTGGCCTTGAGACGCTTAAATCTACGGTAAAAATATTCCCGCTCTGTAATTAAAGAGAGTATATGTGAATTAAACCAGGGGCAGTCATTGGGTCTAGGGTGCTTTACTTTAATTGGAGCATACTTATCGAGAAGATACTTCACGTTGTCTTCCAATACTTTCAGCAGAGAATCAACTGTCGTGCAGTAGTAAATATCGGTCCAAGGCATTGATTGGCATTCCTCATACAAATTAGCATAATCCATGTTATTAAAATCACGGTATGTCGCCAACTTGATCATATTATTGTAATCAATAAGAATATTATAGCTAACAAATAAAAAATCATGATCAAACAAAGAAGGCGGGCTTAATTGGCTATGAAAAGATGGACGAGAATCGTCAGATGTTAGCATTAGATCGAGTAATGATGGAGTAGATGTGTTGAAATAGGTTGGCAGAGAATTAATTCTTGATAGATGTAAAGATTGCAAAATATCAATAAAGGCATCACTAAGATTACTTTGCTGGAGAACATCAACATTGAAATCACCTCCAATTAGGACATGTTTATACCGATGACACAATTGGGACGTTATGTTTTGGAATTCACTTATGAGATCGTTCTTAAAATTACCAGGCGGGCAGTATACTATTGTAAGAACACATTTTTCAATACCTGTATCCAATTCAACACATAGAAATTCAGCATCATTGCCTCTTGAGGAGTAAAGTTTTTTTACTTTAAAACAGTCTTTTATATACATGGCTACTCCTCCACCGACACGATTCCTCCGATCATTTCTATATAAATTGTATCCAGAGATTTTTACAAACGAAGAATAAATACCATCATGCAGCCAGGTTTCAGAAATTAGAATTGCATGCACTGAAGAACCATTAAAGATAAACCGAAGTTCATCCATCTTATTTTTAATACTTCTGGCGTTCAACACGCATATATTTAGGCCATTCGCCCTTTTGCATAAAATATTAAAAAGAGTTCTTACCCCGTTCAGTGATGTAGTAGAGCTAATCACAGCTATCGAAGAAAAGAGCAGCAGCAGCAATAAGAAGGCTTATAATTTGCAGAACTGAGTTCATTATGAAAATAAAAATAAAATTAAAAATAAAATAAAAATAAAGAAAAAAGATATATACAAGATATAGGTGTATAGGACAAATTAGCAGATGAAACATGCAAAAAACACAAAACAAATTTGCAGCAGAAAAAAAAATTCAATCAGACTTTAGAATAAAAGCAGTATTACAGCTCCGGCACTGATAAGTCCTATTGTTAGCTCACAATATCCAATTGATCCATGCTATGTATTCTGATCGGGCGATCACCGCTTTTCCATTTGACAAATACGTTGCCTCGGTTCGTAGAGACAGAAAAGAGTCGCTGGGACTTGCGCAGCCGCCTGGCAGTACGTAGCAGCGCACTGTTTAAAGGGCTAAGGCTTTCGTTCACATAAATGATGTGGTTTTCTGAAGAAAAACCATGCAATTGATTCAATTTAATAGGGCCATGCTTTCTTAACGCTTGCATGAAAGTGGTCTGCTCATTAGTACACGATAACCGAACAACAATAGGGCAGTCATAGCGACTAGACTTAAGCGCATCACCACTTGTACCATTGAATCGATTTTTTGGCTTAGGTCGAAAGGCATCAATTATTGAGAGGTTTCATGTTTCACAACTGCAGCAACATCTTTGAAAATTTTAATGGGGACTTCATCCTTTTTATATGGGACACCTTGGATTACCACATCACTGAGCCGATTTATCCGCATCTGATTGTCAAGTTCAGATCTGAGAGCAGTTTGCGTAGATGATACTTCAGCCAGCTGGTCTTCTATTTTCTGTAGTCGTGGTACAAATGATGCAAACCTTTCCTCCAGTTTACTAAAAAAATTTAGCTCAAACTCCCGAAAGAGTTCATTTATTTTAATGGTCAGGTTTTGCTCCAACACAGTCAAGTGGTGCATAGAGATGACCGTATCAATGGACTGGGATGATGGAATTGACTGAGTCCGTTCTTTCGTGTTCGAGATCTTCGTTGTATTGCGGGTTTGGACGGCTGAGCCACATTCCGATTCAGATCTTTTTTTCTCCTTGTCTGCCTTATTAGCAGACTGCTTATTCTCACCGGATGGCATCACCGTTAATGGAGATAAAAATTATAAGTAAAGATGCACGATGTAAAGCGACACAGCTTACACTTTTTAATGTATCAAAACCAAAGTACTCGAGAACGCTTATTTAGTTTATGTTGAAAAAATGAACATTAACACGGAAACGGCGCAATTAATGACAGAATTAAGCTTAGGTTCGGAAATACGTACAGAATAGCCGGAGCAATGAAAAACACGTCTACTCGCCAGTTAACCTCACAACTGAAGTCAATCTTCGGCGTATTTCAAATTTGCGACAGTAAAAAATTATTTTTTGAAAAATTTACTATAGAAAAGGCAATCCTCAGCGTATTTAAAATTTGCGACAGTAAAAAATTATTTTTTGACAAATTCACTATAGAAAAGGTAATCCTCGGCGTATTTAAAATCTGCGACAGTAAAAAATTATTTTTTGAAAAATTTACTATAGAAAAGGAAATCTTCGGCGTATTTAAAATTTGCGACAGCAAAAAATTATTTTTTGAAAAATTTACTATGGAAAAGGCAATCCTCGGCGTATTTAAAATTTGCGACAGTAAAAAATTATTTTTTGAAAAATTTACTATAGAAAATGCAATCCTCGGCGTATTTAAAATTTGCGACAATAAAAAATTATTTTTTGAAAAATTTACTAAAGAAAAGGCAATCCTCGGCGTATTTAAAATTTGCGACAGTAAAAAATTATTTTTTGAAAAATTTACTATAGAAAAGGCAATCGTCGGCGTATTTAAAATTTGCGACAGTAAAAAATTATTTTTTGAAAAATTTACTATGGAAAAGGCAATCCTCGGCGTATTTAAAATTTGCGACAGTAAAAAATTATTTTTTGAAAAATTTACTATATAAAAGGCAATCCTCGGCGTATTTAAAATTTGCGACAGTAAAAAATTATTTTTTGAAAAATTTACTATAGAAAAGGCAATCCTCGGCGTATTTAAAATTTGCGACAGTAAAAAATTATTTTTTGAAAAATTTACTATAGAAAAGTCAATCCTCTGCGTATTTAAAATTTGCGACAGTAAAAAATTATTTTTTGAAAAGTTTACTATAGAAAAGGCAATCCTCGGCGTATTTAAAATTTGCGACAGTAAAAAATTATTTTTTGAAAAATTTACTATAGAAAAGTCAATCCTCGGCGTATTTAAAATTTGCGACAGTAAAAAATTATTTTCTGAAAAGTTTACTATAGAAAAGGCAATCCTCGGCGAATTTAAAATTTGCGACAGTAAAAAATTATTTTTTGAAAAATTTACTATAGAAAAGGCAATCCTCGGCGTATTTAAAATTTGCGACAGTAAAAAATTATTTTTTGAAAAATTTACTATAGAAAAGTCGATCCTCGGCGTATTTAAAATTTGCGACAGTAAAAAATTATTTTTTGAAAAATTTACTATAGAAAAGTCAATCCTCGGCGTATTTAAAATTTGCGACAGTAAAAAATTATTTTCTGAAAAGTTTACTATAGAAAAGGCAATCCTCGGCGTATTTAAAATTTGCGACAGTAAAAAATTATTTTTTGAAAAATTTACTATAGAAAAGGCAATCCTCGGCGTATTTAAAATTTTCGACAGTAAAAAATAATTTTTTGAAAAATTTACTATAGAAAATGCAATCCTCGGCGTATTTAAAATTTGCGACAAAAAAAATTATTTTTTGAAAAATTTACTATAAAAAAGGCAATACTCGGAATTTGCGACAGTAAAAAATTATTTTTTGAAAAATTTACTATAGAAAAGGCAGTCCTCGGCGTATTTAAAATTTGCGACAGTAAAAAATTATTTTTTGAAAAATTTACTATAGAAAAGTCAATCCTCTGCGTATTTAAAATTTGCGACAGTAAAAAATTATTTTTTGAAAAGTTTACTATAGAAAAGGCAATCCTCGGCGTATTTAAAATTTGCGACAGTAAAAAATTATTTTTTGAAAAATTTACTATAGAAAAGTCAATCCTCGGCGTATTTAAAATTTGCGACAGTAATAAATTATTTTCTGAAAAGTTTACTATAGAAAAGGCAATCCTCGGCGTATTTAAAATTTGCGACAGTAAAAAATTATTTTTTGAAAAATTTACTATAGAAAAGGCAATCCTCGGCGTATTTAAAATTTGCGACAGTAAAAAATTATTTTTTGAAAAATTTACTATAGAAAAGTCAATCCTCGGCGTATTTAAAATTTGCGACAGTAAAAAATTATTTTTTGAAAAATTTACTATAGAAAAGTCAATCCTCTGCGTATTTAAAATTTGCGACAGTAAAAAATTATTTTTTGAAAAGTTTACTATAGAAAAGGCAATCCTCGGCGTATTTAAAATTTGCGACAGTAAAAAATTATTTTTTGAAAAATTTACTATAGAAAAGTCAATCCTCGGCGTATTTAAAATTTGCGACAGTAAAAAATTATTTTCTGAAAAGTTTACTATAGAAAAGGCAATCCTCGGCGTATTTAAAATTTGCGACAGTAAAAAATTATTTTTTGAAAAATTTACTATAGAAAAGGCAATCCTCGGCGTATTTAAAATTTGCGACAGTAAAAAATTATTTTTTGAAAAATTTACTATAGAAAATGCAATCCTCGGCGTATTTAAAATTTGCGACAAAAAAAATTATTTTTTGAAAAATTTACTATAAAAAAGGCAATCCTCGGAATTTGCGACAGTAAAAAATTATTTTTTGAAAAATTTACTATAGAAAAGGCAGTCCTCGGCGTATTTAAAATTTGCGACAGTAAAAAATTATTTTTTGAAAAATTTACTATAGAAAAGTCAATCCTCTGCGTATTTAAAATTTGCGACAGTAAAAAATTATTTTTTGAAAAGTTTACTATAGAAAAGGCAATCCTCGGCGTATTTAAAATTTGCGATAGTAAAAAATTATTTTTTGAAAAATTTACTATAGAAAAGTCAATCCTCGGCGTATTTAAAATTTGCGACAGTAAAAAATTATTTTCTGAAAAGTTTACTATAGAAAAGGCAATCCTCGGCGTATTTAAAATTTGCGACAGTAAAAAATTATTTTTTGA
Source organism: Dioctria rufipes (assembly GCA_963924295.1). Classification (NCBI taxonomy): domain Eukaryota; kingdom Metazoa; phylum Arthropoda; class Insecta; order Diptera; family Asilidae; genus Dioctria; species Dioctria rufipes. The sequence continues at coordinate 91,856 of CAWUPM010000188.1, read as the reverse complement.
AAAATTTACTATAGAAAAGGCAATCCTCGGCGTATTTAAAATTTGCGACAGTAAAAAATTATTTTTTGAAAAATTTACTAAAGAAAAGGCAATCCTCGGCGTATTTAAAATTTGCGACAGTAAAAAATTATTTTTTGAAAAATTTACTATAGAAAAGGCAATCGTCGGCGTATTTAAAATTTGCGACAGTAAAAAATTATTTTTTGAAAAATTTACTATGGAAAAGGCAATCCTCGGCGTATTTAAAATTTGCGACAGTAAAAAATTATTTTTTGAAAAATTTACTATATAAAAGGCAATCCTCGGCGTATTTAAAATTTGCGACAGTAAAAAATTATTTTTTGAAAAATTTACTATAGAAAAGGCAATCCTCGGCGTATTTAAAATTTGCGACAGTAAAAAATTATTTTTTGAAAAATTTACTATAGAAAAGTCAATCCTCTGCGTATTTAAAATTTGCGACAGTAAAAAATTATTTTTTGAAAAGTTTACTATAGAAAAGGCAATCCTCGGCGTATTTAAAATTTGCGACAGTAAAAAATTATTTTTTGAAAAATTTACTATAGAAAAGTCAATCCTCGGCGTATTTAAAATTTGCGACAGTAAAAAATTATTTTCTGAAAAGTTTACTATAGAAAAGGCAATCCTCGGCGAATTTAAAATTTGCGAGAGTAAAAAATTATTTTTTGAAAAATTTACTATAGAAAAGGCAATCCTCGGCGTATTTAAAATTTGCGACAGTAAAAAATTATTTTTTGAAAAATTTACTATAGAAAAGTCGATCCTCGGCGTATTTAAAATTTGCGACAGTAAAAAATTATTTTTTGAAAAATTTACTATAGAAAAGTCAATCCTCGGCGTATTTAAAATTTGCGACAGTAAAAAATTATTTTCTGAAAAGTTTACTATAGAAAAGGCAATCCTCGGCGTATTTAAAATTTGCGACAGTAAAAAATTATTTTTTGAAAAATTTACTATAGAAAAGGCAATCCTCGGCGTATTTAAAATTTTCGACAGTAAAAAATAATTTTTTGAAAAATTTACTATAGAAAATGCAATCCTCGGCGTATTTAAAATTTGCGACAAAAAAAATTATTTTTTGAAAAAATTACTATAAAAAAGGCAATACTCGGAATTTGCGACAGTAAAAAATTATTTTTTGAAAAATTTACTATAGAAAAGGCAGTCCTCGGCGTATTTAAAATTTGCGACAGTAAAAAATTATTTTTTGAAAAATTTACTATAGAAAAGTCAATCCTCTGCGTATTTAAAATTTGCGACAGTAAAAAATTATTTTTTGAAAAGTTTACTATAGAAAAGGCAATCCTCGGCGTATTTAAAATTTGCGACAGTAAAAAATTATTTTTTGAAAAATTTACTATAGAAAAGTCAATCCTCGGCGTATTTAAAATTTGCGACAGTAATAAATTATTTTCTGAAAAGTTTACTATAGAAAAGGCAATCCTCGGCGTATTTAAAATTTGCGACAGTAAAAAATTATTTTTTGAAAAATTTACTATAGAAAAGGCAATCCTCGGCGTATTTAAAATTTGCGACAGTAAAAAATTATTTTTTGAAAAATTTACTATAGAAAAGTCAATCCTCGGCGTATTTAAAATTTGCGACAGTAAAAAATTATTTTTTGAAAAATTTACTATAGAAAAGTCAATCCTCTGCGTATTTAAAATTTGCGACAGTAAAAAATTATTTTTTGAAAAGTTTACTATAGAAAAGGCAATCCTCGGCGTAATTAAAATTTGCGACAGTAAAAAATTATTTTTTGAAAAATTTACTATAGAAAAGTCAATCCTCGGCGTATTTAAAATTTGCGACAGTAAAAAATTATTTTCTGAAAAGTTTACTATAGAAAAGGCAATCCTCGGCGTATTTAAAATTTGCGACAGTAAAAAATTATTTTTTGAAAAATTTACTATAGAAAAGGCAATCCTCGGCGTATTTAAAATTTGCGACAGTAAAAAATTATTTTTTGAAAAATTTACTATAGAAAATGCAATCCTCGGCGTATTTAAAATTTGCGACAAAAAAAATTATTTTTTGAAAAATTTACTATAAAAAAGGCAATCCTCGGAATTTGCGACAGTAAAAAATTATTTTTTGAAAAATTTACTATAGAAAAGGCAGTCCTCGGCGTATTTAAAATTTGCGACAGTAAAAAATTATTTTTTGAAAAATTTACTATAGAAAAGTCAATCCTTTGCGTATTTAAAATTTGCGACAGTAAAAAATTATTTTTTGAAAAGTTTACTATAGAAAAGGCAATCCTCGGCGTATTTAAAATTTGCGACAGTAAAAAATTATTTTTTGAAAAATTTACTATAGAAAAGTCAATCCTCGGCGTATTTAAAATTTGCGACAGTAAAAAATTATTTTCTGAAAAGTTTACTATAGAAAAGGCAATCCTCGGCGTATTTAAAATTTGCGACAGTAAAAAATTATTTTTTGAAAAATTTACTATAGAAAAGGCAATCCTCGGCGTATTTAAAATTTGCGACAGTAAAAAATTATTTTTTGAAAAATTTACTATAGAAAAGTCGATCCTCGGCGTATTTAAAATTTGCGACAGTAAAAAATTATTTTTTGAAAAGTTTACTATAGAAAAGGCAATCCTCGGCGTATTTAAAATTTGCGACAGTAAAAAATTATTTTTTGAAAAATTTACTATAGAAAAGTCAATCCTCGGCGTATTTAAAATTTGCGACAGTAAAAAATTATTTTCTGAAAAGTTTACTATAGAAAAGGCAATCCTCGGCGTATTTAAAATTTGCGACAGTAAAAAATTATTTTTTGAAAAATTTACTATAGAAAAGGCAATCCTCGGCGTATTTAAAATTTGCGACAGTAAAAAATTATTTTTTGAAAAATTTACTATAGAAAAGGCAATCTTCGGCGTATTTAAAATTTGCGACAGCTAAAATAATTTTTTGAAAAATTTACTATGGAAAAGGCAATCCTCGGCGTATTTAAAATTTGCGACAGTAAAAAATTATTTTTTGAAAAATCTATTATAGAAAAGGCAATCCTCGGCGTATTTAAAATTTGCGACAGTAAAAAATTATTTTTTGAAAAATTTACTATAGAAAAGGCAATCCTCGGCGTATTTAAAATTTGCGACAGTAAAAAATTATTTTTTGAAAAATTTACTATGGAAAAGGCAATCCTCGGCGTATTTAAAATTTGCGACAGTAAAAAATTATTTTTTGAAAAATTTACTAGAGAAAAGGCAATCCTCGGCGTATTTAAAATTTGCGACAGTAAAACATTATTTTTTGAAAAATTTACTATAGAAAATGCAATCCTCGGCGTATTTAAAATTTGCGACAATAAAAAATTATTTTTTGAAAAATTTACTATAGAAAAGGCAATCCTCGGCGTATTTAAAATTTGCGACAGTAAAAAATTATTTTTTGAAAAATTTACTATAGAAAAGGCAATCCTCGGCGTATTTAAAATTTGCGACAGTAAAAAATTATTTTTTGACAAATTCACTATAGAAAAGGTAATCCTCGGCGTATTTAAAATCTGCGACAGTAAAAAATTATTTTTTGAAAAATTTACTATAGAAAAGGAAATCTTCGGCGTATTTAAAATTTGCGACAGTAAAAAATTATTTTTTGAAAAATTTACTATAGAAAATGCAATCCTCGGCGTATTTAAAATTTGCGACAATAAAAAATTATTTTTTGAAAAATTTACTAAAGAAAAGTCAATCCTCGGCGTATTTAAAATTTGCGACAGTAAAAAATTATTTTTTGAAAAATTTACTATAGAAAAGGCAATCCTCGGCGTATTTAAAATTTGCGACAGTAAAAAATTATTTTTTGAAAAATTTACTATAGAAAAGTCAATCCTCGGCGTATTTAAAATTTGCGACAGTAAAAAATTATTTTTTGAAAAATTTACTATAGAAAAGTCAATCCTCTGCGTATTTAAAATTTGCGACAGTAAAAAATTATTTTTTGAAAAGTTTACTATAGAAAAGGCAATCCTCGGCGTATTTAAAATTTGCGACAGTAAAAAATTATTTTTTGAAAAATTTACTATAGAAAAGTCAATCCTCGGCGTATTTAAAATTTGCGACAGTAAAAAATTATTTTCTGAAAAGTTTACTATAGAAAAGGCAATCCTCGGCGTATTTAAAATTTGCGACAGTAAAAAATTATTTCCTGAAAAATTTACTATAGAAAAGGCAATCCTCGGCGTATTTAAAATTTGCGACAGTAAAAAATTATTTTTTGAAAAATTTACTATAGAAAATGCAATCCTCGGCGTATTTAAAATTTGCGACAAAAAAAATTATTTTTTGAAAAATTTACTATAAAAAAGGCAATCCTCGGAATTTGCGACAGTAAAAAATTATTTTTTGAAAAATTTACTATAGAAAAGGCAGTCCTCGGCGTATTTAAAATTTGCGACAGTAAAAAATTATTTTTTGAAAAATTTACTATAGAAAAGTCAATCCTTTGCGTATTTAAAATTTGCGACAGTAAAAAATTATTTTTTGAAAAGTTTACTATAGAAAAGGCAATCCTCGGCGTATTTAAAATTTGCGACAGTAAAAAATTATTTTTTGAAAAATTTACTATAGAAAAGTCAATCCTCGGCGTATTTAAAATTTGCGACAGTAAAAAATTATTTTCTGAAAAGTTTACTATAGAAAAGGCAATCCTCGGCGTATTTAAAATTTGCGACAGTAAAAAATTATTTTTTGAAAAATTTACTATAGAAAAGGCAATCCTCGGCGTATTTAAAATTTGCGACAGTAAAAAATTATTTTTTGAAAAATTTACTATAGAAAAGGCAATCTTCGGCGTATTTAAAATTTGCGACAGCTAAAATAATTTTTTGAAAAATTTACTATGGAAAAGGCAATCCTCGGCGTATTTAAAATTTGCGACAGTAAAAAATTATTTTTTGAAAAATCTATTATAGAAAAGGCAATCCTCGGCGTATTTAAAATTTGCGACAGTAAAACATTATTTTTTGAAAAATTTACTATAGAAAATGCAATCCTCGGCGTATTTAAAATTTGCGACAATAAAAAATTATTTTTTGAAAAATTTACTATAGAAAAGGCAATCCTCGGCGTATTTAAAATTTGCGGCAGTAAAAAATTATTTTTTGAAAAATTTACTATAGAAAAGGCAATCCTCGGCGTATTTAAAATTTGCGACAGTAAAAAATTATTTTTTGACAAATTCACTATAGAAAAGGTAATCCTCGGCGTATTTAAAATCTGCGACAGTAAAAAATTATTTTTTGAAAAATTTACTATAGAAAAGGAAATCTTCGGCGTATTTAAAATTTGCGACAGTAAAAAATTATTTTTTGAAAAATTTACTATAGAAAATGCAATCCTCGGCGTATTTAAAATTTGCGACAATAAAAAATTATTTTTTGAAAAATTTACTAAAGAAAAGTCAATCCTCGGCGTATTTAAAATTTGCGACAGTAAAAAATTATTTTTTGAAAAATTTACTATAGAATTAGCAATCGTCGGCGTATTTAAAATTTGCGACAGTAAAAAATTATTTTTTGAAAAATTTACTATGGAAAAGGCAATCCTCGGCGTATTTAAAATTTGCGACAGTAAAAAATTATTTTTTGAAAAATTTACTATATAAAAGGCATTCCTCGGCGTATTTAAAATTTGCGACAGTAAAAAATTATTTTTTGAAAAATTTACTATAGAAAAGGCAATCCTCGGCGTATTTAAAATTTGCGACAGTAAAAAATTATTTTTTGAAAAATTTACTATAGAAAAGTCAATCCTCTGCGTATTTAAAATTTGCGACAGTAAAAAATTATTTTTTGAAAAGTTTACTATAGAAAAGGCAATCCTCGGCGTATTTAAAATTTGCGACAGTAAAAAATTATTTTTTGAAAAATTTACTATAGAAAAGTCAATCCTCGGCGTATTTAAAATTTGCGACAGTAAAAAATTATTTTCTGAAAAGTTTACTATAGAAAAGGCAATCCTCGGCGTATTTAAAATTTGCGACAGTAAAAAATTATTTTTGAAAAATTTACTATAGAAAAGGCAATCCTCGGCGTATTTAAAATTTGCGACAGTAAAAAATTATTTTTGAAAAATTTACTATAGAAAATGCAATCCTCGGCGTATTTAAAATTTGCGACAAAAAAAATTATTTTTTGAAAAATTTACTATAAAAAAGGCAATCCTCGGAATTTGCGACAGTAAAAAATTATTTTTTGAAAAATTTACTATAGAAAAGGCAGTCCTCGGCGTATTTAAAATTTGCGACAGTAAAAAATTATTTTTTGAAAAATTTACTATGGAAAAGGCAATCCTCGGCGTATTTAAAATTTGCGACAAAAAAAATTATTTTTTGAAAAATTTACTATAAAAAAGGCAATCCTCGGAATTTGCGACAGTAAAAAATTATTTTTTGAAAAATTTACTATAGAAAAGGCAGTCCTCGGCGTATTTAAAATTTGCGACAGTAAAAAATTATTTTTTGAAAAATTTACTATGGAAAAGGCAATCCTCGGCGTATTTAAAATTTGCGACAGTAAAAAATTATTTTTTGAAAAATTTACTATAGAAAAGGCAATCCTCGGAATTTGCGACAGTAAAAAATTATTTTTTGAAAAATTTACTATAGAAAAGGCAGTCCTCGGCGTATTTAAAATTTGCGACAGTAAAAAATTATTTTTTGAAAAATTTACTATGGAAAAGGCAATCCTCGGCGTATTTAAAATTTGCGACAAAAAAAATTATTTTTTGAAAAATTTACTATAAAAAAGGCAATCCTCGGAATTTGCGACAGCAAAAAATTATTTTTTGAAAAATTTACTATGGAAAAGGCAATCCTCGGCGTATTTAAAATTTGCGACAGTAAAAAATTATTTTTTGAAAAATTTACTATAAAAAAGGCAATCCTCGGAATTTGCGACAGTAAAAAATTATTTTTTGAAAAATTTACTATGGAAAAGGCAATCCTCGGCGTATTTAAAATTTGCGACAGTAAAAAATTATTTTTTGAAAAGTTTACTATAGAAAAGGCAATCCTCGGCGTATTTAAAATTTGCGACAGTAAAAAATTATTTTTTGAAAAATTTACTATAGAAAAGTCAATCCTCGGCGTATTTAAAATTTGCGACAGTAAAAAATTATTTTCTGAAAAGTTTACTATAGAAAAGGCAATCCTCGGCGTATTTAAAATTTGCGACAGTAAAAAATTATTTTTTGAAAAATTTACTATAGAAAAGGCAATCCTCGGCGTATTTAAAATTTGCGACAGTAAAAAATTATTTTTTGAAAAATTTACTATAGAAAAGTCAATCCTCGGCGTATTTAAAATTTGCGACAGTAAAAAATTATTTTCTGAAAAGTTTACTATAGAAAAGGCAATCCTCGGCGTATTTAAAATTTTCGACAGTAAAAAATTATTTTTTGAAAAATTTACTATAGAAAAGGCAATCCTCGGCGTATTTAAAATTTGCGACAGTAAAAAATTATTTTTTGAAAAATTTACTATGGAAAAGGCAATCCTCGGCGTATTTAAAATTTGCGACAAAAAAAATTATTTTTTGAAAAATTTACTATAAAAAAGGCAATCCTCGGAATTTGCGACAGTAAAAAATTATTTTTTGAAAAATTTACTATAGAAAAGGCAGTCCTCGGCGTATTTAAAATTTGCGACAGTAAAAAATTATTTTTTGAAAAATTTACTATGGAAAAGGCAATCCTCGGCGTATTTAAAATTTGCGACAGTAAAAAATTATTTTTTGAAAAATTTACTATAGAAAAGGCAATCCTCGGCGTATTTAAAATTTGCGATAGTAAAAAATTATTTTTTGAAAAATTTACTATAGAAAAGGCAATCCTCGGCGTATTTAAAATTTGCGACAGTAAAAAATTATTTTTTGAAAAATTTACTATAGAAAAGTCGATCCTCGGCGTATTTAAAATTTGCGACAGTAAAAAATTATTTTTTGAAAAGTTTACTATAGAAAAGGCAATCCTCGGCGTATTTAAAATTTGCGACAGTAAAAAATTATTTTTTGAAAAATTTACTATAGAAAAGTCAATCCTCGGCGTATTTAAAATTTGCGACAGTAAAAAATTATTTTCTGAAAAGTTTACTATAGAAAAGGCAATCCTCGGCGTATTTAAAATTTGCGACAGTAAAAAATTATTTTTTGAAAAATTTACTATAGAAAAGGCAATCCTCGGCGTATTTAAAATTTGCGACAGTAAAAAATTATTTTTTGAAAAATTTACTATAGAAAAGGCAATCTTCGGCGTATTTAAAATTTGCGACAGCTAAAATTATTTTTTGAAAAATTTACTATGGAAAAGGCAATCCTCGGCGTATTTAAAATTTGCGACAGTAAAAAATTATTTTTTGAAAAATCTATTATAGAAAAGGCAATCCTCGGCGTATTTAAAATTTGCGACAGTAAAAAATTATTTTTTGAAAAATCTATTATAGAAAAGGCAATCCTCGGCGTATTTAAAATTTGCGACAGTAAAAAATTATTTTTTGAAAAATTTACTATAGAAAAGGCAATCCTCGGCGTATTTAAAATTTGCGACAGTAAAAAATTATTTTTTGAAAAATTTACTATGGAAAAGGCAATCCTCGGCGTATTTAAAATTTGCGACAGTAAAAAATTATTTTTTGAAAAATTTACTAGAGAAAAGGCAATCCTCGGCGTATTTAAAATTTGCGACAGTAAAACATTATTTTTTGAAAAATTTACTATAGAAAATGCAATCCTCGGCGTATTTAAAATTTGCGACAATAAAAAATTATTTTTTGAAAAATTTACTATAGAAAAGGCAATCCTCGTCGTATTTAAAATTTGCGACAATGAAAAATTATTTTTTGAAAAATTTACTATAGAAAAGGCAATCTTCGGCGTATTTAAAATTTGCGACAGTAAAAAATTATTTTTTGAAAAATTTACTATAGAAAAGGCAATCCTCGGCGTATTTAAAATTTGCGACAGTAAAAAATTATTTTTTGAAAAATTTACTATAGAAAATGCAATCCTCGGCGTATTTAAAATTTGCGACAGTAAAAAATTATTTTTTGAAAAATTTACTATAGAAAATGCAATCCTCGGAGTATTTAAAATTTGCGACAATAAAAAATTATTTTTTGAAAAATTTACTATAGAAAAGGCAATTCTCGGCGTATTTAAAATTTGCGACAGTAAAAAATTATTTTTTGAAAAATTTACTATAGAAAAGGCAATCCTCGGCGTATTTAAAATTTGCGACAGTAAAAAATTATTTTTTGAAAAAATTTACTATGGAAAAGGCAATCCTCGGCGTATTTAAAATTTGCAACAGTAAAAAATAATTTTTTGAAAAATTTACTATAGAAAAGGCAATCCTCAGCGTATTTACAATTTGCGACAGTAAAAAATTATTTTTTGACAAATTCACTATAGAAAAGGTAATCCTCGGCGTATTTAAAATTTGCGACAGTAAAAAATTATTTTTTGAAAAATTTACTATAGAAAGGCAATCTTCGGCGTATTTAAAATTTGCGACAGCAAAAAATTATTTTTTGAAAAATTTACTATGGAAAAGGCAATCCTCGGCGTATTTAAAATTTGCGACAGTAAAAAATTATTTTTTGAAAAATTTACTATAGAAAAGGCAATCCTCGGCGTATTTAAAATTTGCGACAGTAAAAAATTATTTTTTGAAAAATTTACTATAGAAAAGGCAATCCTCGGCCTATTTAAAATTTGCGACAGTAAAAAATTATTTTCTGAAAAAATTTACTATGGAAAAGGCAATCCTCGGCGTATTTAAAATTTGCGACAGTAAAAAATAATTTTTTGAAAAATTTACTATAGAAAAGGCAATCCTCGGCGTATTTGAAATTTGCGACAGTAAAAAATTATTTTTTGAAAAATTTACTATAGAAAATGCAATCCTCGGCGTATTTAAAATTTGCGACAATAAAAAATTATTTTTTGAAAAATTTACTATAGAAAAGGCAATCCTCGGCGTATTTAAAATTTGCGACAGTAAAAAATTATTTTTTGAAAAATTTAGTATAGAAAAGGCAATCCTCGGCGTATTTAAAATTTGCGACAGTAAAAAATTATTTTTTGAAAAATTTACTATAGAAAAGTCATTCCTCGGCGTATTTAAAATTTGCGACAGTAAAAAATTATTTTTTGAAAAGTTTACTATAGAAAACGCAATCCTCGGCGTATTTAAAATTTGCGACAGTAAAAAATTATTTTTTGAAAAATTTACTATAGAAAAGTCAATCCACGGCGTATTTAAAATTTGCGACAGTAAAAAATTATTTTCTGAAAAGTTTACTATAGAAAAGGCAATCCTCGGCGTATTTAAAATTTGCGACAGTAAAAAAATATTTTTTGAAAAATTTGCTATAGAAAAGGCAATCCTCGGCGTATTTAAAATTTGCGACAGTAAAAAATTATTTTTTGAAAAATTTACTATAGAAAAGGCAATCCTCGACGTTTTTAAAATTTGCGACAGTAAAATGTTATTTTTTGAAAAATTTACTATAGAAAAGGCAATCCTCGGCGTATTTAAAATTTGCGACAGTAAAAAATAATTTTTTCAAAAATTTACTATGGAAAAAGGAATACTCGGCGTATATAAAATTTGCGACAGTAAAAAATTATTTTTTGAAAAATTTACTATAGAAAATGCAATCCTCGGCGTATTTAAAATTTGCGACAATAAAAAATTATTTTTTGAAAAATTTACTATAGAAAAGGCAATCCTCGGCGTAATTAAAATTTGCGACAGTAAAAAATTATTTTTTGAAAAATTTAGTATAGAAAAGGCAATCCTCGGCGTATTTAAAATTTGCGACAGTAAAAAATTATTTTTTGAAAAATTTACTATAGAAAAGTCAATCCTCGGCGTATTTAAAATTTGCGACAGTAAAAAATTATTTTTTGAAAAGTTTACTATAGAAAAGGCAATCCTCGGCGTATTTAAAATTTGCGACAGTAAAAAATTATTTTTTGAAAAATTTACTATAGAAAAGTCAATCCTCGGCGTATTTAAAATTTGCGACAGTAAAAAATTATTTTCTGAAAAGTTTACTATAGAAAAGGCAATCCTCGGCGTATTTAAAATTTGCGACAGTAAAAAAATATTTTTTGAAAAATTTACTATAGAAAAGGCAATCCTCGGCGTATTTAAAATTTGCGACAGTAAAAAATTATTTTTTGAAAAATTTACTATAGAAAAGGCAATCCTCGACGTTTTTAAAATTTGCGACAGTAAAATGTTATTTTTTGAAAAATTTACTATAGAAAAGCAATCCTCGGCGTATTTAAAATTTGCGACAGTAAAAAATTATTTTTTCAAAAATTTACTATGGAAAAAGGAATACTCGGCGTATATAAAATTTGCGACAGTAAAAAATTATTTTTTGAAAAATTTACTATAGAAAATGCAATCCTCGGCGTATTTAAAATTTGCGACAGTAAAAAATTATTTTGTGAATAATTTACTATAGAAAAGGCAATGCTCGGCGTATTTAAAATTTTCTACAGTAAAAAATTATTTTTTGAAAAATTTACTATAGAAAAGGAAATCCTCGACGTTTATAAAATTTGCGACAGTAAAATGTTATTTTTTGAAAAATTTACTATAGAAAAGGCAATCCTCGGCGTATTTAAAATCTGCGACAGTAAAAAACTATTTTTTGAAAAATTTACTATAGAAAAGGCAATCCTCGGCGTATTTAAAATTTGCGACAGTAAAAAATTATTTTTTGAAAAATTTACTATAGAAAAGTCAATCCTCGGCGTATTTAAAATTTGCGACAGTAAAAAATTATTTTCTGAAAAGTTTACTATAGAAAAGGCAATCCTCGGCGTATTTAAAATTTGCGACAGTAAAAAAATATTTTTGAAAAATTTACTATAGAAAAGGCAATCCTCGGCGTATTTAAAATTTGCGACAGTAAAAAATTATTTTTTGAAAAATTTACTATAGAAAAGTCAATCCTCGGCGTATTTAAAATTTGCGACAGTAAAAAATTATTTTCTGAAAAGTTTACTATAGAAAAGGCAATCCTCGGCGTATTTAAAATTTGCGACAGTAAAAAAATATTTTTTGAAAAATTTACTATAGAAAAGGCAATCCTCGGCGTATTTAAAATTTGCGACAGTAAAAAATTATTTTTTGAAAAATTTACTATAGAAAAGGCAATCCTCGACGTTTTTAAAATTTGCGACAGTAAAATGTTATTTTTTGAAAAATTTACTATAGAAAAGCAATCCTCGGCGTATTTAAAATTTGCGACAGTAAAAAATTATTTTTTCAAAAATTTACTATGGAAAAAGGAATACTCGGCGTATATAAAATTTGCGACAGTAAAAAATTATTTTTGAAAAATTTACTATAGAAAATGCAATCCTCGGCGTATTTAAAATTTGCGACAGTAAAAAATTATTTTGTGAATAATTTACTATAGAAAAGGCAATGCTCGGCGTATTTAAAATTTTCTACAGTAAAAAATTATTTTTTGAAAAATTTACTATAGAAAAGGAAATCCTCGACGTTTATAAAATTTGCGACAGTAAAATGTTATTTTTTGAAAAATTTACTATAGAAAAGGCAATCCTCGGCGTATTTAAAATCTGCGACAGTAAAAAACTATTTTTTTGAAAAATTTACTATAGAAAAGGCAATCCTCGGCGTATTTAAAATTTGCGACAGCAAAAAATTATTTTTTGAAAAATTTACTATAGAAAAGGCAATCCTCGGCGTATTTAAAATTTGCGACAGTAAAAAATAATTTTTTGAAAAATTTACTATAGAAAATGCAATCCTCGGCGTATTTAAAATTTGCGACAATAAAAAATTATTTTTTGAAAAATTTACTATAGAAAAGGCAATCCTCGGCGTATTTAAAATTTGCGACAGTAAAAAATTATTTTTTGAAAAATCTACTATAAAAAAGGCAATCTTCGGCGTATTTAAAATTTGCGACAGCAAAAAATTATTTTTTGAAAAATTTACTATGGAAAAGGCAATACTCGGCGTATTTAAAATTTGCGACAGTAAAAAATTATTTTTTGAAAAATTTACTATAGAAAAGGAAATCCTCGGCGTATTTAAAATTTGGGACAGTAAAAAATTATTTTATGAAAAATTTACTATGGAAAAGGCAATCCTCGGCGTATTTAAAATTTGCGACAGTAAAAAATTATTTTTTGAAAAATTTACTATAGAAAAGGCAATCCTCGGCGTATTTAAATTTTGCGACAGTAAAAAATTATTTTTTGAAAAATTTAGTATAGAAAAGGCAATCCTCGGCGTATTTAAAATTTGCGACAGTAAAAAATTATTTTTTGAAAAATTTACTATAGAAAAGTCAACCCTCGGCGTATTTAAAATTTGCGACAATAAAAATTATTTTTTGAAAAGTTTACTATAGAAAAGGCAATCCTCGGCGTATTTAAAATTTGCGACAGTAAAAAATTATTTTTTGAAAAATTTACTATAGAAAAGTCAATCCTCGGCGTATTTAAAATTTGCGACAGTAAAAAATTATTTTCTGAAAAGTTTACTATAGAAAATGCAATCCTCGGCGTATTTAAAATTTGCGACAGTAAAAAATTATTTTGTGAATAATTTACTATAGAAAAGGCTATGCTCGGCGTATTTAAAATTTTCTACAGTAAAAAATTATTTTTTGAAAAATTTACTATAGAAAAGGAAATCCTCGACGTTTATAAAATTTGCGACAGTAAAATGTTATTTTTTGAAAAATTTACTATAGAAAAGGCAATCCTCGGCGTATTTAAAATCTGCGACAGTAAAAAACTATTTTTTGAAAAATTTACTATAGAAAAGGCAATCCTCGGCGTATTTAAAATTTGCGACAGTAAAAAATTATTTTTTGAAAAATTTACTATAGAAAAGGCAATCCTTGGCGTATTTAAAATTTGCGACAGTAAAAAATAATTTTTTGAAAAATTTACTATAGAAAATGCAATCCTCGGCGTATTTAAAATTTGCGACAATAAAAAATTATTTTTTGAAAAATTTACTATAGAAAAGGCCATCCTCGGCGTATTTAAAATTTGCGACAGTAAAAAATTATTTTTTGAAAAATTTACTATGGAAAAGGCAATCCTCGGCGTATTTAAAATTTGCGACAGTAAAAAATTATTTTTTGAAAAATTTACTATAGAAAAGGCAATCCTCGGCGTATTTAAAATTTGCAACAGTAAAAAATTATTTTTTGAAAAATTTACTATAGAAAAGGCAATCTTCGGCGTATTTAAAATTTGCGACAGTAAAAAATTATTTTTTGAAAAATTTACTATAGAAAAGGCAATCCTCGGCGTATTTAAAATTTGCGACAGTAAAAAATTATTTTTTGAAAAATTTACTATGGAAAAGGCAATCCTCGGCGTATTTAAAATTTGCGACAGTAAAAAATTATTTTTTGAAAAATTTACTATAGAAAAGGCAATCCTCGGCGTATTTAAAATTTGCGACAGTAAAAAATTATTTTTTGAAAAATTTACTATAGAAAATGCAATCCTCGGCGTATTTAAAATTTGCGACAATAAGAAATTATTTTTTGAAAAATTTACTATAGAAAAGGCAATCGTCGGCGTATTTAAAATTTGCTACAGTAAAAAATTATTTTTTGAAAAATTTACTATAGAAAACGCAATCCTCGACATTTTTAAAATTTGCGACAGTAAACTGTTATTTTTTGATAAATTTACTATAGAAAAGGCAATCCTCGGCGTATTTAAAATTTGCGACAGTAAAAAATTATTTTTTGAAAAATTTACTATAGAAAAGTCAATCCTCGGCGTATTTAAAATTTGCGACAGTAAAAAATTATTTTTTGAAATATTTACTATAGAAAATGCAATCCTCGGCGTATTTAAAATTTGCGACAATAAAAAATTATTTTTTGAAAAATTGACTATAGAAAAGGCAAACGTCGGCGTATTTAAAATTTGCTACAGTAAAAAATTATTTTTTGAAAAATTTACTATAGAAAAGGCAATCCTCGACGTTTTTAAAATTTGCGACAGTAAAATGTTATTTTTTGAAAAATTTACTATAGAAAAGGCAATCCTCGGCGTATTTAAAATTTGCGACAGTAAAAAATTATTTTTTCAAAAATTTACTATGGAAAAAGGAATACTCGGCGTATATAAAATTTGCGACAGTAAAAAATTATTTTTTGAAAAATTTACTATAGAAAAGGCAATCCTCGGCGTATTTAAAATTTGCGACAGTAAAAAAATATTTTTTGAAAAATTTACTATAGAAAAGGCAATCCTCGGCGTATTTAAAATTTGCGACAGTAAAAAATTATTTTTTGAAAAATTTACTATAGAAAAGGCAATCCTCGACGTTTTTAAAATTTGCGACAGTAAAATGTTATTTTTTGAAAAATTTACTATAGAAAAGGCAATCCTCGGCGTATTTAAAATTTGCGACAGTAAAAAATTATTTTTTCAAAAATTTACTATGGAAAAAGGAATACTCGGCGTATATAAAATTTGCGACAGTAAAAAATTATTTTTTGAAAAATTTACTATAGAAAATGCAATCCTCGGCGTATTTAAAATTTGCGACAGTAAAAAATTATTTTGTGAATAATTTACTATAGAAAAGGCAATGCTCGGCGTATTTAAAATTTTCTACAGTAAAAAATTATTTTTTGAAAAATTTACTATAGAAAAGGAAATCCTCGACGTTTATAAAATTTGCGACAGTAAAATGTTATTTTTTGAAAAATTTACTATAGAAAAGGCAATCCTCGGCGTATTTAAAATCTGCGACAGTAAAAAACTATTTTTTGAAAAATTTACTGTAGAAAAGGCAATCCTCGGCGTATTTAAAATTTGCGACAGTAAAAAATTATTTTTTGAAAAATTTACTATAGAAAAGGCAATCCTCGGCGTATTTAAAATTTGCGACAGTAAAAAATAATTTTTTGAAAAATTTACTATAGAAAATGCAATCCTCGGCGTATTTAAAATTTGCGACAATAAAAAATTATTTTTTGAAAAATTTACTATAGAAAAGGCAATCCTCGGCGTATTTAAAATTTGCGACAGTAAAAAATTATTTTTTGAAAAATTTACTATAAAAAGGGCAATCTTCGGCGTATTTAAAATTTGCGACAGCAAAAAATTATTTTTTGAAAAATTTACTATGGAAAAGGCAATACTCGGCGTATTTAAAATTTTCGACAGTAAAAAATTATTTTTTGAAAAATTTACTATAGAAAAGGCAATCCTCGGCGTATTTAAAATTTGGGACAGTAAAAAATTATTTTTTGAAAAATTTACTATGGAAAAGGCAATCCTCGGCGTATTTAAAATTTGCGACAGTAAAAAATTATTTTTTGAAAAATTTACTATAGAAAAGGCAATCCTCGGCGTATTTAAAATTTGCGACAGTAAAAAATTATTTTTTGAAAAATTTACTATAGAAAAGTCAATCCTCGGCGTATTTAAAATTTGCGACAGTAAAAAATTATTTTCTGAAAAGTTTACTATAGAAAAGGCAATCCTCGGCGTATTTAAAATTTGCGACAGTAAAAAAATATTTTTTGAAAAATTTACTATAGAAAAGGCAATCCTCGGCGTATTTAAAATTTGCGACAGTAAAAAATTATTTTTTGAAAAATTTACTATAGAAAAGGCAATCCTCGACGTTTTTAAAATTTGCGACAGTAAAATGTTATTTTTTGAAAAATTTACTATAGAAAAGGCAATCCTCGGCGTATTTAAAATTTGCGACAGTAAAAAATTATTTTTTCAAAAATTTACTATGGAAAAAGGAATACTCGGCGTATATAAAATTTGCGACAGTAAAAAATTATTTTTTGAAAAATTTACTATAGAAAAGGCAATCCTCGGCGTATTTAAAATTTGCGACAGTAAAAAATTATTTTTTGAAAAATTTACTATAGAAAAGGCAATCCTCGACGTTTTTAAAATTTGCGACAGTAAAATGTTATTTTTTGAAAAATTTACTATAGATAAGGCAATACTCGGCGTATTTAAAATTTGCGACAGTAAAAAATTATTTTTTCAAAAATTTACTATGGAAAAAGGAATACTCGGCGTATATAAAATTTGCGACAGTAAAAAATTATTTTTTGAAAAATTTACTATAGAAAATGCAATCCTCGGCGTATTTAAAATTTGCGACAGTAAAAAATTATTTTGTGAATAATTTACTATAGAAAAGGCAATGCTCGGCGTATTTAAAATTTTCTACAGTAAAAAATTATTTTTTGAAAAATTTACTATAGAAAATGCAATCCTCGGCGTATTTAAAATTTGCGACAATAAAAAATTATTTTTTGAAAAATTTACTATAGAAAAGGCAATCCTCGGCGTATTTAAAATTTGCGACAGTAAAAAATTATTTTTTGAAAAATTTACTATAAAAAAGGCAATCTTCGGCGTATTTAAAATTTGCGACAACAAAAAATTATTTTTTGAAAAATTTACTATGGAAAAGGCAATACTCGGCGTACTTAAAATTTGCGACAGTAAAAAATTATTTTTTGAAAAATTTACTATAGAAAAGGCAATCCTCGGCGTATTTAAAATTTGGGACAGTAAAAAATTATTTTATGAAAAATTTACTATGGAAAAGGCAATCCTCGGCGTATTTAAAATTTGCGACAGTAAAAAATTATTTTTTGAAAAATTTACTATAGAAAAGGCAATCCTCGGCGTATTTAAAATTTGCGACAGTAAAAAATTATTTTTTGAAAAATTTAGTATAGAAAAGGCAATCCTCGGCGTATTTGAAATTTGCGACAGTAAAAAATTATTTTTTGAAAAATTTACTATGGAAAAGGCAATACTCGGCGTATTTAAAATTTGCGACAGTAAAAAATTATTTTTTGAAATATTTACTATAGAAAATGCAATCCTCGGCGTTTTTTAAATTTGCGACAGTAAAAAATTATTTTGTGAATAATTTACTATAGAAAAGGCAATGCTCGGCGTATTTAAAATTTTCTACAGTAAAAAATTATTTTTTGAAAAATTTACTATAGAAAAGGAAATCCTCGACGTTTATAAAATTTGCGACAGTAAAATGTTATTTTTTGAAAAATTTACTATAGAAAAGGCAATCCTCGGCGTATTTAAAATCTGCGACAGTAAAAAACTATTTTTTCAAAAATTTAGTATAGAAAAGGCAATCCTCGGCGTATTTAAAATTTGCGACAGTAAAAAATTATTTTTTGAAAAATTGACTATAGAAAAGTCAACCCTCGGCGTATTTAAAATTTGCGACAATAAAAAATTATTTTTTGAAAAGTTTACTATAGAAAAGGCAATCCTCGGCGTATTTAAAATTTGCGACAGTAAAAAATTATTTTTTGAAAAATTTACTATAGAAAAGTCAATCCTCGGCGTATTTAAAATTTGCGACAGTAAAAAATTATTTTCTGAAAAGTTTACTATAGAAAAGGCAATCCTCGGCGTATTTAAAATTTGCGACAGTAAAAAAATATTTTTTGAAAAATTTACTATAGAAAAGGCAATCCTCGGCGTATTTAAAATTTGCGACAGTAAAAAATTATTTTTTGAAAAATTTACTATAGAAAAGGCAATCCTCGACGTTTTTAAAATTTGCGACAGTAAAATGTTATTTTTTGAAAAATTTACTATAGAAAAGGCAATCCTCGGCGTATTTAAAATTTGCGACAGTAAAAAATTATTTTTTCAAAAATTTACTATGGAAAAAGGAATACTCGGCGTATATAAAATTTGCGACAGTAAAAAATTATTTTTTGAAAAATTTACTATAGAAAATGCAATCCTCGGCGTATTTAAAATTTGCGACAGTAAAAAATTATTTTGTGAATAATTTACTATAGAAAAGGCAATGCTCGGCGTATTTAAAATTTTCTACAGTAAAAAATTATTTTTTGAAAAATTTACTATAGAAAAGGAAATCCTCGACGTTTATAAAATTTGCGACAGTAAAATGTTATTTTTTGAAAAATTTACTATAGAAAAGGCAATCCTCGGCGTATTTAAAATCTGCGACAGTAAAAAACTATTTTTTGAAAAATTTACTATAGAAAAGGCAATCCTCGGCGTATTTAAAATTTGCGACAGTAAAAAATTATTTTTTGAAAAATTTACTATAGAAAAGGCAATCCTCGGCGTATTTAAAATTTGCGACAGTAAAAAATAATTTTTTGAAAAATTTACTATAGAAAATGCAATCCTCGGCGTATTTAAAATTTGCGACAATAAAAAATTATTTTTTGAAAAATTTGCGACAGTAAAAAATTATTTTTTGAAAAATTTACTATAAAAAAGGCAATCTTCGGCGTATTTAAAATTTGCGACAGCAAAAAATTATTTTTTGAAAAATTTACTATGGAAAAGGCAATACTCGGCGTATTTAAAATTTTCGACAGTAAAAAATTATTTTTTGAAAAATTTACTATAGAAAAGGCAATCCTCGGCGTATTTAAAATTTGGGACAGTAAAAAATTATTTTTTGAAAAATTTACTATGGAAAAGGCAATCCTCGGCGTATTTAAAATTTGCGACAGTAAAAAATTATTTTTTGAAAAATTTACTATAGAAAAGGCAATCCTCGGCGTATTTAAAATTTGCGACAGTAAAAAATTATTTTTTGAAAAATTTACTATAGAAAAGGCAATCTTCGGCGTATTTAAAATTTGCGACAGTAAAAAATTATTTTTTGAAAAATTTACTATAGAAAAGGCAATCCTCGGCGTATTTAAAATTTGCGACAGTAAAAAATTATTTTTTGAAAAATTTACTATGGAAAAGGCAATCCTCGGCGTATTTAAAATTTGCGACAGTAAAAAATTATTTTTTGAAAAATTTACTATAGAAAAGGCAATCCTCGGCGTATTTAAAATTTGCGACAGTAAAAAATTATTTTTTGAAAAATTTACTATAGAAAATGCAATCCTCGGCGTATTTAAAATTTGCGACAATAAAAAATTATTTTTTGAAAAATTTACTATAGAAAAGGCAATCGTCGGCGTATTTAAAATTTGCTACAGTAAAAAATTATTTTTTGAAAAATTTACTATAGAAAACGCAATCCTCGACATTTTTAAAATTTGCGACAGTAAACTGTTATTTTTTGTAAATTTACTATAGAAAGGCAATCCTCGGCGTATTTAAAATTTGCGACAGTAAAAATTATTTTTTGAAAAATTTACTATAGAAAAGTCAATCCTCGGCGTATTTAAAATTTGCGACAGTAAAAAATTATTTTTTGAAAAATTTACTATAGAAAATGCAATCCTCGGGCGTATTAAAAATTTGCGACAATAAAAAATTATTTTTTGAAAAATTGACTATAGAAAAGGCAATCGTCGGCGTATTTAAAATTTGCTACAGTAAAAAATTATTTTTTTGAAAAATTTACTATAGAAAAGGCAATCCTCGACATTTTTAAAATTTGCGACAATAAACTGTTATTTTTTGATAAATTTACTATAGAAAAGGCAATCCTCGGCGTATTTAAAATTTGCGACAGTAAAAAATTATTTTTTGAAAAATTTACTATAGAAAAGTCAATCCTCGGCGTATTTAAAATTTGCGACAGTAAAAAATTATTTTCTGAAAGTTTACTATAGAAAAGCAATCCTCGGCGTATTTAAAATTTGCGACAGTAAACCAAATATTTTTTGAAAAATTTACTATAGAAAAGGCAATCCTCGGCGTATTTAAAATTTGCGACAGTAAAAAATTATTTTTTGAAAAATTTACTATAGAAAAGGCAATCCTCGGCCTATTTAAAATTTGCGACAGTAAAAAATTATTTTTTGAAAAATTTACTATGGAAAAGGCAATCCTCGGCGTATTTAAAATTTGCGACAGTAAAAAATAATTTTTGAAAAATTTACTATAGAAAAGGCAATCCTCGGCGTATTTAAAATTTGCGACAGTAAAAAATTATTTTTTGAAAAATTTACTATAAAAAAGGCATCTTCGGCGTATTAAAATTTGCGACAGCAAAAAATTATTTTTTGAAAAATTTACTTTGGAAAAGGCAATACTCGGCGTATTTAAAATTTTCGACAGTAAAAAATTATTTTTTTGAAAAATTACTATAGAAAAGGCAATCCTCGGCGTATTTAAAATTTGGGACAGTAAAAAATTATTTTTTGAAATTTACTATGGAAAAGGCAATCCTCGGCGTATTTAAAATTTGCGACAGTAAAAAATTATTTTTTGAAAAATTTACTATAGAAAAGGCAATCCTCGGCGTATTTAAAATTTGCGACAGTAAAAAATTATTTTTTGAAAAATTTACTATAGAAAAGACAATCTTCGGCGTATTTAAAATTTGCGACAGTAAAAAATTATTTTTTGAAAAATTTACTATAGAAAAGGCAATCCTCGGCGTATTTAAAATTTGCGACAGTAAAAAATTATTTTTTGAAAAATTTACTATGAAAAGGCAATCCTCGGCGTATTTAAAATTTGCGACAGTAAAAAATTATTTTTTGAAAAATTTACTATAGAAAACGCAATCCTCGGCGTATTTAAAATTTGCGACAGTAAAAAATTATTTTTGAAAATTTACTATAGAAAATGCAATCCTCGGCGTATTTAAAATTTGCGACAATAAAAAATTATTTTTGAAAAATTTACTATAGAAAAGGCAGATCGTCGGCGTATTTAAAATTTGCTACAGTAAAAAAATTATTTTTTGAAAAATTTACTATAGAAAACGCAATCCTCGACATTTTTAAAATTTGCGGCAGTAAACTGTTATTTTTTGATAAATTTACTATAGAAAAGGCAATCCTCGGCGTATTTAAAATTTGCGGCAGTAAAAAATTATTTTTTGAAAAATTTACTATGGAAAAGGCAATCCTCGGCGTATTTAAAATTTGCGACAGTAAAAAATTATTTTTGAAAAATTTACTATAGAAAACGCAATCCTCGGCGTATTTAAAATTTGCGACAGTAAAAAATTATTTTTTGAAAAATTTACTATAGAAAATGCAATCCTCGGCGTATTTAAAATTTGCGACAATAAAAATTATTTTTTGAAAAATTTACTATAGAAAAGGCAATCCTCGGCGTATTTAAAATTTGCGACAGTAAAAAATTATTTTTTGAATAATTTACTATAGAAAAGGCAATGATCGGCGTATTTAAATTTTCTACAGTAAAAAATTATTTTTTGAAAAATTTACTATAGAAAAGGAAATCCTCGACGTTTATTAAAATTTGCGACAGTAAAATGTTATTTTTTGAAAAATTTACTATAGAAAAGGCAATCCTCGGCGTATTTAAAATCTGCGACAGTAAAAAACTATTTTTTGAAAAATTTACTATAGAAAAGGCAATCCTCGGCGTATTTAAAATTTGCGACAGTAAAAATTATTTTTTGAAAAATTTACTATAGAAAAGGCAATCCTCGGCGTATTTAAAATTTGCGACAGTAAAAAATAATTTTTTGAAAAATTTACTATAGAAAATGCAATCCTCGGCGTATTTAAAATTTGCGACAATAAAAAATTATTTTTTGAAAAATTTACTATAGAAAAGGCAATCCTCGGCGTATTTAAAATTTGCGACAGTAAAAAATTATTTTTTCAAAATTTACTATGGAAAAAGGAATACTCGGCGTATATAAAATTTGCGACAGTAAAAAATTATTTTTTTGAAAAATTTACTATAGAAATGCAATCCTCGGCGTATTTAAAATTTGCGACAATAAAAAATTATTTTTGAAAAATTTACTATAGAAAAGGCAATCCTCGGCGTATTTAAAATTTGCGACAGTAAAAAATTATTTTTTGAAAAATTTACTATAAAAAAGGCAATCTTCGGCGTATTTAAAATTTGCGACAGCAAAAAATTATTTTTTGAAAAATTTACTATGGAAAAGGCAATACTCGGCGTATTTAAAATTTTCGACAGTAAAAAATTATTTTTTGAAAATTTACTACAGAAAAGGCAATCCTCGGCGTATTTAAAATTTGGGACAGTAAAAAATTATTTTTTGAAAATTTACTATGGAAAAGGCAATCCTCGGCGTATTTAAAATTTGCGACAGTAAAAAATTATTTTTTGAAAAATTTACTATAGAAAAGGCAATCCTCGGCGTATTTAAATTTGCGACAGTAAAAAATTATTTTTTGAAAAATTTACTATAGAAAAGACAATCTTCGGTCGTATTTAAAATTTGCGACAGTAAAAAATTATTTTTTGAAAAATTTACTATAGAAAAGGCAATCCTCGGCGTATTTAAAATTTGCGACAGTAAAAAATTATTTTTGAAAAATTTACTATGGAAAAGGCAATCCTCGGCGTATTTAAATTTGCGACAGTAAAAAATTATTTTTTGAAAAATTTACTATAGAAAACGCAATCCTCGGCGTATTTAAAATTTGCGACAGTAAAAATTATTTTTGAAAAATTTACTATAGAAAATGCAATCCTCGGCGTATTTAAAATTTGCGACAATAAAAAATTATTTTTTGAAAATTTACTATAGAAAAGGCAATCGTCGGCCGTATTTAAATTTGCTACAGTAAAAAATTATTTTTTGAAAAATTTACTATAGAAAACGCCATCCTCGACATTTTAAAATTTGCGGCAGTAAACTGTTATTTTTGATAAATTTACTATAGAAAAGGCAATCCTCGGCGTATTTAAAATTTGCGGCAGTAAAAAATTATTTTTTGAAAAAATTTACTATAGAAAAGTCAATCCTCGGCGTATTTAAAATTTGCGACAGTAAAAAATTATTTTTGAAAAATTTACTATAGAAAATGCAATCCTCGGCGTATTTAAAATTTGCGACAATAAAAAATTATTTTTTGAAAAATTGACTATAGAAAAGGCAATCGTCGGCGTATTTAAAATTTGCTACAGTAAAAATTATTTTTTGAAAAATTTACTATAGAAAACGCAATCCTCGACATTTTTAAAATTTGCGACAATAAACTGTTATTTTTTGATAAATTTACTATAGAAAAGGCAATCCTCGGCGTATTTAAAATTTGCGACAGTAAAAAATTATTTTTTGAAAATTTACTATAGAAAAGTCAATCCTCGGCGTATTTAAAATTTGCGACAGAAAAAATTATTTTCTGAAAAGTTTACTATAGAAAAGGCAATCCTCGGCGTATTTAAAATTTGCGACAGTAAAAAATATTTTTTTGAAAAATTTACTATAGAAAAGGCAATCCTCGGCGTATTTAAAATTTGCGACAGTAAAAAATGATTTTTTGAAAAATTTACTATAGAAAAGGCAATCCTCGGCCTATTTAAAATTTGCGACAGTAAAAAATTATTTTTTGAAAAAATTTACTGTGGAAAAGGCAATCCTCGGCGTATTTAAAATTTGCGACAGTAAAAATAATTTTTGAAAAATTTACTATAGAAAAGGCAATCCTCGGCGTATTTGAAATTTGCGACAGTAAAAAATTATTTTTTGAAAAATTTACTATAGAAAATGCAATCCTCGGCGTATTTAAAATTTGCGACAATAAAAAATTATTTTTTGAAAAATTTACTATAGAAAAGGCAATCCTCGGCGTATTTAAAATTTGCGACAGTAAAAAATTATTTTTTGAAAAATTTACTATAGAAAAGTCATTCCTCGGCGTATTTAAAATTTGCGACAGTAAAAAATTATTTTTTGAAAAGTTTACTATAGAAAACGCAATCCTCGGCGTATTTAAAATTTGCGACAGTAAAAAATTATTTTTTGAGAAATTCACTATAGAAAAGGCAATCCTCGGCGTATTTAAAATTTGCGACAGTAAAAAATTATTTTTTCAAAAATTTACTATGGAAAAAGGAATACTCGGCGTATATAAAATTTGCGACAGTAAAAAAATATTTTTTGAAAAATTTACTATAGAAAAGGCAATCCTCGGCGTATTTAAAATTTGCGACAGTAAAAAATTATTTTTTGAAAAATTTACTATAGAAAAGGCAATCCTCGACGTTTTTAAAATTTGCGACAGTAAAATGTTATTTTTTGAAAAATTTACTATAGAAAAGGCAATCCTCGGCGTATTTAAAATTTGCGACAGTAAAAAATTATTTTTTCAAAAATTTACTATGGAAAAAGGAATACTCGGCGTATATAAAATTTGCGACAGTAAAAAATTATTTTTTGAAAAATTTACTATAGAAAATGCAATCCTCGGCGTATTTAAAATTTGCGACAATAAAAAATTATTTTTTGAAAAATTTACTATAGAAAAGGCAATCCTCGGCGTAATTAAAATTTGCGACAGTAAAAAATTATTTTTTGAAAAATTTAGTATAGAAAAGGCAATCCTCGGCGTATTTAAAATTTGCGACAGTAAAAAATTATTTTTTGAAAAATTTACTATAGAAAAGTCAATCCTCGGCGTATTTAAAATTTGCGACAGTAAAAAATTATTTTTTGAAAAGTTTACTATAGAAAAGGCAATCCTCGGCGTATTAAAAATTTGCGACAGTAAAAAATTGTTTTTTGAAAAATTTACTATAGAAAAGTCAATCCTCGGCGTATTTAAAATTTGCGACAGTAAAAAATTATTTTCTGAAAAGTTTACTATAGAAAAGGCAATCCTCGGCGTATTTAAAATTTGCGACAGTAAAAAAATATTTTTTGAAAAATTTACTATAGAAAAGGCAATCCTCGGCGTATTTAAAATTTGCGACAGTAAAAAATTATTTTTTGAAAAATTTACTATAGAAAAGGCAATCCTCGACGTTTTTAAAATTTGCGACAGTAAAATGTTATTTTTTGAAAAATTTACTATAGATAAGGCAATCCTCGGCGTATTTAAAATTTGCGACAGTAAAAAATAATTTTTTCAAAAATTTACTATGGAAAAAGGAATACTCGGCTTATATAAAATTTGCGACAGTAAAAAATTATTTTTGAAAAATTTACTATAGAAAATGCAATCCTCGGCGTATTTAAAATTTGCGACAGTAAAAAATTATTTTGTGAATAATTTACTATAGAAAAGGCAATGCTCGGCGTATTTAAAATTTTCTACAGTAAAAAATTATTTTTTGAAAAATTTACTATAGAAAAGGAAATCCTCGACGTTTATAAAATTTGCGACAGTAAAATGTTATTTTTTGAAAAATTTACTATAGAAAAGGCAATCCTCGGCGTATTTAAAATCTGCGACAGTAAAAAACTATTTTTTGAAAAATTTACTATAGAAAAGGCAATCCTCGGCGTATTTAAAATTTGCGACAGTAAAAAATTATTTTTTGAAAAATTTACTATAGAAAAGGCAATCCTCGGCGTATTTAAAATTTGCGACAGTAAAAAATAATTTTTTGAAAAATTTACTATAGAAAATGCAATCCTCGGCGTATTTAAAATTTGCGACAATAAAAAATTATTTTTTGAAAAATTTACTATAGAAAAGGCAATCCTCGGCGTATTTAAAATTTGCGACAGTAAAAAATTATTTTTTGAAAAATTTACTATAAAAAAGGCAATCTTCGGCGTATTTAAAATTTGCGACAGCAAAAAATTATTTTTTGAAAAATTTACTATGGAAAAGGCAATACTCGGCGTATTTAAAATTTGCGACAGTAAAAAATTATTTTTTGAAAAATTTACTATAGAAAAGGCAATCCTCGGCGTATTTAAAATTTGGGACAGTAAAAAATTATTTTATGAAAAATTTACTATGGAAAAGGCAATCCTCGGCGTATTTAAAATTTGCGACAGTAAAAAATTATTTTTTGAAAAATTTACTATAGAAAAGGCAATCATCGACGTACTTAAAATTTGCGACAGTAAAAAATTATTTTTTGAAAAATTTAGTATAGAAAAGGCAATCCTCGGCGTATTTAAAATTTGCGACAGTAAAAAATTATTTTTTGAAAAATTTACTATAGAAAATTCAATCCTCGGCGTATTTAAAATTTGCGACAATAAAAAATTATTTTTTGAAAAATTTACTATAGAAAAGGCAATCCTCGGCGTATTTAAAATTTGCGACAGTAAAAAATTATTTTTTGAAAAATTTACTATAAAAAAGGCAATCTTCGGCGTATTTAAAATTTGCGACAGCAAAAAATTATTTTTTGAAAAATTTACTATGGAAAAGGCAATACTCGGCGTATTTAAAATTTGCGACAGTAAAAAATTATTTTTTGAAAAATTTACTATAGAAAAGGCAATCCTCGGCGTATTTAAAATTTGGGACAGTAAAAAATTATTTTATGAAAAATTTACTATGGAAAAGGCAATCCTCGGCGTATTTAAAATTTGCGACAGTAAAAAATTATTTTTTGAAAAATTTACTATAGAAAAGGCAATCATCGACGTACTTAAAATTTGCGACAGTAAAAAATTATTTTTTGAAAAATTTAGTATAGAAAAGGCAATCCTCGGCGTATTTAAAATTTGCGACAGTAAAAAATTATTTTTTGAAAAATTTACTATAGAAAATGCAATCCTCGGCGTATTTAAAATTTGCGACAATAAAAAAATTATTTTTTGAAAAATTTACTATAGAAAAGGAAATCCTCGACGTTTATAAAATTTGCGACAGTAAAATGTTATTTTTTGAAAAATTTACTATAGAAAAGGCAATCCTCGGCGTATTTAAAATCTGCGACAGTAAAAAACTATTTTTTGAAAAATTTACTATAGAAAAGGCAATCCTCGGCGTATTTAAAATTTGCGACAGTAAAAAATTATTTTTTGAAAAATTTACTATAGAAAAGTCAATCCTCGGCGTATTTAAAATTTGCGACAGTAAAAAATTATTTTCTGAAAAGTTTACTATAGAAAAGGCAATCCTCGGCGTATTTAAAATTTGCGACAGTAAAAAAATATTTTTTGAAAAATTTACTATAGAAAAGGCAATCCTCGGCGTATTTAAAATTTGCGACAGTAAAAAATTATTTTTTGAAAAATTTACTATAGAAAAGGCAATCCTCGGCCTATTTAAAATTTGCGACAGTAAAAAATTATTTTTTGAAAAAATTTACTGTGGAAAAGGCAATCCTCGGCGTATTTAAAATTTGCGACAGTAAAAAATAATTTTTTGAAAAATTTACTATAGAAAAGGCAATCCTCGGCGTATTTGAAATTTGCGACAGTAAAAAATTATTTTTTGAAAAATTTACTATAGAAAATGCAATCCTCGGCGTATTTAAAATTTGCGACAATAAAAAATTATTTTTTGAAAAATTTACTATAGAAAAGGCAATCCTCGGCGTATTTAAAATTTGCGACAGTAAAAAATTATTTTTTGAAAAATTTAGTATAGAAAAGGCAATCCTCGGCGTATTTAAAATTTGCGACAGTAAAAAATTATTTTTTGAAAAATTTACTATAGAAAAGTCATTCCTCGGCGTATTTAAAATTTGCGACAGTAAAAAATTATTTTTTGAAAAGTTTACTATAGAAAACGCAATCCTCGGCGTATTTAAAATTTGCGACAGTAAAAAATTATTTTTTGAGAAATTCACTATAGAAAAGGCAATCCTCGGCGTATTTAAAATTTGCGACAGTAAAAAATTATTTTCTGAAAAGTTTACTATAGAAAAGGCAATCCTCGGCGTATTTAAAATTTGCGACAGTAAAAAAATATTTTTTGAAAAATTTACTATAGAAAAGGCAATCCTCGGCGTATTTAAAATTTGCGACAGTAAAAAATTATTTTTTGAAAAATTTACTATAGAAAAGGCAATCCTCGACGTTTTTAAAATTTGCGACAGTAAAATGTTATTTTTTGAAAAATTTACTATAGAAAAGGCAATCCTCGGCGTATTTAAAATTTGCGACAGTAAAAAATTATTTTTTCAAAAATTTACTATGGAAAAAGGAATACTCGGCGTATATAAAATTTGCGACAGTAAAAAATTATTTTTTGAAAAATTTACTATAGAAAATGCAATCCTCGGCGTATTTAAAATTTGCGACAATAAAAAATTATTTTTTGAAAAATTTACTATAGAAAAGGCAATCCTCGGCGTAATTAAAATTTGCGACAGTAAAAAATTATTTTTTGAAAAATTTAGTATAGAAAAGGCAATCCTCGGCGTATTTAAAATTTGCGACAGTAAAAAATTATTTTTTGAAAAATTTACTATAGAAAAGTCAATCCTCGGCGTATTTAAAATTTGCGACAGTAAAAAATTATTTTTTGAAAAGTTTACTATAGAAAAGGCAATCCTCGGCGTATTTAAAATTTGCGACAGTAAAAAATTGTTTTTTGAAAAATTTACTATAGAAAAGTCAATCCTCGGCGTATTTAAAATTTGCGACAGTAAAAAATTTTTTTCTGAAAAGTTTACTATAGAAAAGGCAATCCTCGGCGTATTTAAAATTTGCGACAGTAAAAAAATATTTTTTGAAAAATTTACTATAGAAAAGGCAATCCTCGGCGTATTTAAAATTTGCGACAATAAAAAATTATTTTTTGAAAAATTTACTATAGAAAAGGCAATCCTCGACGTTTTTAAAATTTGCGACAGTAAAATGTTATTTTTTGAAAAATTTACTATAGATAAGGCAATCCTCGGCGTATTTAAAATTTGCGACAGTAAAAAATTATTTTTTCAAAAATTTACTATGGAAAAAGGAATACTCGGCTTATATAAAATTTGCGACAGTAAAAAATTATTTTTTGAAAAATTTACTATAGAAAATGCAATCCTCGGCGTATTTAAAATTTGCGACAGTAAAAAATTATTTTGTGAATAATTTACTATAGAAAAGGCAATGCTCGGCGTATTTAAAATTTTCTACAGTAAAAAATTATTTTTTGAAAAATTTACTATAGAAAAGGCAATCCTCGACGTTTATAAAATTTGCGACAGTAAAATGTTATTTTTTGAAAAATTTACTATAGAAAAGGCAATCCTCGGCGTATTTAAAATCTGCGACAGTAAAAAACTATTTTTTGAAAAATTTACTATAGAAAAGGCAATCCTCGGCGTATTTAAAATTTGCGACAGTAAAAAATTATTTTTTGAAAAATTTACTATAGAAAAGGCAATCCTCGGCGTATTTAAAATTTGCGACAGTAAAAAATAATTTTTTGAAAAATTTACTATAGAAAATGCAATCCTCGGCGTATTTAAAATTTGCGACAAAAAAAAATTATTTTTTGAAAAATTTACTATAGAAAAGGCAATCCTCGGCGTATTTAAAATTTGCGACAGTAAAAAATTATTTTTTGAAAAATTTACTATAAAAAAGGCAATCTTCGGCGCATTTAAAATTTGCGACAGCAAAAAATTATTTTTTGAAAAATTTAATATGGAAAAGGCAATACTCGGCGTATTTAAAATTTGCGACAGTAAAAAATTATTTTTTGAAAAATTTACTATAGAAAAGGCAATCCTCGGCGTATTTAAAATTTGGGACAGTAAAAAATTATTTTATGAAAAATTTACTATGGAAAAGGCAATCCTCGGCGTATTTAAAATTTGCGACAGTAAAAAATTATTTTTTGAAAAATTTACTATAGAAAAGGCAATCATCGACGTACTTAAAATTTGCGACAGTAAAAAATTATTTTTTGAAAAATTTAGTATAGAAAAGGCAATCCTCGGCGTATTTAAAATTTGCGACAGTAAAAAATTATTTTTTGAAAAATTTACTATAGAAAATGCAATCCTCGGCGTATTTAAAATTTGCGACAATAAAAAATTATTTTTTGAAAAATTTACTATAGAAAAGGAAATCCTCGACGTTTATAAAATTTGCGACAGTAAAATGTTATTTTTTGAAAAATTTACTATAGAAAAGGCAATCCTCGGCGTATTTAAAATCTGCGACAGTAAAAAACTATTTTTTGAAAAATTTACTATAGAAAAGGCAATCCTCGGCGTATTTAAAATCTGCGACAGTAAAAAACTATTTTTTGAAAAATTTACTATAGAAAAGGCAATCCTCGGCGTATTTAAAATTTGGGACTGTAAAAAATTATTTTATGAAAAATTTACTATGGAAAAGGCAATCCTCGGCGTATTTAAAATTTGCGACAGTAAAAAATTATTTTTTGAAAAATTTACTATAGAAAAGGCAATCATCGACGTACTTAAAATTTGCGACAGTAAAAAATTATTTTTTGAAAAATTTACTATAAAAAAGGCAATCTTCGGCGTATTTAAAATTTGCGACAGCAAAAAATTATTTTTTGAAAAATTTACTATGGAAAAGGCAATACTCGGCGTATTTAAAATTTGCGACAGTAAAAAATTATTTTTTGAAAAATTTACTATAAAAAAGGCAATCTTCGGCGTATTTAAAATTTGCGACAGCAAAAAATTATTTTTTGAAAAATTTACTATGGAAAAGGCAATACTCGGCGTATTTAAAATTTGCGACAGTAAAAAATTATTTTTTGAAAAATTTACTATAGAAAAGGCAATCCTCGGCGTATTTAAAATTTGGGACAGTAAAAAATTATTTTATGAAAAATTTACTATGGAAAAGGCAATCCTCGGCGTATTTAAAATTTGCGACAGTAAAAAATTATTTTTTGAAAAATTTACTATAGAAAAGGCAATCATCGACGTACTTAAAATTTGCGACAGTAAAAAATTATTTTTTGAAAAATTTAGTATAGAAAAGGCAATCCTCGGCGTATTTAAAATTTGCGACAGTAAAAAATTATTTTTTGAAAAATTTACTATAGAAAATGCAATCCTCGGCGTATTTAAAATTTGCGACAATAAAAAATTATTTTTTGAAAAATTTACTATAGAAAAGGCAATCCTCGGCGTATTTAAAATTTGCGACAGTAAAAAATTATTTTTTGAAAAATTTACTATAAAAAAGGCAATCTTCGGCGTATTTAAAATTTGCGACAGCAAAAAATTATTTTTTGAAAAATTTACTATGGAAAAGGCAATACTCGGCGTATTTAAAATTTGCGACAGTAAAAAATTATTTTTTGAAAAATTTACTATAGAAAAGGCAATCCTCGGCGTATTTAAAATTTGGGACAGTAAAAAATTATTTTATGAAAAATTTACTATGGAAAAGGCAATCCTCGGCGTATTTAAAATTTGCGACAGTAAAAAATTATTTTTTGAAAAATTTACTATAGAAAAGGCAATCATCGACGTACTTAAAATTTGCGACAGTAAAAAATTATTTTGTGAATAATTTACTATAGAAAAGGCAATGCTCGGCGTATTTAAAATTTTCTACAGTAAAAAATTATTTTTTGAAAAATTTACTATAGAAAAGGAAATCCTCGACGTTTATAAAATTTGCGACAGTAAAATATTATTTTTTGAAAAATTTACTATAGAAAAGGCAATCCTCGGCGTATTTAAAATCTGCGACAGTAAAAAACTATTTTTTGAAAAATTTACTATAGAAAAGGCAATCCTCGGCGTATTTAAAATTTGCGACAGTAAAAAATTATTTTTTGAAAAATTTACTATAGAAAAGGCAATCCTCGGCGTATTTAAAATTTGCGACAGTAAAAAATAATTTTTTGAAAAATTTACTATAGAAAATGCAATCCTCGGCGTATTTAAAATTTGCGACAGTAAAAAATTATTTTTTGAAAAATTTACTATAGAAAAGGCAATCCTCGGCGTATTTAAAATTTGGGACAGTAAAAAATTATTTTATGAAAAATTTACTATGGAAAAGGCAATCCTCGGCGTATTTAAAATTTGCGACAGTAAAAAATTATTTTTTGAAAAATTTACTATAGAAAAGGCAATCATCGACGTACTTAAAATTTGCGACAGTAAAAAATTATTTTTTGAAAAATTTAGTATAGAAAAGGCAATCCTCGGCGTATTTAAAATTTGCGACAGTAAAAAATTATTTTTTGAAAAATTTACTATAGAAAATGCAATCCTCGGCGTATTTAAAATTTGCGACAATAAAAAATTATTTTTTGAAAAATTTACTATAGAAAAGGCAATCCTCGGCGTATTTAAAATTTGCGACAGTAAAAAATTATTTTTTGAAAAATTTACTATAAAAAAGGCAATCTTCGGCGTATTTAAAATTTGCGACAGCAAAAAATTATTTTTTGAAAAATTTACTATGGAAAAGGCAATACTCGGCGTATTTAAAATTTGCGACAGTAAAAAATTATTTTTTGAAAAATTTACTATAGAAAAGGCAATCCTCGGCGTATTTAAAATTTGGGACAGTAAAAAATTATTTTATGAAAAATTTACTATGGAAAAGGCAATCCTCGGCGGATTTAAAATTTGCGACAGTAAAAAATTATTTTTTGAAAAATTTACTATAGAAAAGGCAATCATCGACGTACTTAAAATTTGCGACAGTAAAAAATTATTTTGTGAATAATTTACTATAGAAAAGGCAATGCTCGGCGTATTTAAAATTTTCTACAGTAAAAAATTATTTTTTGAAAAATTTACTATAGAAAAGGAAATCCTCGACGTTTATAAAATTTGCGACAGTAAAATATTATTTTTTGAAAAATTTACTATAGAAAAGGCAATCCTCGGCGTATTTAAAATCTGCGACAGTAAAAAACTATTTTTTGAAAAATTTACTATAGAAAAGGCAATCCTCGGCGTATTTAAAATTTGCGACAGTAAAAAATTATTTTTTGAAAAATTTACTATAGAAAAGGCAATCCTCGGCGTATTTAAAATTTGCGACAGTAAAAAATAATTTTTTGAAAAATTTACTATAGAAAATGCAATCCTCGGCGTATTTAAAATTTGCGACAATAAAAAATTATTTTTTGAAAAATTTACTATAGAAAAGGCAATCCTCGGCGTATTTAAAATTTGCGACAGTAAAAAATTATTTTTTGAAAAATTTACTATAAAAAAGGCAATCTTCGGCGTATTTAAAATTTGCGACAGCAAAAAATTATTTTTTGAAAAATTTACTATGGAAAAGGCAATACTCGGCGTATTTAAAATTTGCGACAGTAAAAAATTATTTTTTGAAAAATTTACTATAGAAAAGGCAATCCTCGGCGTATTTAAAATTTGGGACAGTAAAAAATTATTTTATGAAAAATTTACTATGGAAAAGGCAATCCTCGGCGTATTTAAAATTTGCGACAGTAAAAAATTATTTTTTGAAAAATTTACTATAGAAAAGGCAATCATCGACGTACTTAAAATTTGCGACAGTAAAAAATTATTTTTTGAAAAATTTAGTATAGAAAAGGCAATCCTCGGCGTATTTAAAATTTGCGACAGTAAAAAATTATTTTTTGAAAAATTTACTATAGAAAATGCAATCCTCGGCGTATTTAAAATTTGCGACAATAAAAAATTATTTTTTGAAAAATTTACTATAGAAAAGGCAATCCTCGGCGTATTTAAAATTTGCGACAGTAAAAAATTATTTTTTGAAAAATTTACTATAAAAAAGGCAATCTTCGGCGTATTTAAAATTTGCGACAGCAAAAAATTATTTTTTGAAAAATTTACTATGGAAAAGGCAATACTCGGCGTATTTAAAATTTGCGACAGTAAAAAATTATTTTTTGAAAAATTTACTATAGAAAAGGCAATCCTCGGCGTATTTAAAATTTGGGACAGTAAAAAATTATTTTATGAAAAATTTACTATGGAAAAGGCAATCCTCGGCGTATTTAAAATTTGCGACAGTAAAAAATTATTTTTTGAAAAATTTACTATAGAAAAGGCAATCATCGACGTACTTAAAATTTGCGACAGTAAAAAATTATTTTTTGAAAAATTTAGTATAGAAAAGGCAATCCTCGGCGTATTTAAAATTTGCGACAGTAAAAAATTATTTTTTGAAAAATTTACTATAGAAAATGCAATCCTCGGCGTATTTAAAATTTGCGACAATAAAAAATTATTTTTTGAAAAATTTACTATAGAAAAGGAAATCCTCGACGTTTATAAAATTTGCGACAGTAAAATGTTATTTTTTGAAAAATTTACTATAGAAAAGGCAATCCTCGGCGTATTTAAAATCTGCGACAGTAAAAAACTATTTTTTGAAAAATTTACTATAGAAAAGGCAATCCTCGGCGTATTTAAAATTTGCGACAGTAAAAAATTATTTTTTGAAAAATTTACTATAGAAAAGTCAATCCTCGGCGTATTTAAAATTTGCGACAGTAAAAAATTATTTTCTGAAAAGTTTACTATAGAAAAGGCAATCCTCGGCGTATTTAAAATTTGCGACAGTAAAAAAATATTTTTTGAAAAATTTACTATAGAAAAGGCAATCCTCGGCGTATTTAAAATTTGCGACAGTAAAAAATTATTTTTTGAAAAATTTACTATAGAAAAGGCAATCCTCGGCCTATTTAAAATTTGCGACAGTAAAAAATTATTTTTTGAAAAAATTTACTGTGGAAAAGGCAATCCTCGGCGTATTTAAAATTTGCGACAGTAAAAAATAATTTTTTGAAAAATTTACTATAGAAAAGGCAATCCTCGGCGTATTTGAAATTTGCGACAGTAAAAAATTATTTTTTGAAAAATTTACTATAGAAAATGCAATCCTCGGCGTATTTAAAATTTGCGACAATAAAAAATTATTTTTTGAAAAATTTACTATAGAAAAGGCAATCCTCGGCGTATTTAAAATTTGCGACAGTAAAAAATTATTTTTTGAAAAATTTAGTATAGAAAAGGCAATCCTCGGCGTATTTAAAATTTGCGACAGTAAAAAATTATTTTTTGAAAAATTTACTATAGAAAAGTCATTCCTCGGCGTATTTAAAATTTGCGACAGTAAAAAATTATTTTTTGAAAAGTTTCCTATAGAAAACGCAATCCTCGGCGTATTTAAAATTTGCGACAGTAAAAAATTATTTTTTGAGAAATTCACTATAGAAAAGGCAATCCTCGGCGTATTTAAAATTTGCGACAGTAAAAAATTATTTTCTGAAAAGTTTACTATAGAAAAGGCAATCCTCGGCGTATTTAAAATTTGCGACAGTAAAAAAATATTTTTTGAAAAATTTACTATAGAAAAGGCAATCCTCGGCGTATTTAAAATTTGCGACAGTAAAAAATTATTTTTTGAAAAATTTACTATAGAAAAGTCAATCCTCGGCGTATTTAAAATTTGCGACAGTAAAAAATTATTTTTTGAAAAGTTTACTATAGAAAAGGCAATCCTCGGCGTATTTAAAATTTGCGACAGTAAAAAATTGTTTTTTGAAAAATTTACTATAGAAAAGTCAATCCTCGGCGTATTTAAAATTTGCGACAGTAAAAAATTATTTTCTGAAAAGTTTACTATAGAAAAGGCAATCCTCGGCGTATTTAAAATTTGCGACAGTAAAAAAATATTTTTTGAAAAATTTACTATAGAAAAGGCAATCCTCGGCGTATTTAAAATTTGCGACAGTAAAAAATTGTTTTTTGAAAAATTTACTATAGATAAGGCAATCCTCGGCGTATTTAAAATTTGCGACAGTAAAAAATTATTGTTCCAAAAATTTACTATGGAAAAAGGAATACTCGGCTTATATAAAATTTGCGACAGTAAAAAATTATTTTTTGAAAAATTTACTATAGAAAAGTCAATCCTCGGCGTATTTAAAATTTGCGACAGTAAAAAATTATTTTCTGAAAAGTTTACTATAGAAAAGGCAATCCTCGGCGTATTTAAAATTTGCGACAGTAAAAAAATATTTTTTGAAAAATTTACTATAGAAAAGGCAATCCTCGGCGTATTTAAAATTTGCGACAGTAAAAAATTATTTTGTGAAAAATTTACTATAGAAAATGCAATCCTCGGCGTATTTAAAATTTGCGACAATAAAAAATTATTTTTTGAAAAATTTACTATAGAAAAGGCAATCGTCGGCGTATTTAAAATTTGCTACAGTAAAAAATTATTTTTTGATAAATTTACTATAGAAAAGGCAATCCTCGGCGTATTTAAAATTTGCGACAGTAAAAAATTATTTTTTGAAAAATTTACTATAGAAAAGTCAATCCTCGGCGTATTTAAAATTTGCGACAGTAAAAAATTATTTTCTGAAAAGTTTACTATAGAAAAGGCAATCCTCGGCGTATTTAAAATTTGCGACAGTAAAAAAATATTTTTGAAAAATTTACTATAGAAAAGGCAATCCTCGGCGTATTTAAAAATTTGCGACAGTAAAAAATTATTTTGTGAAAAATTTACTATAGAAAATGCAATCCTCGGCGTATTTAAAATTTGCGACAATAAAAAATTATTTTTTGAAAAATTTACTATAGAAAAGGCAATCGTCGGCGTATTTAAAATTTGCTACAGTAAAAAATTATTTTTTGAAAAATTTACTATAGAAAAGTCATTCCTCGGCGTATTTAAAATTTGCGACAGTAAAAAATTATTTTTTGAAAAGTTTACTATAGAAAACGCAATCCTCGGCGTATTTAAAATTTGCGACAGTAAAAAATTATTTTTTGAAAAATTTACTATAGAAAAGGCAATCCTCGGCGTATTTAAAATTTGCGACAGTAAAAAAATTATTTTTTGAAAAATTTACTATGGAAAAGGCAATCCTCGGCGTATTTAAAATTTGCGACAGTAAAAAATTATTTTTTGAAAAATTTACTATAGAAAAGGCAATCCTCGGCGTATTTAAAATTTGCGACAGTAAAAAATTATTTTTTGAAAAATTTACTATAGAAAATGCAATCCTCGGCGTATTTAAAATTTGCGACAATAAAAAATTATTTTTTGAAAAATTTACTATAGAAAAGGCAATCGTCGGCGTATTTAAAATTTGCTACAGTAAAAAATTATTTTTTGAAAAATTTACTATAGAAAATGCAATCCTCGGCGTATTTAAAATTTGCGACAATAAAAAATAATTTTTTGAAAAATTTACTATAGAAAAGGCAATCGTCGGCGTATTTAAAATTTGCTACAGTAAAAAATTATTTTTTGAAAAATTTACTATAGAAAACGCAATCCTCGACATTTTTAAAATTTGCGACAGTAAACTGTTATTTTTTGATAAATTTACTATAGAAAAGGCAATCCTCGGCGTATTTAAAATTTGCGACAGTAAAAAATTATTTTTTGAAAAATTTACTATGGAAAAGGCAATCCTCGGCGTATTTAAAATTTGCGACAGTAAAAAATTATTTTTTGAAAAATTTACTATAGAAAAGGCAATCCTCGGCGTATTTAAAATTTGCGACAGTAAAAAATTATTTTTTGAAAAATTTACTATAGAAAATGCAATCCTCGGCGTATTTAAAATTTGCGACAATAAAAAATTATTTTTTGAAAAATTTACTATAGAAAAGGCAATCGTCGGCGTATTTAAAATTTGCTACAGTAAAAAATTATTTTTTGAAAAATTTACTATAGAAAACGCAATCCTCGACATTTTTAAAATTTGCGACAGTAAACTGTTATTTTTTGATAAATTTACTATAGAAAAGGCAATCCTCGGCGTATTTAAAATTTGCGACAGTAAAAAATTATTTTTTGAAAAATTTACAATAGAAAAGTCAATCCTCGGCGTATTTAAAATTTGCGACAGTAAAAAATTATTTTTTGAAAAATTTACTATAGAAAATGCAATCCTCGGCGTATTTAAAATTTGCGACAATAAAAAATTATTTTTTGAAAAATTTACTATAGAAAAGGCAATCGTCGGCGTATTTAAAATTTGCTACAGTAAAAAATTATTTTTTGAAAAATTTACTATAGAAAACGCAATCCTCGACATTTTTAAAATTTGCGACAATAAACTGTTATTTTTTGATAAATTTACTATAGAAAAGGCAATCCTCGGCGTATTTAAAATTTGCGACAGTAAAAAATTATTTTTTGAAAAATTTACTATAGAAAAGTCAATCCTCGGCGTATTTAAAATTTGCGACAGTAAAAAATTATTTTCTGAAAAGTTTACTATAGAAAAGGCAATCCTCGGCGTATTTAAAATTTGCGACAGTAAAAAAATATTTTTTGAAAAATTTACTATAGAAAAGGCAATCCTCGGCGTATTTAAAATTTGCGACAGTAAAAAATTATTTTTTGAAAAATTTACTATAGAAAAGGCAATCCTCGGCCTATTTAAAATTTGCGACAGTAAAAAATTATTTTTTGAAAAAATTTACTATGGAAAAGGCAATCCTCGGCGTATTTAAAATTTGCGACAGTAAAAAATAATTTTTTGAAAAATTTACTATAGAAAAGGCAATCCTCGGCGTATTTGAAATTTGCGACAGTAAAAAATTATTTTTTGAAAAATTTACTATAGAAAATGCAATCCTCGGCGTATTTAAAATTTGCGACAATAAAAAATTATTTTTTGAAAAATTTACTATAGAAAAGGCAATCCTCGGCGTATTTAAAATTTGCGACAGTAAAAAATTATTTTTTGAAAAATTTAGTATAGAAAAGGCAATCCTCGTCGTATTTAAAATTTGCGACAGTAAAAAATTATTTTTTGAAAAATTTACTATAGAAAAGTCATTCCTCGGCGTATTTAAAATTTGCGACAGTAAAAAATTATTTTTTGAAAAGTTTACTATAGAAAACGCAATCCTCGGCGTATTTAAAATTTGCGACAGTAAAAAATTATTTTTTGAAAAATTTACTATAGAAAAGTCAATCCTCGGCGTATTTAAAATTTGCGACAGTAAAAAATTATTTTCTGAAAAGTTTACTATAGAAAAGGCAATCCTCGGCGTATTTAAAATTTGCGACAGTAAAAAAATATTTTTTGAAAAATTTACTATAGAAAAGGCAATCCTCGGCGTATTTAAAATTTGCGACAGTAAAAAATTATTTTTTGAAAAATTTACTATAGAAAAGGCAATCCTCGGCGTATTTAAAATTTGCGACAGTAAAATGTTATTTTTTGAAAAATTTACTATAGAAAAGGCAATCCTCGGCGTATTTAAAATTTGCGACAGTAAAAAATTATTTTTTCAAAAATTTACTATGGAAAAAGGAATACTCGGCGTATATAAAATTTGCGACAGTAAAAAATTATTTTTTGAAAAATTTACTATAGAAAATGCAATCCTCGGCGTATTTAAAATTTGCGACAATAAAAAATAATTTTTTGAAAAATTTACTATAGAAAAGGCAATCCTCGGCGTAATTAAAATTTGCGACAGTAAAAAATTATTTTTTGAAAAATTTAGTATAGAAAAGGCAATCCTCGGCGTATTTAAAATTTGCGACAGTAAAAAATTATTTTTTGAAATATTTACTATAGAAAAGTCAATCCTCGGCGTATTTAAAATTTGCGACAGTAAAAAATTATTTTTTGAAAAGTTTACTATAGAAAAGGCAATCCTCGGCGTATTTAAAATTTGCGACAGTAAAAAATTATTTTTTGAAAAATTTACTATAGAAAAGTCAATCCTCGGCGTATTTAAAATTTGCGACAGTAAAAAATTATTTTCTGAAAAGTTTACTATAGAAAAGGCAATCCTCGGCGTATTTAAAATTTGCGACAGTAAAAAAATATTTTTTGAAAAATTTACTATAGAAAAGGCAATCCTCGGCGTATTTAAAATTTGCGACAGTAAAAAATTATTTTTTGAAAAATTTACTATAGAAAAGGCAATCCTCGACGTTTTTAAAATTTGCGACAGTAAAATGTTATTTTTTGAAAAATTTACTATAGAAAAGGCAATCCTCGGCGTATTTAAAATTTGCGACAGTAAAAAATTATTTCTTCAAAAATTTACTATGGAAAAATGAATACTCGGCGTATATAAAATTTGCGACAGTAAAAAATTATTTTTTGAAAAACTTACTATAGAAAATGCAATCCTCGGCGTATTTAAAATTTGCGACAGTAAAAAATTATTTTGTGAATAATTTACTATAGAAAAGGCAATGCTCGGCGTATTTAAAATTTTCTACAGTAAAAAATTATTTTTTGAAAAATTTACTATAGAAAAGGAAATCCTCGACGTTTATAAAATTTGCGACAGTAAAATGTTATTTTTTGAAAAATTTACTATAGAAAAGGCAATCCTCGGCGTATTTAAAATCTGCGACAGTAAAAAACTATTTTTTGAAAAATTTACTATAGAAAAGGCAATCCTCGGCGTATTTAAAATTTGCGACAGTTAAAAATTATTTTTTGAAAAATTTACTATAGAAAAGGCAATCCTCGGCGTATTTAAAATTTGCGACAGTAAAAAATAATTTTTTGAAAAATTTACTATAGAAAATGCAATCCTCGGCGTATTTAAAATTTGCGACAATAAAAAATTATTTTTTGAAAAATTTACTATAGAAAAGGCAATCCTCGGCGTATTTAAAATTTGCGACAGTAAAAAATTATTTTTTGAAAAATTTACTATAAAAAAGGCAATCTTCGGCGTATTTAAAATTTGCGACAGCAAAAAATTATTTTTTGAAAAATTTACTATGGAAAAGGCAATACTCGGCGTATTTAAAATTTGCGACAGTAAAAAATTATTTTTTGAAAAATTTACTATAGAAAAGGCAATCCTCGGCGTATTTAAAATTTGGGACAGTAAAAAATTATTTTATGAAAAATTTACTATGGAAAAGGCAATCCTCGGCGTATTTAAAATTTGCGACAGTAAAAAATTATTTTTTGAAAAATTTACTATAGAAAAGGCAATCCTCGGCGTATTTAAAATTTGCGACAGTAAAAAATTATTTTTTGAAAAATTTAGTATAGAAAAGGCAATCCTCGGCGTATTTAAAATTTGCGACAGTAAAAAATTATTTTTTGAAAAATTTACTATAGAAAAGTCAACCCTCGGCGTATTTAAAATTTGCGACAGTAAAAAATTATTTTTTGAAAAGTTTACTATAGAAAAGGCAATCCTCGGCGTATTTAAAATTTGCGACAGTAAAAAATTATTTTTTGAAAAATTTACTATAGAAAAGTCAATCCTCGGCGTATTTAAAATTTGCGACAGTAAAAAATTATTTTCTGAAAAGTTTACTATAGAAAAGGCAATCCTCGGCGTATTTAAAATTTGCGACAGTAAAAAAATATTTTTTGAAAAATTTACTATAGAAAAGGCAATCCTCGGCGTATTTAAAATTTGCGACAGTAAAAAATTATTTTTTGAAAAATTTACT
Organism: Dioctria rufipes; assembly: GCA_963924295.1. NCBI lineage: Eukaryota > Metazoa > Arthropoda > Insecta > Diptera > Asilidae > Dioctria > Dioctria rufipes. Next base: position 49,843 of record CAWUPM010000188.1, on the reverse strand, counting down.
ATAGAAAAGGCAATCCTCGACGTTTTTAAAATTTGCGACAGTAAAATGTTATTTTTTGAAAAATTTACTATAGAAAAGGCAATCCTCGGCGTATTTAAAATTTGCGACAGTAAAAAATTATTTTTTCAAAAATTTACTATGGAAAAAGGAATACTCGGCGTATATAAAATTTGCGACAGTAAAAAATTATTTTTTGAAAAATTTACTATAGAAAATGCAATCCTCGGCGTATTTAAAATTTGCGACAGTAAAAAATTATTTTGTGAATAATTTACTATAGAAAAGGCAATGCTCGGCGTATTTAAAATTTTCTACAGTAAAAAATTATTTTTTGAAAAATTTACTATAGAAAAGGAAATCCTCGACGTTTATAAAATTTGCGACAGTAAAATGTTATTTTTTGAAAAATTTACTATAGAAAAGGCAATCCTCGGCGTATTTAAAATCTGCGACAGTAAAAAACTATTTTTTGAAAAATTTACTATAGAAAAGGCAATCCTCGGCGTATTTAAAATTTGCGACAGTAAAAAATTATTTTTTGAAAAATTTACTATAGAAAAGGCAATCCTCGGCGTATTTAAAATTTGGGACAGTAAAAAATAATTTTTTGAAAAATTTACTATAGAAAATGCAATCCTCGGCGTATTTAAAATTTGCGACAATAAAAAATTATTTTTTGAAAAATTTACTATAGAAAAGGCAATCCTCGGCGTATTTAAAATTTGCGACAGTAAAAAATTATTTTTTGAAAAATTTACTATAAAAAAGGCAATCTTCGGCGTATTTAAAATTTGCGACAGCAAAAAATTATTTTTTGGAAAATTTACTATGGAAACGGCAATACTCGGCGTATTTAAAATTTTCGACAGTAAAAAATTATTTTTTGAAAAATTTACTATAGAAAAGGCAATCCTCGGCGTATTTAAAATTTGCGACAGTAAAAAATTAATTTTTGAAAAATTTACTATAGAAAAGGCAATCTTCGGCGTATTTAAAATTTGCGACAGTAAAAAATTATTTTTTGAAAAATTTACTATAGAAAAGGCAATCCTCGGCGTATTTAAAATTTGCGACAGTAAAAAATTATTTTTTGAAAAATTTACTATGGAAAAGGCAATCCTCGGCGTATTTAAAATTTGCGACAGTAAAAAATTATTTTTTGAAAAATTTACTATAGAAAAGGCAATCCTCGGCGTATTTAAAATTTGCGACAGTAAAAAATTATTTTTTGAAAAATTTACTATAGAAAATGCAATCCTCGGCGTATTTAAAATTTGCGACAATAAAAAATTGTTTTTTGAAAAATTTACTATAGAAAAGGCAATCGTCGGTGTATTTAAAATTTGCTACAGTAAAAAATTATTTTTTGAAAAATTTACTATAGAAAACGCAATCCTCGACATTTTTAAAATTTGCGACAGTAAACTGTTATTTTTTGATAAATTTACTATAGAAAAGGCAATCCCTCGGCGTATTTAAAATTTGCGACAGTAAAAAATTATTTTTTGAAAAATTTACTATAGAAAAGGCAATCCTCGGCGTATTTAAAATTTGCGACAGTAAAAAATTATTTTCTGAAAAGTTTACTATAGAAAAGGCAATCCTCGGCGTATTTAAAATTTGCGACAGTAAAAAAATATTTTTTGAAAAATTTACTATAGAAAAGGCAATCCTCGGCGTATTTAAAATTTGCGACAGTAAAAAATTATTTTTTGAAAAATTTACTATAGAAAAGGCAATCCTCGGCGTATTTAAAATTTGCGACAGTAAAATGTTATTTTTTGAAAAATTTACTATAGAAAAGGCAATCCTCGGCGTATTTAAAATTTGCGACAGTAAAAAATTATTTTTTCAAAAATTTACTATGGAAAAAGGAATACTCGGCGTATATAAAATTTGCGACAGTAAAAAATTATTTTTTGAAAAATTTACTATAGAAAATGCAATCCTCGGCGTATTTAAAATTTGCGACAATAAAAAATAATTTTTTGAAAAATTTACTATAGAAAAGGCAATCCTCGGCGTAATTAAAATTTGCGACAGTAAAAAATTATTTTTTGAAAAATTTAGTATAGAAAAGGCAATCCTCGGCGTATTTAAAATTTGCGACAGTAAAAAATTATTTTTTGAAATATTTACTATAGAAAAGTCAATCCTCGGCGTATTTAAAATTTGCGACAGTAAAAAATTATTTTTTGAAAAGTTTACTATAGAAAAGGCAATCCTCGGCGTATTTAAAATTTGCGACAGTAAAAAATTATTTTTTGAAAAATTTACTATAGAAAAGTCAATCCTCGGCGTATTTAAAATTTGCGACAGTAAAAAATTATTTTCTGAAAAGTTTACTATAGAAAAGGCAATCCTCGGCGTATTTAAAATTTGCGACAGTAAAAAAATATTTTTTGAAAAATTTACTATAGAAAAGGCAATCCTCGGCGTATTTAAAATTTGCGACAGTAAAAAATTATTTTTTGAAAAATTTACTATAGAAAAGGCAATCCTCGACGTTTTTAAAATTTGCGACAGTAAAATGTTATTTTTTGAAAAATTTACTATAGAAAAGGCAATCCTCGGCGTATTTAAAATTTGCGACAGTAAAAAATTATTTCTTCAAAAATTTACTATGGAAAAATGAATACTCGGCGTATATAAAATTTGCGACAGTAAAAAATTATTTTTTGAAAAACTTACTATAGAAAATGCAATCCTCGGCGTATTTAAAATTTGCGACAGTAAAAAATTATTTTGTGAATAATTTACTATAGAAAAGGCAATGCTCGGCGTATTTAAAATTTTCTACAGTAAAAAATTATTTTTTGAAAAATTTACTATAGAAAAGGAAATCCTCGACGTTTATAAAATTTGCGACAGTAAAATGTTATTTTTTGAAAAATTTACTATAGAAAAGGCAATCCTCGGCGTATTTAAAATCTGCGACAGTAAAAAACTATTTTTTGAAAAATTTACTATAGAAAAGGCAATCCTCGGCGTATTTAAAATTTGCGACAGTTAAAAATTATTTTTTGAAAAATTTACTATAGAAAAGGCAATCCTCGGCGTATTTAAAATTTGCGACAGTAAAAAATAATTTTTTGAAAAATTTACTATAGAAAATGCAATCCTCGGCGTATTTAAAATTTGCGACAATAAAAAATTATTTTTTGAAAAATTTACTATAGAAAAGGCAATCCTCGGCGTATTTAAAATTTGCGACAGTAAAAAATTATTTTTTGAGAAATTTACTATAAAAAAGGCAATCCTCGACGTTTTTAAAATTTGCGACAGTAAAATGTTATTTTTTGAAAAATTTACTATAGAAAAGGCAATCCTCGGCGTATTTAAAATTTGCGACAGTAAAAAATTATTTCTTCAAAAATTTACTATGGAAAAATGAATACTCGGCGTATATAAAATTTGCGACAGTAAAAAATTATTTTTTGAAAAACTTACTATAGAAAATGCAATCCTCGGCGTATTTAAAATTTGCGACAGTAAAAAATTATTTTGTGAATAATTTACTATAGAAAAGGCAATGCTCGGCGTATTTAAAATTTTCTACAGTAAAAAATTATTTTTTGAAAAATTTACTATAGAAAAGGAAATCCTCGACGTTTATAAAATTTGCGACAGTAAAATGTTATTTTTTGAAAAATTTACTATAGAAAAGGCAATCCTCGGCGTATTTAAAATCTGCGACAGTAAAAAACTATTTTTTGAAAAATTTACTATAGAAAAGGCAATCCTCGGCGTATTTAAAATTTGCGACAGTTAAAAATTATTTTTTGAAAAATTTACTATAGAAAAGGCAATCCTCGGCGTATTTAAAATTTGCGACAGTAAAAAATAATTTTTTGAAAAATTTACTATAGAAAATGCAATCCTCGGCGTATTTAAAATTTGCGACAATAAAAAATTATTTTTTGAAAAATTTACTATAGAAAAGGCAATCCTCGGCGTATTTAAAATTTGCGACAGTAAAAAATTATTTTTTGAAAAATTTACTATAAAAAAGGCAATCTTCGGCGTATTTAAAATTTGCGACAGCAAAAAATTATTTTTTGAAAAATTTACTATGGAAAAGGCAATACTCGGCGTATTTAAAATTTGCGACAGTAAAAAATTATTTTTTGAAAAATTTACTATAGAAAAGGCAATCCTCGGCGTATTTAAAATTTGGGACAGTAAAAAATTATTTTATGAAAAATTTACTATGGAAAAGGCAATCCTCGGCGTATTTAAAATTTGCGACAGTAAAAAATTATTTTTTGAAAAATTTACTATAGAAAAGGCAATCCTCGGCGTATTTAAAATTTGCGACAGTAAAAAATTATTTTTTGAAAAATTTAGTATAGAAAAGGCAATCCTCGGCGTATTTAAAATTTGCGACAGTAAAAAATTATTTTTTGAAAAATTTACTATAGAAAAGTCAACCCTCGGCGTATTTAAAATTTGCGACAGTAAAAAATTATTTTTTGAAAAGTTTACTATAGAAAAGGCAATCCTCGGCGTATTTAAAATTTGCGACAGTAAAAAATTATTTTTTGAAAAATTTACTATAGAAAAGTCAATCCTCGGCGTATTTAAAATTTGCGACAGTAAAAAATTATTTTCTGAAAAGTTTACTATAGAAAAGGCAATCCTCGGCGTATTTAAAATTTGCGACAGTAAAAAAATATTTTTTGAAAAATTTACTATAGAAAAGGCAATCCTCGGCGTATTTAAAATTTGCGACAGTAAAAAATTATTTTTTGAAAAATTTACTATAGAAAAGGCAATCCTCGACGTTTTTAAAATTTGCGACAGTAAAATGTTATTTTTTGAAAAATTTACTATAGAAAAGGCAATCCTCGGCGTATTTAAAATTTGCGACAGTAAAAAATTATTTTTTCAAAAATTTACTATGGAAAAAGGAATACTCGGCGTATATAAAATTTGCGACAGTAAAAAATTATTTTTTGAAAAATTTACTATAGAAAATGCAATCCTCGGCGTATTTAAAATTTGCGACAGTAAAAAATTATTTTGTGAATAATTTACTATAGAAAAGGCAATGCTCGGCGTATTTAAAATTTTCTACAGTAAAAAATTATTTTTTGAAAAATTTACTATAGAAAAGGAAATCCTCGACGTTTATAAAATTTGCGACAGTAAAATGTTATTTTTTGAAAAATTTACTATAGAAAAGGCAATCCTCGGCGTATTTAAAATCTGCGACAGTAAAAAACTATTTTTTGAAAAATTTACTATAGAAAAGGCAATCCTCGGCGTATTTAAAATTTGCGACAGTAAAAAATTATTTTTTGAAAAATTTACTATAGAAAAGGCAATCCTCGGCGTATTTAAAATTTGGGACAGTAAAAAATAATTTTTTGAAAAATTTACTATAGAAAATGCAATCCTCGGCGTATTTAAAATTTGCGACAATAAAAAATTATTTTTTGAAAAATTTACTATAGAAAAGGCAATCCTCGGCGTATTTAAAATTTGCGACAGTAAAAAATTATTTTTTGAAAAATTTACTATAGAAAAGTCAATCCTCGGCGTATTTAAAATTTGCGACAGTAAAAAATTATTTTCTGAAAAGTTTACTATAGAAAAGGCAATCCTCGGCGTATTTAAAATTTGCGACAGTAAAAAAATATTTTTTGAAAAATTTACTATAGAAAAGGCAATCCTCGGCGTATTTAAAATTTGCGACAGTAAAAAATTATTTTTTGAAAAATTTACTATAGAAAAGGCAATCCTCGGCCTATTTAAAATTTGCGACAGTAAAAAATTATTTTTTGAAAAAATTTACTATGGAAAAGGCAATCCTCGGCGTATTTAAAATTTGCGACAGTAAAAAATAATTTTTTGAAAAATTTACTATAGAAAAGGCAATCCTCGGCGTATTTGAAATTTGCGACAGTAAAAAATTATTTTTTGAAAAATTTACTATAGAAAATGCAATCCTCGGCGTATTTAAAATTTGCGACAATAAAAAATTATTTTTTGAAAAATTTACTATAGAAAAGGCAATCCTCGGCGTATTTAAAATTTGCGACAGTAAAAAATTATTTTTTGAAAAATTTAGTATAGAAAAGGCAATCCTCGTCGTATTTAAAATTTGCGACAGTAAAAAATTATTTTTTGAAAAATTTACTATAGAAAAGTCATTCCTCGGCGTATTTAAAATTTGCGACAGTAAAAAATTATTTTTTGAAAAGTTTACTATAGAAAACGCAATCCTCGGCGTATTTAAAATTTGCGACAGTAAAAAATTATTTTTTGAAAAATTTACTATAGAAAAGTCAATCCTCGGCGTATTTAAAATTTGCGACAGTAAAAAATTATTTTCTGAAAAGTTTACTATAGAAAAGGCAATCCTCGGCGTATTTAAAATTTGCGACAGTAAAAAAATATTTTTTGAAAAATTTACTATAGAAAAGGCAATCCTCGGCGTATTTAAAATTTGCGACAGTAAAAAATTATTTTTTGAAAAATTTACTATAGAAAAGGCAATCCTCGACGTTTTTAAAATTTGCGACAGTAAAATGTTATTTTTTGAAAAATTTACTATAGAAAAGGCAATCCTCGGCGTATTTAAAATTTGCGACAGTAAAAAATTATTTTTTCAAAAATTTACTATGGAAAAAGGAATACTCGGCGTATATAAAATTTGCGACAGTAAAAAATTATTTTTTGAAAAATTTACTATAGAAAATGCAATCCTCGGCGTATTTAAAATTTGCGACAATAAAAAATAATTTTTTGAAAAATTTACTATAGAAAAGGCAATCCTCGGCGTAATTAAAATTTGCGACAGTAAAAAATTATTTTTTGAAAAATTTAGTATAGAAAAGGCAATCCTCGGCGTATTTAAAATTTGCGACAGTAAAAAATTATTTTTTGAAATATTTACTATAGAAAAGTCAATCCTCGGCGTATTTAAAATTTGCGACAGTAAAAAATTATTTTTTGAAAAGTTTACTATAGAAAAGGCAATCCTCGGCGTATTTAAAATTTGCGACAGTAAAAAATTATTTTTTGAAAAATTTACTATAGAAAAGTCAATCCTCGGCGTATTTAAAATTTGCGACAGTAAAAAATTATTTTCTGAAAAGTTTACTATAGAAAAGGCAATCCTCGGCGTATTTAAAATTTGCGACAGTAAAAAAATATTTTTTGAAAAATTTACTATAGAAAAGGCAATCCTCGGCGTATTTAAAATTTGCGACAGTAAAAAATTATTTTTTGAAAAATTTACTATAGAAAAGGCAATCCTCGACGTTTTTAAAATTTGCGACAGTAAAATGTTATTTTTTGAAAAATTTACTATAGAAAAGGCAATCCTCGGCGTATTTAAAATTTGCGACAGTAAAAAATTATTTTTTCAAAAATTTACTATGGAAAAATGAATACTCGGCGTATATAAAATTTGCGACAGTAAAAAATTATTTTTTGAAAAACTTACTATAGAAAATGCAATCCTCGGCGTATTTAAAATTTGCGACAGTAAAAAATTATTTTGTGAATAATTTACTATAGAAAAGGCAATGCTCGGCGTATTTAAAATTTTCTACAGTAAAAAATTATTTTTTGAAAAATTTACTATAGAAAAGGAAATCCTCGACGTTTATAAAATTTGCGACAGTAAAATGTTATTTTTTGAAAAATTTACTATAGAAAAGGCAATCCTCGGCGTATTTAAAATCTGCGACAGTAAAAAACTATTTTTTGAAAAATTTACTATAGAAAAGGCAATCCTCGGCGTATTTAAAATTTGCGACAGTTAAAAATTATTTTTTGAAAAATTTACTATAGAAAAGGCAATCCTCGGCGTATTTAAAATTTGCGACAGTAAAAAATAATTTTTTGAAAAATTTACTATAGAAAATGCAATCCTCGGCGTATTTAAAATTTGCGACAATAAAAAATTATTTTTTGAAAAATTTACTATAGAAAAGGCAATCCTCGGCGTATTTAAAATTTGCGACAGTAAAAAATTATTTTTTGAAAAATTTACTATAAAAAAGGCAATCTTCGGCGTATTTAAAATTTGCGACAGCAAAAAATTATTTTTTGAAAAATTTACTATGGAAAAGGCAATACTCGGCGTATTTAAAATTTGCGACAGTAAAAAATTATTTTTTGAAAAATTTACTATAGAAAAGGCAATCCTCGGCGTATTTAAAATTTGGGACAGTAAAAAATTATTTTATGAAAAATTTACTATGGAAAAGGCAATCCTCGGCGTATTTAAAATTTGCGACAGTAAAAAATTATTTTTTGAAAAATTTACTATAGAAAAGGCAATCCTCGGCGTATTTAAAATTTGCGACAGTAAAAAATTATTTTTTGAAAAATTTAGTATAGAAAAGGCAATCCTCGGCGTATTTAAAATTTGCGACAGTAAAAAATTATTTTTTGAAAAATTTACTATAGAAAAGTCAACCCTCGGCGTATTTAAAATTTGCGACAGTAAAAAATTATTTTTTGAAAAGTTTACTATAGAAAAGGCAATCCTCGGCGTATTTAAAATTTGCGACAGTAAAAAATTATTTTTTGAAAAATTTACTATAGAAAAGTCAATCCTCGGCGTATTTAAAATTTGCGACAGTAAAAAATTATTTTCTGAAAAGTTTACTATAGAAAAGGCAATCCTCGGCGTATTTAAAATTTGCGACAGTAAAAAAATATTTTTTGAAAAATTTACTATAGAAAAGGCAATCCTCGGCGTATTTAAAATTTGCGACAGTAAAAAATTATTTTTTGAAAAATTTACTATAGAAAAGGCAATCCTCGACGTTTTTAAAATTTGCGACAGTAAAATGTTATTTTTTGAAAAATTTACTATAGAAAAGGCAATCCTCGGCGTATTTAAAATTTGCGACAGTAAAAAATTATTTTTTCAAAAATTTACTATGGAAAAAGGAATACTCGGCGTATATAAAATTTGCGACAGTAAAAAATTATTTTTTGAAAAATTTACTATAGAAAATGCAATCCTCGGCGTATTTAAAATTTGCGACAGTAAAAAATTATTTTGTGAATAATTTACTATAGAAAAGGCAATGCTCGGCGTATTTAAAATTTTCTACAGTAAAAAATTATTTTTTGAAAAATTTACTATAGAAAAGGAAATCCTCGACGTTTATAAAATTTGCGACAGTAAAATGTTATTTTTTGAAAAATTTACTATAGAAAAGGCAATCCTCGGCGTATTTAAAATCTGCGACAGTAAAAAACTATTTTTTGAAAAATTTACTATAGAAAAGGCAATCCTCGGCGTATTTAAAATTTGCGACAGTAAAAAATTATTTTTTGAAAAATTTACTATAGAAAAGGCAATCCTCGGCGTATTTAAAATTTGGGACAGTAAAAAATAATTTTTTGAAAAATTTACTATAGAAAATGCAATCCTCGGCGTATTTAAAATTTGCGACAATAAAAAATTATTTTTTGAAAAATTTACTATAGAAAAGGCAATCCTCGGCGTATTTAAAATTTGCGACAGTAAAAAATTATTTTTTGAAAAATTTACTATAAAAAAGGCAATCTTCGGCGTATTTAAAATTTGCGACAGCAAAAAATTATTTTTTGGAAAATTTACTATGGAAACGGCAATACTCGGCGTATTTAAAATTTTCGACAGTAAAAAATTATTTTTTGAAAAATTTACTATAGAAAAGGCAATCCTCGGCGTATTTAAAATTTGCGACAGTAAAAAATTAATTTTTGAAAAATTTACTATAGAAAAGGCAATCTTCGGCGTATTTAAAATTTGCGACAGTAAAAAATTATTTTTTGAAAAATTTACTATAGAAAAGGCAATCCTCGGCGTATTTAAAATTTGCGACAGTAAAAAATTATTTTTTGAAAAATTTACTATGGAAAAGGCAATCCTCGGCGTATTTAAAATTTGCGACAGTAAAAAATTATTTTTTGAAAAATTTACTATAGAAAAGGCAATCCTCGGCGTATTTAAAATTTGCGACAGTAAAAAATTATTTTTTGAAAAATTTACTATAGAAAATGCAATCCTCGGCGTATTTAAAATTTGCGACAATAAAAAATTGTTTTTTGAAAAATTTACTATAGAAAAGGCAATCGTCGGTGTATTTAAAATTTGCTACAGTAAAAAATTATTTTTTGAAAAATTTACTATAGAAAACGCAATCCTCGACATTTTTAAAATTTGCGACAGTAAACTGTTATTTTTTGATAAATTTACTATAGAAAAGGCAATCCCTCGGCGTATTTAAAATTTGCGACAGTAAAAAATTATTTTTTGAAAAATTTACTATAGAAAAGGCAATCCTCGGCGTATTTAAAATTTGCGACAGTAAAAAATTATTCTTTGAAAAATTTACTATAGAAAAGGCAATCCTCGGCGTATTTAAAATTTGCGACAGTAAAAAATTATTTTTTGAAAAATTTACTATAGAAAAGGCAATCCTCGGCGTATTTAAAATTTGCGACAGTAAAAAATTATTTTTTGAAAAATTTACTATAGAAAAGGCAATCCTCGGCGTATTTAAAATTTGCGACAGTAAACAATTATTTTTTGAAAAATTTACTATGGAAAAAGGAATACTCGGCGTATTTAAAATTTGCGACAGTAAAAAATTATTTTTTGAAAAATTTACTATAGAAAATGCAATCCTCGGCGTATTTAAAATTTGCGACAGTAAAAAATTATTTTTTGAAAAATTTACTATAGAAAAGGCAATGCTCGGCGTATTTAAAATTTGCGACAGTAAAAAATAATTTTTTGAAAAATTTATTATAGAAAAGGCAATCCTCGGCGTATTTAAAATTTGCGACAGTAAAAAATTATTTTTTGAAAAATTTACTATAGAAAATGCAATCCTCGGCGTATTTAAAATTTGCGACAATAAAAAATTATTTTTTGAAAAATTTACTATAGAAAGGCAATCCTGGCGTATTTAAAATTTGCGACAGTAAACAATTATTTTTTGAAAAATTTACTATGGAAAAGGCAAACCTCGGCGTATTTAAAATTTGCGACAGTAAAAAATTATTTTTTGAAAAATTTACTATAGAAAAGGCAATGCTCGGCGTATTTAAAATTTGCGACAGTAAAAAATAATTTTTTGAAAAATTTATTATAGAAAAGGCAATCCTCGGCGTATTTAAAATTTGCGACAGTAAAAAATTATTTTTTGAAAAATTTACTATAGAAAATGCAATCCTCGGCGTATTTAAAATTTGCGACAATAAAAAATTATTTTTTGAAAAATTTACTATAGAAAGGCAATCCTGGCGTATTTAAAATTTGCGACAGTAAACAATTATTTTTTGAAAAATTTACTATGGAAAAGGCAAACCTCGGCGTATTTAAAATTTGCGACAGTAAAAAATTATTTTTTGAAAAATTTACTATAGAAAAGGCAATCCTCGGCGTATTTAAAATTTGCGACAGTAAAAAATTATTTTTTGAAAAAATTTACTATGGAAAAGGCAATCCTCGGCGTATTTAAAATTTGCAACAGTAAAAAATAATTTTTTGAAAAATTTACTATAGAAAAGGCAATCCTCAGCGTATTTAAAATTTGCGACAGTAAAAAATTATTTTTTGACAAATTCACTATAGAAAAGGCAATCCTCGGCGTATTTAAAATTTGCGACAGTAAACAATTATTTTTTGAAAAATTTACTATGGAAAACGGAACACTCGGCGTATTTAAAATTTGCGACAGTAAAAAATTATTTTTTGAAAAATTTACTATAGAAAATGCAATCCTCGGTGTATTTAAAATTTGCGACAGTAAAAAATTATTTTTTGAATAATTTACTATAGAAAAGGCAATCCTCGGCGTATTTAAAATTTGCGACAGTAAAAAATTTACTATGGAAAAGGCAATCCTCGGCGCATTTAAAATTTGCGACAGTAAAAAATTATTTTTTGAAAAATTTACTATAGAAAAGGCAATCCTCGGCGTATTTAAAATTTGCGACAGTAAAAAATTATTTTTTGAAAAATTTACTATAGAAAAGGCAATCCTCGGCGTATTTAAAATTTGCGACAGTAAACAATTATTTTTTGAAAAATTTACTATGGAAAAAGGAATACTCGGCGTATTTAAAATTTGCGACAGTAAAAAATTATTTTTTGAAAAATTTACTATAGAAAATGCAATCCTCGGCGTATTTAAAATTTGCGACAGTAAAAAATTATTTTTTGAAAAATTTACTATAGAAAAGGCAATGCTCGGCGTATTTAAAATTTGCGACAGTATAAAATTATTTTTTGAAAAATTTATTATAGAAAAGGCAATCCTCGGCGTATTTAAAATTTGCGACAGTAAAAAATTATTTTTTGAAAAATTTACTATAGAAAATGCAACCCTCGGCGTATTTAAAATTTGCGACAATAAAAAATTATTTTTTGAAAAATTTACTATAGAAAGGCAATCCTGGCGTATTTAAAATTTGCGACAGTAAACAATTATTTTTTGAAAAATTTACTATGGAAAAGGCAATCCTCGGCGTATTTAAAATTTGCGACAGTAAAAAATTATTTTTTGAAAAATTTACTATAGAAAAGGCAATCCTCGGCGTATTTAAAATTTGCGACAGTAAAAAATTATTTTTTGAAAAAATTTACTATGGAAAAGGCAATCCTCGGCGTATTTAAAATTTGCAACAGTAAAAAATAATTTTTTGAAAAATTTACTATAGAAAAGGCAATCCTCAGCGTATTTAAAATTTGCGACAGTAAAAAATTATTTTTTGACAAATTCACTATAGAAAAGGCAATCCTCGGCGTATTTAAAATTTGCGACAGTAAAAAATTATTTTTTGAAAAATTTACTATAGAAAATGCAATCCTCGGCGTATTTAAAATTTGCGACAAAAAAAAAATTATTTTTTGAAAAATTTACTATGGAAAAGGCAATCCTCGGCGTATTTAAAATTTGCGACAGTAAAAAATTATTTTTTGAAAAATTTACTATAGAAAAGGCAATCTTCGGCGTATTTAAAATTTGCGACAGTAAAAAATCATTTTTTGAAAAATTTACTATAGAAAAGGCAATCCTCGGCGTATTTAAAATTTGCGACAGTAAAAAATTATTTTTTGAAAAATTTACTATAGAAAACGCAATCCTCGGCGTATTTAAAATTTGCGACAGTAAAAAATTATTTTTTGAAAAATTTACTATAGAAAATGCAATCCTCGGCGTATTTAAAATTTGCGACAATAAAAAATTATTTTTTGAAAAATTTACTATAGAAAAGGCAATCCTCGGCGTATTTAAAATTTGCGACAGTAAAAAATTATTTTTTGAAAAATTTACTATAGAAAAGGCAATCTTCGGCGTATTTAAAATTTGCGACAGCAAAAAATTATTTTTTGAAAAATTTAATATGGAAAAGGCAATCCTCGGCGTATTTAAAATTTGCGACAGTAAAAAATTATTTTTTGAAAAATTTACTATAGGAAAGGCAATCCTCGGCGTATTTAAAATTTGCGACAGTAAAAAATTATTTTTTGAAAAATTTACTATAGAAAAGGCAATCCTCGGCGTATTTAAAATTTGCGACAGTAAAAAATTATTTTTGAAAAAATTTACTATGGAAAAGGCAATCCTCGGCGTATTTAAAATTTGCAACAGTAAAAAATAATTTTTTGAAAAATTTACTATAGAAAAGGCAATCCTCAGCGTATTTAAAATTTGCGACAGTAAAAAATTATTTTTTGACAAATTCGCTATACAAAAGGTAATCCTCGGCGTATTTAAAATTTGCGACAGTAAAAAATTATTTTTTGAAAAATTTACTATAGAAAAGGCAATCCTCGGCGTGTTTAAAATTTGCGACAGTAAAAAATTATTTTTTGAAAAATTTACTATGGAAAAGGCAATCCTCGGCGTATTTAAAATTTGCGACCGTAAAAAATTATTTTTTGAAAAATTTACTATAAAAAAGGCAATCCTCGGCGTATTTAAAATTTGCGACAGTAAAAAATTATTTTTTGAAAAATTTACTATAGAAAAGGCAATCCTCGGCGTATTTAAAATTTGCGACAGTAAAAAATTATTTTTTGAAAAATTTACTATAGAAAAGTCAATCCTCGGCGTATTTAAAATTTGCGACTGTAAAAAATTAATTTTTGAAAAGTTTACTATAGAAAATGCAATCCTCGGCGTATTTAAAATTTGCGACAGTAAAAAATTATTTTTTGAAAAATTTACTATAGAAAAGTCAATCCTCGGCGTATTTAAAATTTGCGACAGTAAAAAATTATTTTCTGAAAAGTTTACTATAGAAAAGGCAATCCTCCTAAAAAAATATTTTTTGAAAAATTTACTATAGAAAAGGCAATCCTCGGCGTATTTAAAATTTGCGACAGAAAAAAATTATTTTTTGAAAAATTTACTATAGAAAAGGCAATCCTCGACGTTTTTAAAATTCGCGACAGTAAAATGTTATTTTTTGAAAAATTTACTATAGAAAAGGCAATCCACGGCGTATTTAAAATTTGCGACAGTAAAAAATTATTTTTTGAAAAGTTTACTATAGAAAAGTCAATCCTCGGCGTATTTAAAATTTGCGACAGTAAAAAATTATTTTCTGAAAAGTTTACTATAGAAAAGGCAATCCTCGGCGTATTTAAAATTTGCGACAGTAAAAAAATATTTTTTGAAAAGTTTACTATAGAAAAGGCAATCCTCGGCGTATTTAAAATTTGCGACAGTAAAAAATAATTTTTTGAAAAAATTTACTATGGAAAAGGCAATCCTCGGCGTATTTAAAATTTGCGACAGTAAAAAATAATTTTTTGAAAAATTTACTATAGAAAAGGCAATCCTCGGCGTATTTAAAATTTGCGACAGTAAAAAATTATTTTTTGAAAAGTTTACTATAGAAAAGGCAATCCTCGGCGTATTTAAAATTTTGCGACAGTAATAAATTATTTTTTGAAAAATTTACTATAGAAAAGTCAATCCTCGGCGTATTTAAAATTTGCGACAGTAAAAATTATTTTTTGAAAAATTTACTATAGAAAAGGCAATCCTCGGCGTATTTAAAATTTGCGACAGTAAAAAATTATTTTTTGAAAAATTTACTATATAAAAGGCAATCCTCGGCGTATTTAAAATTTGCGACAGTAAAAAATTATTTTTTGAAAAATTTACTATAGAAAAGGCAATCCTCGACGTTTTTAAAATTTGCGACAGTAAATTGTTATTTTTTGAAAAATTTACTATAGAAAAGGCAATGCTCGGCGTATTTAAAATTTGCGACAGTAAAAAATTATTTTTTGAAAAATTTACTATAGAAAATGCAATCCTCGGCGTATTTAAAATTTGCGACAATAAAAAATTATTTTTTGAAAAATTTACTATAGAAAAGGCAATCCTCGGCGTATTTAAAATTTGCGACAGTAAAAAATTATTTTTTGAAAAATTTACTATAGAAAAGGCAATCTTCGGCGTATTTAAAATTTGCGACAGCAAAAAATTATTTTTTGAAAAATTTACTATGGAAAAGGCAATCCTCGGCGTATTTAAAATTTGCGACAGTAAAAAATTATTTTTTGAAAAATTTACTATAGAAAAGGCAATCCTCGGCGTATTTAAAATTTGCGACAGTAAAAAATTATTTTTGGAAAAATTTACTATGGAAAAGGCAATCCTCGGCGTATTTAAAATTTGCGACAGTAAAAAATTACTTTTTGAAAAATTTACTATAGAAAAGGCAATCCTCGGCGTATTTAAAATTTGCGACAGTAAAAAATTATTTTTTGAAAAATTTACTATAGAAAAGGCAATCTTCGGCGTATTTAAAATTTGCGACAGTAAAAAATTATTTTTTGAAAAATTTACTATAGAAAAGGCAATCCTCGGCGTATTTAAAATTTGCGACAGTAAAAAATTATTTTTTGAAAAATTTACTATGGAAAAGGCAATCCTCGGCGTATTTAAAATTTGCGACAGTAAAAAATTATTTTTTGAAAAATTTACTATTGAAAACGCAATCCTCGGCGTATTTAAAATTTGCGACAGTAAAAAATTATTTTTTGAAAAATTTACTATAGAAAAGGCAATCCTCGGCGTTTTTAAAATTTGCTACAGTAAAAAATTATTTTTTGAAAAATTTACTATAGAAAAGGCAATCCTCGACGTTTTTAAAATTTGCGACAGTAAACTGTTATTTTTTGAAAAATTTACTATAGAAAAGGCAATCCTCGGCGTATTTAAAATTTGCGACAGTAAAAAATTATTTTTTGAAAAATTTACTATAGAAAAGGCAATCCTCGGCGTATTTAAAATTTGCGACAGTAAAAAATTATTTTTTGAAAAATTTACTATAGAAAAGGCAATCCTCGACGTTTTTAAAATTTGCGACAGTAAACTGTTATTTTTTGAAAAATTTACTATAGAAAAGGCAATCCTCGGCGTATTTAAAATTTGCTACAGTAAAAAATTATTTTTTGAAAAATTTACTATAGAAAAGGCAATCCTCGACGTTTTTAAAATTTGCGACAGTAAACTGTTATTTTTTGAAAAATTTACTATAGAAAAGGCAATCCTCGGCGTATTTAAAATTTGCGACAGTAAAAAATTATTTTTTGAAAAATTTACTATAGAAAAGGCAATCCTCGGCGTATTTAAAATTTGCGACAGTAAAAAATTATTTTTTGAAAAATTTACTATGGAAAAGGCAATCCTCGGCGTATTTAAAATTTGCGACAGTAAAAAATTATTTTTTGAAAAATTTACTATTGAAAACGCAATCCTCGGCGTATTTAAAATTTGCGACAGTAAAAAATTATTTTTTGAAAAATTTACTATAGAAAAGGCAATCCTCGGCGTTTTTAAAATTTGCTACAGTAAAAAATTATTTTTTGAAAAATTTACTATAGAAAAGGCAATCCTCGACGTTTTTAAAATTTGCGACAGTAAACTGTTATTTTTTGAAAAATTTACTATAGAAAAGGCAATCCTCGGCGTATTTAAAATTTGCGACAGTAAAAAATTATTTTTTGAAAAATTTACTATAGAAAAGGCAATCCTCGGCGTATTTAAAATTTGCGACAGTAAAAAATTATTTTTTGAAAAATTTACTATAGAAAAGGCAATCCTCGACGTTTTTAAAATTTGCGACAGTAAACTGTTATTTTTTGAAAAATTTACTATAGAAAAGGCAATCCTCGGCGTATTTAAAATTTGCTACAGTAAAAAATTATTTTTTGAAAAATTTACTATAGAAAAGGCAATCCTCGACGTTTTTAAAATTTGCGACAGTAAACTGTTATTTTTTGAAAAATTTACTATAGAAAAGGCAATCCTCGACGTTTTTAAAATTTGCGACAGTAAACTGTTATTTTTTGAAAAATTTACTATAGAAAAGGCAATCCTCGGCGTATTTAAAATTTGCGACAGTAAAAAATTATTTTTTGAAAAATTTACTATAGGAAAGGCAATCCTCGGCGTATTTAAAATTTGCGACAGTAAAAAATTATTTTTTGAAAAATTTACTATAGAAAAGGCAATCCTCGGCGTATTTAAAATTTGCGACATTAAAAAATTATTTTTGAAAAAATTTACTATGGAAAAGGCAATCCTCGGCGTATTTAAAATTTGCAACAGTAAAAAATAATTTTTTGAAAAATTTACTATAGAAAAGGCAATCCTCAGCGTATTTAAAATTTGCGACAGTAAAAAATTATTTTTTGACAAATTCGCTATACAAAAGGTAATCCTCGGCGTATTTAAAATTTGCGACAGTAAAAAATTATTTTTTGAAAAATTTACTATAGAAAAGGCAATCCTCGGCGTGTTTAAAATTTGCGACAGTAAAAAATTATTTTTTGAAAAATTTACTATGGAAAAGGCAATCCTCGGCGTATTTAAAATTTGCGACCGTAAAAAATTATTTTTTGAAAAATTTACTATAAAAAAGGCAATCCTCGGCGTATTTAAAATTTGCGACAGTAAAAAATTATTTTTTGAAAAATTTACTATAGAAAAGGCAATCCTCGGCGTATTTAAAATTTGCGACAGTAAAAAATTATTTTTTGAAAAATTTACTATAGAAAAGTCAATCCTCGGCGTATTTAAAATTTGCGACTGTAAAAAATTAATTTTTGAAAAGTTTACTATAGAAAATGCAATCCTCGGCGTATTTAAAATTTGCGACAGTAAAAAATTATTTTTTGAAAAATTTACTATAGAAAAGTCAATCCTCGGCGTATTTAAAATTTGCGACAGTAAAAAATTATTTTCTGAAAAGTTTACTATAGAAAAGGCAATCCTCGGCGTATTTAAAATTTGCGACAGTAAAAAAATATTTTTTGAAAAATTTACTATAGAAAAGGCAATCCTCGGCGTATTTAAAATTTGCGACAGAAAAAAATTATTTTTTGAAAAATTTACTATAGAAAAGGCAATCCTCGACGTTTTTAAAATTCGCGACAGTAAAATGTTATTTTTTGAAAAATTTACTATAGAAAAGGCAATCCACGGCGTATTTAAAATTTGCGACAGTAAAAAATTATTTTTTGAAAAGTTTACTATAGAAAAGTCAATCCTCGGCGTATTTAAAATTTGCGACAGTAAAAAATTATTTTCTGAAAAGTTTACTATAGAAAAGGCAATCCTCGGCGTATTTAAAATTTGCGACAGTAAAAAAATATTTTTTGAAAAGTTTACTATAGAAAAGGCAATCCTCGGCGTATTTAAAATTTGCGACAGTAAAAAATAATTTTTTGAAAAAATTTACTATGGAAAAGGCAATCCTCGGCGTATTTAAAATTTGCGACAGTAAAAAATAATTTTTTGAAAAATTTACTATAGAAAAGGCAATCCTCGGCGTATTTAAAATTTGCGACAGTAAAAAATTATTTTTTGAAAAGTTTACTATAGAAAAGGCAATCCTCGGCGTATTTAAAATTTTGCGACAGTAATAAATTATTTTTTGAAAAATTTACTATAGAAAAGTCAATCCTCGGCGTATTTAAAATTTGCGACAGTAAAAATTATTTTTTGAAAAATTTACTATAGAAAAGGCAATCCTCGGCGTATTTAAAATTTGCGACAGTAAAAAATTATTTTTTGAAAAATTTACTATATAAAAGGCAATCCTCGGCGTATTTAAAATTTGCGACAGTAAAAAATTATTTTTTGAAAAATTTACTATAGAAAAGGCAATCCTCGACGTTTTTAAAATTTGCGACAGTAAATTGTTATTTTTTGAAAAATTTACTATAGAAAAGGCAATGCTCGGCGTATTTAAAATTTGCGACAGTAAAAAATTATTTTTTGAAAAATTTACTATAGAAAATGCAATCCTCGGCGTATTTAAAATTTGCGACAATAAAAAATTATTTTTTGAAAAATTTACTATAGAAAAGGCAATCCTCGGCGTATTTAAAATTTGCGACAGTAAAAAATTATTTTTTGAAAAATTTACTATAGAAAAGGCAATCTTCGGCGTATTTAAAATTTGCGACAGCAAAAAATTATTTTTTGAAAAATTTACTATGGAAAAGGCAATCCTCGGCGTATTTAAAATTTGCGACAGTAAAAAATTATTTTTTGAAAAATTTACTATAGAAAAGGCAATCCTCGGCGTATTTAAAATTTGCGACAGTAAAAAATTATTTTTGGAAAAATTTACTATGGAAAAGGCAATCCTCGGCGTATTTAAAATTTGCGACAGTAAAAAATTATTTTTTGAAAAATTTACTATAGAAAAGGCAATCCTCGGCGTATTTAAAATTTGCGACAGTAAAAAATTATTTTTTGAAAAATTTACTATAGAAAAGGCAATCTTCGGCGTATTTAAAATTTGCGACAGTAAAAAATTATTTTTTGAAAAATTTACTATAGAAAAGGCAATCCTCGGCGTATTTAAAATTTGCGACAGTAAAAAATTATTTTTTGAAAAATTTACTATGGAAAAGGCAATCCTCGGCGTATTTAAAATTTGCGACAGTAAAAAATTATTTTTTGAAAAATTTACTATTGAAAACGCAATCCTCGGCGTATTTAAAATTTGCGACAGTAAAAAATTATTTTTTGAAAAATTTACTATAGAAAAGGCAATCCTCGGCGTTTTTAAAATTTGCTACAGTAAAAAATTATTTTTTGAAAAATTTACTATAGAAAAGGCAATCCTCGACGTTTTTAAAATTTGCGACAGTAAACTGTTATTTTTTGAAAAATTTACTATAGAAAAGGCAATCCTCGGCGTATTTAAAATTTGCGACAGTAAAAAATTATTTTTTGAAAAATTTACTATAGAAAAGGCAATCCTCGGCGTATTTAAAATTTGCGACAGTAAAAAATTATTTTTTGAAAAATTTACTATAGAAAAGGCAATCCTCGACGTTTTTAAAATTTGCGACAGTAAACTGTTATTTTTTGAAAAATTTACTATAGAAAAGGCAATCCTCGGCGTATTTAAAATTTGCTACAGTAAAAAATTATTTTTTGAAAAATTTACTATAGAAAAGGCAATCCTCGACGTTTTTAAAATTTGCGACAGTAAACTGTTATTTTTTGAAAAATTTACTATAGAAAAGGCAATCCTCGGCGTATTTAAAATTTGCGACAGTAAAAAATTATTTTTTGAAAAATTTACTATAGAAAAGGCAATCGTCGGCGTATTTAAAATTTGCTACAGTAAAAAATTATTTTTTGAAAAATTTACTATAGAAAAGGCAATCCTCGACGTTTTTAAAATTTGCGACAGTAAACTGTTATTTTTTGAAAAATTTACTATAGAAAAGGCAATCCTCGGCGTATTTAAAATTTGCGACAGTAAAAAATTATTTTTTGAAAAATTTACTATAGAAAAGGCAATCCTCGGCGTATTTAAAATTTGCGACAGTAAAAAATTATTTTTTGAAAAATTTACTATAGAAAAGGCAATCCTCGGCGTATTTAAAATTTGCGACTGTAAATAATTATGTTTTGAAAAATTTACTATAGAAAAGGCAACCCTCGGCGTATTTAAAATTTGCGACAGTAAAAAATTATTTTTTGAAAAGTTTACTATAGAAAAGGCAATCCTCGGCGTATTTAAAATTTGCGACAGTAAAAAATTATTTTTTGAAAAATTTACTATAGAAAAGTCAATCCTCGGCGTATTTAAAATTTGCGACAGTAAAAAATTATTTTCTGAAAAGTTTACTATAGAAAAGGCAATCCTCGGCGTATTTAAAATTTGCGACAGTAAAAAAATATTTTTTGAAAAATTTACTATAGAAAAGGCAATCCTCGGCGTATTTAAAATTTGCGACAGTAAAAAATTATTTTTTGAAAAATTTACTATAGAAAAGGCAATCCTCGACGTTTTTAAAATTTGCGACAGTAAAATGTTATTTTTTGAAAAATTTACTATAGAAAATGCAATCCTCGGCGTATTTAAAATTTGCGACAGTAAAAAATTATTTTTTGAAAAGTTTACTATAGAAAAGGCAATCCTCGGCGTATTTAAAATTTGCGACAGTAAAAAATTATTTTTTGAAAAATTTACTATAGAAAAGTCAATCCTCGGCGTATTTAAAATTTGCGACAGTAAAAATTATTTTTTGAAAAATTTACTATAGAAAAGGCAATCCTCGGCGTATTTAAAATTTGCGACAGTAAAAATTATTTTCTGAAAAGTTTACTATAGAAAAGGCAATCCTCGGCGTATTTAAAATTTGCGACAGTAAAAAAATATTTTTTGAAAAGTTTACTATAGAAAAGGCAATCCTCGGCGTATTTAAAATTTGCGACAGTAAAAAATAATTTTTTGAAAAAATTTACTATGGAAAAGGCAATCCTCGGCGTATTTAAAATTTGCGACAGTAAAAAATAATTTTTTGAAAAATTTACTATAGAAAAGGCAATCCTCGGCGTATTTAAAATTTGCGACAGTAAAAAATTATTTTTTGAAAAGTTTACTATAGAAAAGGCAATCCTCGGCGTATTTAAAATTTGCGACAGTAAAAAATTATTTTTTGAAAAATTTACTATAGAAAAGTCAATCCTCGGCGTATTTAAAATTTGCGACAGTAAAAATTATTTTTTGAAAAATTTAGTATAGAAAAGGCAATCCTCGGCGTATTTAAAATTTGCGACAGTAAAAAATTATTTTTTGAAAAATTTACTATATAAAAGGCAATCCTCGGCCTATTTAAAATTTGCGACAGTAAAAAATTATTTTTTGAAAAATTTACTATAGAAAAGGCAATCGTCGGCGTATTTAAAATTTGCTACAGTAAAAAATTATTTTTTGAAAAATTTACTATAGAAAAGGCAATCCTCGACGTTTTTAAAATTTGCGACAGTAAACTGTTATTTTTTGAAAAATTTACTATAGAAAAGGCAATCCTCGGCGTATTTAAAATTTGCGACAGTAAAAAATTATTTTTTGAAAAATTTACTATAGAAAAGGCAATCCTCGGCGTATTTAAAATTTGCGACAGTAAAAAATTATTTTTTGAAAAATTTACTATAGAAAAGGCAATCCTCGGCGTATTTAAAATTTGCGACTGTAAATAATTATGTTTTGAAAAATTTACTATAGAAAAGGCAACCCTCGGCGTATTTAAAATTTGCGACAGTAAAAAATTATTTTTTGAAAAGTTTACTATAGAAAAGGCAATCCTCGGCGTATTTAAAATTTGCGACAGTAAAAAATTATTTTTTGAAAAATTTACTATAGAAAAGTCAATCCTCGGCGTATTTAAAATTTGCGACAGTAAAAAATTATTTTCTGAAAAGTTTACTATAGAAAAGGCAATCCTCGGCGTATTTAAAATTTGCGACAGTAAAAAAATATTTTTTGAAAAATTTACTATAGAAAAGGCAATCCTCGGCGTATTTAAAATTTGCGACAGTAAAAAATTATTTTTTGAAAAATTTACTATAGAAAAGGCAATCCTCGACGTTTTTAAAATTTGCGACAGTAAAATGTTATTTTTTGAAAAATTTACTATAGAAAAGGCAATCCACGGCGTATTTAAAATTTGCGACAGTAAAAAATTATTTTTTGAAAAGTTTACTATAGAAAAGTCAATCCTCGGCGTATTTAAAATTTGCGACAGTAAAAAATTATTTTCTGAAAAGTTTACTATAGAAAAGGCAATCCTCGGCGTATTTAAAATTTGCGACAGTAAAAAAATATTTTTTGAAAAATTTACTATAGAAAAGGCAATCCTCGGCGTATTTAAAATTTGCGACAGTAAAAAATTATTTTTTGAAAAATTTACTATAGAAAAGGCAATCCTCGACGTTTTTAAAATTTGCGACAGTAAAATGTTATTTTTTGAAAAATTTACTATAGAAAATGCAATCCTCGGCGTATTTAAAATTTGCGACAGTAAAAAATTATTTTTTGAAAAGTTTACTATAGAAAAGGCAATCCTCGGCGTATTTAAAATTTGCGACAGTAAAAAATTATTTTTTGAAAAATTTACTATAGAAAAGTCAATCCTCGGCGTATTTAAAATTTGCGACAGTAAAAATTATTTTTTGAAAAATTTACTATAGAAAAGGCAATCCTCGGCGTATTTAAAATTTGCGACAGTAAAAAATTATTTTCTGAAAAGTTTACTATAGAAAAGGCAATCCTCGGCGTATTTAAAATTTGCGACAGTAAAAAAATATTTTTTGAAAAGTTTACTATAGAAAAGGCAATCCTCGGCGTATTTAAAATTTGCGACAGTAAAAAATAATTTTTTGAAAAAATTTACTATGGAAAAGGCAATCCTCGGCGTATTTAAAATTTGCGACAGTAAAAAATAATTTTTTGAAAAATTTACTATAGAAAAGGCAATCCTCGGCGTATTTAAAATTTGCGACAGTAAAAAATTATTTTTTGAAAAGTTTACTATAGAAAAGGCAATCCTCGGCGTATTTAAAATTTGCGACAGTAAAAAATTAATTTTGGAAAAATTTACTATAGAAAAGTCAATCCTCGGCGTATTTAAAATTTGCGACAGTAAAAATTATTTTTTGAAAAATTTAGTATAGAAAAGGCAATCCTCGGCGTATTTAAAATTTGCGACAGTAAAAAATTATTTTTTGAAAAATTTACTATATAAAAGGCAATCCTCGGCCTATTTAAAATTTGCGACAGTAAAAAATTATTTTTTGAAAAATTTACTATAGAAAAGGCAATCCTCGACGTTTTTAAAATTTGCGACAGTAAAATGTTATTTTTTGAAAAATTTACTATAGAAAAGGCAATGCTCGGCGTATTTAAAATTTGTGACAGTAAAAAATAATTTTTTGAAAAATTTACTATAGAAAATGCAATCCTCGGCGTATTTGAAATTTGCGACAATAAAAAATTATTTTTTGAAAAATTTACTATAGAAAAGGCAATCCTCGGCGTATTTAAAATTTGCGACAGTAAAAAATTATTTTTTGAAAAATTTACTATAGTATTTAAAATTTGCGACAGCAAAAAATTATTTTTTGAAAAATTTACTATGGAAAAGGCAATCCTCGGCGTATTTAAAATTTGCGACAGTAAAAAATTATTTTTTGAAAAATTTACTATAGAAAAGGCAATCCTCGGCGTATTTAAAATTTGCGACAGTAAAAAATTATTTTTTGAAAAATTTACTATGGAAAAGGCAATCCTCGGCGTATTTAAAATTTGCGACAGTAAAAAATTATTTTTTGAAAAATTTACTATAGAAAAGGCAATCCTCGGCGTATTTAAAATTTGCGACAGTAAAAAATTATTTTTTGAAAAATTTACTATAGAAAAGGCAATCTTCGGCGTATTTAAAATTTGCGACAGTAAAAAATTATTTTTTGAAAAATCCTCGGCGTATTTAAAATTTGCGACAGTAAAAAATTATTTTTTGAAAAATTTACTATAGAAAAGGCAATCCTCGGCGTATTTAAAATTTGCGACAATAAAAAATTTACTATAGAAAAGGCAATCGTCGGCGTATTTAAAATTTGCTACAGTAAAAAATTATTTTTTGAAAAATTTACTATAGAAAAGGCAATCCTCGACGTTTTTAAAATTTGCGACAGTAAAATGTTATTTTTTGAAAAATTTACTATAGAAAAGGCAATCCTCGGCGTAGTTAAAATTTGCGACAGTAAAAAATTATTTTTTGAAAAATTTACTATAGAAAAGGCAATCCTCGGCGTATTTAAAATTTGCGACAGTAAAAAATTATTTTTTGAAAAATTTACTATAGAAAAGGCAATCCTCGGCGTAGTTAAAATTTGCGACAGTAAAAAATTATTTTTTGAAAAATTTATTATAGAAAAGGCAATCCTCGGCGTATTTAAAATTTGCGACAGTAAAAAATTATTTTTTGACAAATTCACCATAGAAAAGTAATCCTCGGCGTATTTAAAATTTGCGACAGTAAAAAATTATTTTTTGAAAAATTTACTATAGAAAAGGCAATCCTCGGCGTATTTAAAATTTGCGACAGTAAAAAATTATTTTTTGAAAAATTTACTATAGAAAAGGCAATCCTCGGCGTATTTAAAATTTGCGACCGTAAAAAATATTATTTTGACAAATTCAATATAGAAAAGGCAATCCTCGGCGTATTTGCAATTTGAGACAGTAAAAAATTATTTTTTGAAAAATTTACTATAGAAAAGGCAATCCTCGGCGTATTTAAAATTTGCGACAGTAAAAAATTATTTTTTGAAAAATTTACTATAGAAAAGGCAATCCTCGGCGTATTAAAAATTTGCGACCTTAAAAAATAATTTTTTGAAAAATTTACTATAGAAAAGGCAATCCTCGGTATATTTAAAATTTGCGACAGTAAAAAATTATTTTTTGGCAAATTCACTGTAGAAAAGGCAATCCTCGGTATATTTAAAATTTGCGACAATAAAAAATTATTTTTTGGCAAATTCACTATAGCAAAGGCAATACTCGGGGTATTTTAAATTTTCGACAGTAAAAAATTATTTTTTGACAAATTCACCATAGAAAAGGTAATCCTCGGCGTATTTAAAATTTGCGACAGTAAAAAATTATTTTTTGAAAAATTTACTATAGAAAAGGCAATCCTCGGCGTATTTAAAATTTGCGACAGTAAAAAATTATTTTTTGAAAAATTTACTATAGAAAACGCAATACTCGGCTTATTTAAAATTTGCGACAGTAAAAAATTATTTTTTGAAAAATTTACTAGAAAAGGCAATCCTCGGTATATTTAAAATTTGCGACAGTAAAAAATTATTTTCTTGCAAATTCACTATAGAAAAGGCAATCCTCGGGGTATTTAAAAGTTTCGACAGTAAAAAATTATTTTTTGACAAATTCACCATAGAAAAGGTAATCCTCGGCGTATTTAAAATTTGCGACAGTAAAAAATTATTTTTTGAAAAATTTACTATAGAAAAGGCAATCCTCGGCGTATTTAAAATTTGCGACCGTAAAAAATATTATTTTGAAAAATTCACTATAGAAAAGGCAATCCCCGGCGTATTTAAAATTTGCGACAGTAAAAAATTATTTTTTGAAAAATTTACTATAGAAAATGCAATCCTCGGCGTATTTAAAATTTGCGACAGTAAAAAATTATTTTTTGAAAAATTTACTATAGAAAAGGCAATCCTCGGCGTATTTAAAATTTGAGACAGTAAAAAATTACTTTTTGAAATATTTATTATAGAAAAGGCAATCCTCGGCGTATTTAAAATTTGCGACAGTAAAAAATTATTTTTTGAAAAATTTACTATAGAAAAGGCAATCGTCGGCGTATTTATAATTTGCGACAGTAAAAATTATTTTTTTGAAAAATTTACTATAGAAAAGGCAATCCTCGGCGTATTTAAAATTTGCGACAGCAAAAAATAATTTTTTGAAAAATTCACTATAGAAAAGGCAATCATCGGTATATTTAAAATTTGCCACTGTAAAAATTTATTTTTTGTCAAATTCACTATAGAAAAGGCAATCCTCGGTATATTTAAAATTTGCCACAGTAAAAATTTATTTTTTGACAAATTCACAATAGAAAAGGCAATCCTCGACGTATTTAAAATTTGCGAGAGTAAAAAATTATTTTTTGAAAAATTTACTATAGAAAAGGCAATCCTCGGCGTATTTAAAATTTGCGACAGTAAAAAATTATTTTTTGAAAAATTTACTATAGAAAAGGCAATCCTCGGCGTATTAAAAATTTGCGACCTTAAAAAATAATTTTTTGAGAAATTTACTATAGAAAAGGCAATCCTCGGTATATTTAAAATGTGCGACAGTAAAAAATTATTTTTTGGCAAATTGACTATAGAAAAGGCAATCCTCGGTATATTTAAAATTTGCGACAATAAAAAATTATTTTTTGGCAAATTCACTATAGAAAAGGCAATACTCGGTGTATTTTAAATTTTCGACAGTAAAAAATTATTTTTTGACAAATTCACCATAGAAAAGGTAATCCTCGGCGTATTTAAAATTTGCGACAGTAAAAAATTATTTTTTGAAAAATTTACTATAGAAAAGGCAATCCTCGGGGTATTTAAAATTTGCGACAGTAAAAATTATTTTTTGAAAAATTTACTATAGAAAAGGCAATCCTCGGCGTATTTAAAATTTGCGACAGTAAAAAATTATTTTTTGAAAAATTTACTATATAAAAGGCAATCCTCGGCGTATTAAAAATTTGCGACCGTAAAAAATAATTTTTTGAGAAATTTACTATAGAAAAGGCAATCCTCGGTATATTTAAAATTTGCGACAGTAAAAAATTATGTTTTTGCAAATTCACTATAGAAAAGGCAATCCTCGGGGTATTTAAAAATTTCGACAGTAAAAAATTATTTTTTGACAAATTCCCCATAGAAAAGGTAATCCTCGGCGTATTTAAAATTTGCGACAGTAAAAAATTATTTTTTGAAAAATTTACTATAGAAAATGCAATCCTCTGCGTATTTAAAATTTGCGACAGTAAAAAATTATTTTTTGAAAAATTTACTATAGAAAAGGCAATCCTCGGCGTATTAAAAATTTGCGACAGTAAATAATTATGTTTTGAAAAATTTACTATAGAAAAGGCAATCCTCGGCGTATTTAAAATTTGCGCAGCAAAAAATAATTTTTTGAAAAATTCACTATAGAAAAGGCAATCATCGGTATATTTAAAATTTGCCACTGTAAAAATTTATTTTTTGACAAATTAACTATAGAAAAGGCAATCCTCGGTATATTTAAAATTTGCCACAGTAAAAATTTATTTTTTGACAAATTCACTATAGAAAAGGCAATCCTCGGCGTATTTAAAATTTGCGACAGTAAAAAATTATTTTTTGAAAAATTTTCTATAGAAAAGGCAATCCTCGGCGTATTTAAAATTTGCGACAGCAAAAAATAATTTTTTGAAAAATTCACTATAGAAAAGGCAATCCTCGGTATATTTAAGATTTGCTACAGTAAAAAATTATTTTTTGAAAAATTTACTATAGAAAAGGCAATCCTCGGCGTATTTAAAATTTGCGACCGTAAAAAATATTATTTTGACAAATTCAATATAGAAAAGGCAATCCTCGGCGTATTTGCAATTTGAGACAGTAAAAAAATATTTTTTGAAAAATTTACTATAGAAAAGGCAATCCTCGGCGTATTTAAAATTTGCGACAGTAAAAAATTATTTTTTGAAAAATTTACTATAGAAAAGGCAATCCTCGGCGTATTTAAAATTTGCGACAGTAAAAAATTATTTTTGGAAAAATTTACTATAGAAAAGGCAATCCTCGGCGTATTTAAAATTTGCGACAGTAAAAAATAATTTTTTGAAAAAATTTACTATGGAAAAGGCAATCCTCGGCGTATTTAAAATTTGCGACAGTAAAAAATAATTTTTTGAAAAATTTACTATAGAAGAGGCAATCTTCGGCGTATTTAAAATTTGCGACAGTAAAAAATTATTTTTTGAAAAATTTACTATAGAAAATGCAATCCTCGGCGTATTTAAAATTTGCGACAATAAAAAATTATTTTTTGAAAAATTTACTATAGAAAAGGCAATCCTCGGCGTATTTAAAATTTGCGACAGTAAAAAATTATTTTTTGAAAAATTTACTATAGAAAAGGCAATCCTCGGCGTGTTTAAAATTTGCGACAGTAAAAAATTATTTTTTGAAAAATTTACTATGGAAAAGGCAATCCTCGGCGTATTTAAAATTTGCGACCGTAAAAAATTATTTTTTGAAAAATTTACTATAGAAAAGGCAATCCTCGGCGTATTTAAAATTTGCGACAGTAAAAAATTATTTTTTGAAAAATTTACTATAGAAAAGGCAATCCTCGGCGTATTTAAAATTTGCGACAGTAAAAAATTATTTTTTGAAAAATTTACTATAGAAAAGTCAATCCTCGGCGTATTTAAAATTTGCGACTGTAAAAAATTAATTTTTGAAAAGTTTACTATAGAAAATGCAATCCTCGGCGTATTTAAAATTTGCGACAGTAAAAAATTATTTTTTGAAAAATTTACTATAGAAAAGTCAATCCTCGGCGTATTTAAAATTTGCGACAGTAAAAAATTATTTTCTGAAAAGTTTACTATAGAAAAGGCAATCCTCGGCGAATTTAAAATTTGCGACAGTAAAAAAATATTTTTTGAAAAATTTACTATAGAAAAGGCAATCCTCGGCGTATTTAAAATTTGCGACAGTAAAAAATTATTTTTTGAAAAATTTACTATAGAAAAGGCAATCCTCGACGTTTTTAAAATTTGCGACAGTAAAATGTTATTTTTTGAAAAATTTACTATAGAAAAGGCAATCCACGGCGTATTTAAAATTTGCGACAGTAAAAAATTATTTTTTGAAAAGTTTACTATAGAAAAGTCAATCCTCGGCGTATTTAAAATTTGCGACAGTAAAAAATTATTTTCTGAAAAGTTTACTATAGAAAAGGCAATCCTCGGCGTATTTAAAATTTGCGACAGTAAAAAAATATTTTTTGAAAAGTTTACTATAGAAAAGGCAATCCTCGGCGTATTTAAAATTTGCGACAGTAAAAAATAATTTTTTGAAAAAATTTACTATGGAAAAGGCAATCCTCGGCGTATTTAAAATTTGCGACAGTAAAAAATAATTTTTTGAAAAATTTACTATAGAAAAGGCAATCCTCGGCGTATTTAAAATTTGCGACAGTAAAAAATTATTTTTTGAAAAGTTTACTATAGAAAAGGCAATCCTCGGCGTATTTAAAATTTTGCGACAGTAATAAATTATTTTTTGAAAAATTTACTATAGAAAAGTCAATCCTCGGCGTATTTAAAATTTGCGACAGTAAAAATTATTTTTTGAAAAATTTACTATAGAAAAGGCAATCCTCGGCGTATTTAAAATTTGCGACAGTAAAAAATTATTTTTTGAAAAATTTACTATATAAAAGGCAATCCTCGGCGTATTTAAAATTTGCGACAGTAAAAAATTATTTTTTGAAAAATTTACTATAGAAAAGGCAATCCTCGACGTTTTTAAAATTTGCGACAGTAAATTGTTATTTTTTGAAAAATTTACTACAGAAAAGGCAATGCTCGGCGTATTTAAAATTTGCGACAGTAAAAAATTATTTTTTGAAAAATTTACTATACAAAATGCAATCCTCGGCGTATTTAAAATTTGCGACAATAAAAAATTATTTTTTGAAAAATTTACTATAGAAAAGGCAATCCTCGGCGTATTTAAAATTTGCGACAGTAAAAAATTATTTTTTGAAAAATTTACTATAGAAAAGGCAATCTTCGGCGTATTTAAAATTTGCGACAGCAAAAAATTATTTTTTGAAAAATTTACTATGGAAAAGGCAATCCTCGGCGTATTTAAAATTTGCGACAGTAAAAAATTATTTTTTGAAAAATTTACTATAGAAAAGGCAATCCTCGGCGTATTTAAAATTTGCGACAGTAAAAAATTATTTTGGAAAAATTTACTATGGAAAAGGCAATCCTCGGCGTATTTAAAATTTGCGACAGTAAAAAATTATTTTTTGAAAAATTTACTATAGAAAAGGCAATCCTCGGCGTATTTAAAATTTGCGACAGTAAAAAATTATTTTTTGAAAAATTTACTATAGAAAAGGCAATCTTCGGCGTATTTAAAATTTGCGACAGTAAAAAATTATTTTTTGAAAAATTTACTATAGAAAAGGCAATCCTCGGCGTATTTAAAATTTGCGACAGTAAAAAATTATTTTTTGAAAAATTTACTATGGAAAAGGCAATCCTCGGCGTATTTAAAATTTGCGACAGTAAAAAATTATTTTTTGAAAAATTTACTATTGAAAACGCAATCCTCGGCGTATTTAAAATTTGCGACAGTAAAAAATTATTTTTTGAAAAATTTACTATAGAAAAGGCAATCCTCGGCGTATTTAAAATTTGCGACAATAAAAAATTTACTATAGAAAAGGCAATCGTCGGCGTATTTAAAATTTGCTACAGTAAAAAATTATTTTTTGAAAAATTTACTATAGAAAAGGCAATCCTCGGCGTATTTAAAATTTGCGACAGTAAAAAATTATTTTTTGAAAAATTTACTATAGAAAAGGCAATCCTCGACGTTTTTAAAATTTGCGACAGTAAAATGTTATTTTTTGAAAAATTTACTATAGAAAAGGCAATCCACGGCGTATTTAAAATTTGCGACAGTAAAAAATTATTTTTTGAAAAGTTTACTATAGAAAAGTCAATCCTCGGCGTATTTAAAATTTGCGACAGTAAAAAATTATTTTCTGAAAAGTTTACTATAGAAAAGGCAATCCTCGGCGTATTTAAAATTTGCGACAGTAAAAAATTATTTTTTGAAAAATTTACTATAGAAAAGGCAATCTTCGGCGTATTTAAAATTTGCGACAGTAAAAAATTATTTTTTGAAAAATTTACTATAGAAAAGGCAATCCTCGGCGTATTTAAAATTTGCGACAGTAAAAAATTATTTTCTGAAAAGTTTACTATAGAAAAGGCAATCCTCGGCGTATTTAAAATTTGCGACAGTAAAAAAATATTTTTTGAAAAATTTACTATAGAAAAGGCAATCCTCGGCGTATTTAAAATTTGCGACAGTAAAAAATTATTTTTTGAAAAATTTACTATAGAAAAGGCAATCCTCGACGTTTTTAAAATTTGCGACAGTAAAATGTTATTTTTTGAAAAATTTACTATAGAAAAGGCAATCCACGGCGTATTTAAAATTTGCGACAGTAAAAAATTATTTTTTGAAAAGTTTTCTATAGAAAAGTCATTCCTCGGCGTATTTAAAATTTGCGACAGTAAAAAATTATTTTCTGAAAAGTTTACTATAGAAAAGGCAATCCTCGGCGTATTTAAAATTTGCGACAGTAAAAAAATATTTTTTGAAAAATTTACTATAGAAAAGGCAATCCTCGGCGTATTTAAAATTTGCGACAGTAAAAAATTATTTTTTGAAAAATTTACTATAGAAAAGGCAATCCTCCACGTTTTTAAAATTTGCGACAGTAAAATGTTATTTTTTGAAAAATTTACTATAGAAAAGGCAATCCTCGGCGTATTTAAAATTTGCGACAGTAAAAAATTATTTTTTGAAAAGTTTACTATAGAAAAGGCAATCCTCGGCGTATTTAAAATTTGCGACAGTAAAAAATTATTTTTTGAAAAATTTACTATAGAAAAGTCAATCCTCGGCGTATTTAAAATTTGCGACAGTAAAAATTATTTTTTGAAAAATTTACTATAGAAAAGGCAATCCTCGGCGTATTTAAAATTTGCGACAGTAAAAAATTATTTTCTGAAAAGTTTACTATAGAAAAGGCAATCCTCGGCGTATTTAAAATTTGCGACAGTAAAAAAATATTTTTTGAAAAGTTTACTATAGAAAAGGCAATCCTCGGCGTATTTAAAATTTGCGACAGTAAAAAATAATTTTTTGAAAAAATTTACTATGGAAAAGGCAATCCTCGGCGTATTTAAAATTTGCGACAGTAAAAAATAATTTTTTGAAAAATTTACTATAGAAAAGGCAATCCTCGGCGTATTTAAAATTTGCGACAGTAAAAAATTATTTTTTGAAAAGTTTACTATAGAAAAGGCAATCCTCGGCGTATTTAAAATTTGCGACAGTAAAAAATTATTTTTTGAAAGATTTACTATAGAAAAGTCAATCCTCGGCGTATTTAAAATTTGCGACAGTAAAAATTATTTTTTGAAAAATTTACTATAGAAAAGGCAATCCTCGGCGTATTTAAAATTTGCGACAGTAAAAAATTATTTTTTGAAAAATTTACTATATAAAAGGCAATCCTCGGCCTATTTAAAATTTGCGACAGTAAAAAATTATTTTTTGAAAAATTTACTATAGAAAAGGCAATCCTCGACGTTTTTAAAATTTGCGACAGTAAAATGTTATTTTTTGAAAAATTTACTATAGAAAAGGCAATGCTCGGCGTATTTAAAATTTGTGACAGTAAAAAATAATTTTTTGAAAAATTTACTATAGAAAATGCAATCCTCGGCGTATTTAAAATTTGCGACAATAAAAAATTATTTTTTGAAAAATTTACTATAGAAAAGGCAATCCTCGGCGTATTTAAAATTTGCGACAGTAAAAAATTATTTTTTGAAAAATTTACTATAGTATTTAAAATTTGCGACAGCAAAAAATTATTTTTTGAAAAATTTACTATGGAAAAGGCAATCCTCGGCGTATTTAAAATTTGCGACAGTAAAAAATTATTTTTTGAAAAATTTACTATAGAAAAGGCAATCCTCGGCGTATTTAAAATTTGCGACAGTAAAAAATTATTTTTTGAAAAATTTACTATGGAAAAGGCAATCCTCGGCGTATTTAAAATTTGCGACAGTAAAAAATTATTTTTTGAAAAATTTACTATAGAAAAGGCAATCCTCGGCGTATTTAAAATTTGCGACAGTAAAAAATTATTTTTTGAAAAATTTACTATAGAAAAGGCAATCTTCGGCGTATTTAAAATTTGCGACAGTAAAAAATTATTTTTTGAAAAATCCTCGGCGTATTTAAAATTTGCGACAGTAAAAAATTATTTTTTGAAAAATTTACTATAGAAAAGGCAATCCTCGGCGTATTTAAAATTTGCGACAATAAAAAATTTACTATAGAAAAGGCAATCGTCGGCGTATTTAAAATTTGCTACAGTAAAAAATTATTTTTTGAAAAATTTACTATAGAAAAGGCAATCCTCGACGTTTTTAAAATTTGCGACAGTAAACTGTTATTTTTTGAAAAATTTACTATAGAAAAGGCAATCCTCGGCGTAGTTAAAATTTGCGACAGTAAAAAATTATTTTTTGAAAAATTTACTATAGAAAAGGCAATCCTCGGCGTATTTAAAATTTGCGACAGTAAAAAATTATTTTTTGAAAAATTTACTATAGAAAAGGCAATCCTCGGCGTATTTAAAATTTGCGACAGTAAATAATTATGTTTTGAAAAATTTACTATAGAAAAGGCAACCCTCGGCGTATTTAAAATTTGCGCAGCAAAAAATAATTTTTTGAAAAATTTATTATAGAAAAGGCAATCCTCGGCGTATTTAAAATTTGCGACAGTAAAAAATTATTTTTTGACAAATTCACCATAGAAAAGTAATCCTCGGCGTATTTAAAATTTGCGACAGTAAAAAATTATTTTTTGAAAAATTTACTATAGAAAGGCAATCCTCGGCGTATTTAAAATTTGCGACAGTAAAAAAATATTATTTTGACAAATTCACTATAGAAAAGGCAATCCTCGGCGTATTTAAAATTTGCGACAGTAAAAAATTATTTTTTGAAATATTTACTATAGAAAAGGCAATCCTCGGCGTATTTGCAATTTGAGACAGTAAAAAATTATTTTTTGAAAAATTTACTATAGAAAAGGCAATCCTCGGCGTATTTAAAATTTGCGACAGTAAAAAATTATTTTTTGAAAAATTTACTATAGAAAAGCCAATCCTCGGCGTATTAAAAATTTGCGACCTTAAAAAATAATTTTTTGAAAAATTTACTATAGAAAAGGCAATCCTCGGTATATTTAAAATTTGCGACAGTAAAAAATTATTTTTTGGCAAATTCACTGTAGAAAAGGCAATCCTCGGTATATTTAAAATTTGCGACAATAAAAAATTATTTTTTGGCAAATTCACTATAGCAAAGGCAATACTCGGGGTATTTTAAATTTTCGACAGTAAAAAATTATTTTTTGACAAATTCACCATAGAAAAGGTAATCCTCGGCGTATTTAAAATTTGCGACAGTAAAAAAATTATTTTTTGAAAAATTTACTATAGAAAAGGCAATCCTCGGCGTATTTAAAATTTGCGACAGTAAAAAATTATTTTTTGAAAAATTTACTATAGAAAACGCAATACTCGCCTTATTTAAAATTTGCGACAGTAAAAAATTATTTTTTGAAAAATTTACTAGAAAAGGCAATCCTCGGTATATTTAAAATTTGCGACAGTAAAAAATTATTTTCTTGCAAATTCACTATAGAAAAGGCAATCCTCGGGGTATTTAAAAGTTTCGACAGTAAAAAATTATTTTTTGACAAATTCACCATAGAAAAGGTAATCCTCGGCGTATTTAAAATTTGCGACAGTAAAAAATTATTTTTTGAAAAATTTACTATAGAAAAGGCAATCCTCGGCGTATTTAAAATTTGCGACCGTAAAAAATATTATTTTGACAAATTCACTATAGAAAAGGCAATCCCCGGCGTATTAAAATTTGCGACAGTAAAAAATTATTTTTTGAAAAATTTACTATAGAAAATGCAATCCTCGGCGTATTTAAAATTTGCGACAGTAAAAAATTATTTTTTGAAAAATTTACTATAGAAAAGGCAATCCTCGGCGTATTTAAAATTTGAGACAGTAAAAAATTATTTTTTGAAATATTTATTATAGAAAAGGCAATCCTCGGCGTATTTAAAATTTGCGACAGTAAAAAATTATTTTTTGAAAAATTTACTATAGAAAAGGCAATCCTTGGCGTATTTAAAATTTGCGACAGTAAAAAATAATTTTTTGAAAAATTTACTATAGAAAAGGCAATCCTCGGCGTATTAAAAATTTGCGACCTTAAAAAATTATTTTTTGAGAAATTTACTATAGAAAAGGCAATCCTCGGTATATTTAAAATGTGCGACAGTAAAAAATTATTTTTTGGCAAATTGACTATAGAAAAGGCAATCCTCGGTATATTTAAAATTTGCGACAATAAAAAATTATTTTTTGGCAAATTCACTATAGAAAAGGCAATACTCGGTGTATTTTAAATTTGCGACCGTAAAAAAATAATTTTTTGAGAAATTTACTATAGAAAAGGCAATCCTCGGTATATTTAAAATTTGCGACAGTAAAAAATTATGTTTTTACAAATTCACTATAGAAAAGGCAATCCTCGGGGTATTTAAAAATTTCGACAGTAAAAAATTATTTTTTGACAAATTCCCCATAGAAAAGGTAATCCTCGGCGTATTTAAAATTTGCGACAGTAAAAAATTATTTTTTGAAAAATTTACTATAGAAAAGGCAATCCTCTGCGTATTTAAAATTTGCGAGAGTAAAAAATTATTTTTTGAAAAAATTTACTATAGAAAAGGCAATCCTCGGCGTATTTAAAATTTGCGACAGTAAATAATTATGTTTTGAAAAATTTACTATAGAAAAGGCAATCCTCGGCGTATTTAAAATTTGCGCAGCAAAAAATAATTTTTTGAAAAATTCACTATAGAAAAGGCAATCATCGGTATATTTAAAATTTGCCACTGTAAAAATTTATTTTTTGACAAATTAACTATAGAAAAGGCAATCCTCGGTATATTTAAAATTTGCCACAGTAAAAATTTATTTTTTGACAAATTCACTATAGAAAAGGCAATCCTCGGCGTATTTAAAATTTGCGACAGTAAAAATTATTTTTTGAAAAATTTTCTATAGAAAAGGCAATCCTCGGCGTATTTAAAATTTGCGACAGCAAAAAATAATTTTTTGAAAAATTCACTATAGAAAAGGCAATCCTCGGTATATTTAAGATTTGCTACAGTAAAAAATTATTTTTTGACAAATTCACTATAGAAAAGGCAATCCTCGGTGTATTTAAAATTTGCGACAGTAAAAAATATTATTATTTTGACAAATTCACTATAGAAAAGGCAATCCTCGGCGTATTTAAAATTTGCGACAGTAAAAAATTATTTTTTGAAAAATTTACTATAGAAAAGGCAATCCTCGGCGTATTTAAAATTCGCGACAGTAAAAAATTATTTTTTGAAAAATTTACTATAGAAAAGGTAATCCTCGGTGTATTTAAAATTTGCGACCGTAAAAAATATTATTTTGACAAATTCACTATAGAAAAGGCAATCCTCGGCGTATTTAAAATTTGCGACATTAAAAAATTATTTTTTGAAAAATTTACTATAGAAAAGGCAATCCTCGGCGTATTTAAAATTTGCGACCGTAAAAAATATTATTTTGACAAATTCACTATAGAAAAGGCAATCCTCGGCGTATTTAAAATTTGCGACAGTAAAAAATATTATTTTGACAAATTCACTATAGAAAAGGCAATCCTCGGCGTATTTAAAATTTGCGACAGTAAAAAATTATTTTTTGAAAAATTTACTATAGAAAAGTCAATCCTCGGCGTATTTAAAATTTGCGACAGTAAAAATTATTTTTTGAAAAATTTACTATAGAAAAGGCAATCCTCGGCGTATTTAAAATTTGCGACAGTAAAAAATTATTTTTTTGCAAATTCACTATAGAAAAGGCAATCCTCGGGGTATTTAAAACTTTCGACAGTAAAAAATTATTTTTTGACAAATTCACCATAGAAAAGGTAATCCTCGGCGTATTTAAAATTTGCGACAGTAAAAAATTATTTTGTGAAAAATTTACTATAGAAAAGGCAATCCTCTGCGTATTTAAAATTTGCGACAGTAAAAAATTATTTTTTGAAAAATTTACTATAGAAAAGGCAATCCTCGGTATATTTAAAATTTGCGACAATAAAAAATTATTTTTTGGCAAATTCACTATAGCAAAGGCAATACTCGGGGTATTTTAAATTTTCGACAGTAAAAAATTATTTTTTGACAAATTCACCATAGAAAAGGTAATCCTCGGCGTATTTAAAATTTGCGACAGTAAAAAATTATTTTTTGAAAAATTTACTATAGAAAAGGCAATCCTCGGCGTATTTAAAATTTGCGACAGTAAAAAATTATTTTTTGGCAAATTCACTGTAGAAAAGGCAATCCTCGGTATATTTAAAATTTGCGACAATAAAAAATTATTTTTTGGCAAATTCACTATAGCAAAGGCAATACTCGGGGTATTTTAAATTTTCGACAGTAAAAAATTATTTTTTGACAAATTCACCATAGAAAAGGTAATCCTCGGCGTATTTAAAATTTGCGACAGTAAAAAATTATTTTTTGAAAAATTTACTATAGAAAAGGCAATCCTCGGCGTATTTAAAATTTGCGACAGTAAAAAATTATTTTTTGAAAAATTTACTATAGAAAACGCAATACTCGCCTTATTTAAAATTTGCGACAGTAAAAAATTATTTTTTGAAAAATTTACTAGAAAAGGCAATCCTCGGTATATTTAAAATTTGCGACAGTAAAAAATTATTTTCTTGCAAATTCACTATAGAAAAGGCAATCCTCGGGGTATTTAAAAGTTTCGACAGTAAAAAATTATTTTTTGACAAATTCACCATAGAAAAGGTAATCCTCGGCGTATTTAAAATTTGCGACAGTAAAAAATTATTTTTTGAAAAATTTACTATAGAAAAGGCAATCCTCGGCGTATTTAAAATTTGCGACAGTAAAAAATTATTTTTTGAAAAATTTACTATAGAAAAGGCAATCCTCGACGTTTTTAAAATTTGCGACAGTAAAATGTTATTTTTTGAAAAATTTACTATAGAAAAGGCAATCCACGGCGTATTTAAAATTTGCGACAGTAAAAAATTATTTTCTGAAAAGTTTACTATAGAAAAGGCAATCCTCGGCGTATTTAAAATTTGCGACAGTAAAAAATTATTTTTTGAAAAATTTACTATAGAAAAGGCAATCCTCGACGTTTTTAAAATTTGCGACAGTAAAAAAATATTTTTTGAAAAGTTTACTATAGAAAAGGCAATCCTCGGCGTATTTAAAATTTGCGACAGTAAAAAATAATTTTTTGAAAAAATTTACTATGGAAAAGGCAATCCGCGGCGTATTTAAAATTTGCGACAGTAAAAAATAATTTTTTGAAAAATTTACTATAGAAAATGCAATCCTCGGCGTATTTAAAATTTGCGACAGTAAAAAATTATTTTTTGGCAAATTCACTATAGAAAAGGCAATCCTCGGGGTATTTAAAACTTTCGACAGTAAAAAATTATTTTTTGACAAATTCACCATAGAAAAGGTAATCCTCGGCGTATTTAAAATTTGCGACAGTAAAAAATTATTTTCTGAAAAGTTTACTATAGAAAAGGCAATCCTCGGCGTATTTAAAATTTGCGACAGTAAAAAAATATTTTTTGAAAAATTTACTATAGAAAAGGCAATCCTCGGCGTATTTAAAATTTGCGACAGTAAAAAATTATTTTTTGAAAAATTTACTATAGAAAAGGCAATCCTCGACGTTTTTAAAATTTGCGACAGTAAAATGTTATTTTTTGAAAAATTTACTATAGAAAAGGCAATCCACGGCGTATTTAAAATTTGCGACAGTAAAAAATTATTTTTTGAAAAGTTTACTATAGAAAAGTCAATCCTCGGCGTATTTAAAATTTGCGACAGTAAAAAATAATTTTCTGAAAAGTTTACTATAGAAAAGGCAATCCTCGGCGTATTTAAAATTTGCGACAGTAAAAAAATATTTTTTGAAAAGTTTACTATAGAAAAGGCAATCCTCGGCGTATTTAAAATTTGCGACAGTAAAAAATAATTTTTTGAAAAAATTTACTATGGAAAAGGCAATCCTCGGCGTATTTAAAATTTGCGACAGTAAAAAATAATTTTTTGAAAAATTTACTATAGAAAAGGCAATCCTCGGCGTATTTAAAATTTGCGACAGTAAAAAATTATTTTTTGAAAAGTTTACTATAGAAAAGGCAATCCT
The DNA here is from genome assembly GCA_963924295.1 of Dioctria rufipes. Lineage (NCBI taxonomy): Eukaryota > Metazoa > Arthropoda > Insecta > Diptera > Asilidae > Dioctria > Dioctria rufipes. The sequence continues at coordinate 9,763 of CAWUPM010000188.1, read as the reverse complement.
CGGCGTATTTAAAATTTGCGACAGTAAAAAATTATTTTTTGAAAAATTTACTATAGAAAAGTCAATCCTCGGCGTATTTAAAATTTGCGACAGTAAAAATTATTTTTTGAAAAATTTACTATAGATAAGGCAATCCTCGGCGTATTTAAAATTTGCGACAGTAAAAAATTATTTTTTGAAAAATTTACTATAGAAAAGGCAATCCTCGATGTTTTTAAAATTTGCGAGAGTAAATTGTTATTTTTTGAAAAATTTACTATAGAAAAGGCAATGCTTGGCGTATTTAAAATTTGCGACAGTAATAAATTATTTTTTGAAAAATTTCCTATAGAAAATGCAATCCTCGGCGTATTTAAAATTTGCGACAATAAAAAATTATTTTTTGAAAAATTTACTATAGAAAAGGCAATCCTCGGCGTATTTAAAATTTGCGACAGTAAAAAATTATTTTTTGAAAAATTTACTATAGAAAAGGCAATCTTCGGCGTATTTAAAATTTGCGGCAGCAAAAAATTATTTTTTGAAAAATTTACTATGGAAAAGGCAATCCTCGGCGTATTTAAAATTTGCGACAGTAAAAAATTATTTTTTGAAAAATTTACTATAGAAAAGGCAATCCTCGGCGTATTTAAAATTTGCGACAGTAAAAAATTATTTTTTGAAAAATTTACTATGGAAAAGGCAATCCTCGGCGTATTTAAAATTTGCGACAGTAAAAAATTATTTTTTGAAAAATTTACTATAGAAAAGGCAATCCTCGGCGTATTTAAAATTTGCGACAGTAAAAAATTATTTTTTGAAAAATTTACTATAGAAAAGGCAATCTTCGGCGTATTTAAAATTTGCGACAGTAAAAAATTATTTTTTGAAAAATTTACTATAGAAAAGGCAATCCTCGGCGTATTTCAAATTTGCGAGAGTAAAAAATTATTTTTTGAAAAATTTACTATGGAAAAGGCAATCCTCGGCGTATTTAAAATTTGCGACAGTAAAAAATTATTTTTTGAAAAATTTACTATTGAAAAGGCAATCCTCGGCGTATTTAAAATTTGCGACAGTAAAAAATTATTTTTTGAAAAATTTACTATAGAAAAGGCAATCCTCGACGTTTTTAAAACTTGCGACAGTAAACTGTTATTTTTTGAAAAATTTACTATAGAAAAGGCAATCCTCGGCGTATTTAAAATTTACGACAGTAAAAAATTATTTTTTGAAAAATTTACTATAGAAAAGGCAATCCTCGGCGTATTTAAAATTTGCGACAATAAAAAATTTACTATAGAAAAGGCAATCGTCGGCGTATTTAAAATTTGCTACAGTAAAAAATTATTTTTTTGAAAAATTTACTATAGAAAAGGCAATCCTCGACGTTTTTAAAATTTGCGACAGTAAATAATTATGTTCTGAAAAATTTACTATAGAAAAGGCAACCCTCGGCGTATTTAAAATTTGCGACAGTAAAAAATTATTTTTTGAAAAGTTTACTATAGAAAAGGCAATCCTCGGCGTATTTAAAATTTGCGACAGTAAAAAATTATTTTTTGAAAAATTTACTATAGAAAAGTCAATCCTCGGCGTATTTAAAATTTGCGACAGTAAAAAATTATTTTCTGAAAAGTTTACTATAGAAAAGGCAATCCTCGGCGTATTTAAAATTTGCGACAGTAAAAAATTATTTTTTGAAAAATTTACTATAGAAAAGGCAATCCTCGACGTTTTTAAAATTTGCGAGAGTAAAATGTTATTTTTTGAAAAATTTACTATAGAAAAGGCAATCCACGGCGTATTTAAAATTTGCGACAGTAAAAAATTATTTTTTGAAAAGTTTACTATAGAAAAGTCAATCCTCGGCGTATTTAAAATTTGCGACAGTAAAAAATTATTTTTTGAAAAGTTTACTATAGAAAAGTCAATCCTCGGCGTATTTAAAATTTGCGACAGTAAAAAATTATTTTGTGAAAAATTTACTATAGAAAAGTCAATCCTCGGCGTATTTAAAATTTGCTACAGTAAAAAATTATTTTTTGAAAAATTTACTATAGAAAAGGCAATCCTCGACGTTTTTAAAATTTGCGACAGTAAACTGTTATTTTTTGAAAAATTTACTATAGAAAAGGCAATCCTCGGCGTATTTAAAATTTGCGACAGTAAAAAATTATTTTTGAAAAATTTACTATAGAAAAGGCAATCCTAGGCGTATTTAAAATTTGCGACAGTAAAAAATTATTTTTTGAAAAATTTACTATAGAAAAGGCAATCCTCGGCGTATTTAAAATTTGCGACAGTAAATAATTATGTTTTGAAAAATTTACTATAAAAAAGGCAACCCTCGGCGTATTTAAAATTTGCGACAGTAAAAAATTATTTTTTGAAAAGTTTACTATAGAAAAGGCAATCCTCGGCGTATTTAAAATTTGCGACAGTAAAAAATTATTTTTTGAAAAATTTACTATAGAAAAGTCAATCCTCGGCGTATTTAAAATTTGCGACAGTAAAAAATTATTTTCTGAAAAGTTTACTATAGAAAAGGCAATCCTCGGCGTATTTAAAATTTGCGACAGTAAAAAATTATTTTTTGAAAAATTTACTATATAAAAGGCAATCCTCGGCGTATTTAAAATTTGCGACAGTAAAAAATTATTTTTTGAAAAATTTACTATAGAAAAGGCAATCCTCGGCGTATTTAAAATTTGCGACAGTAAAAAATTATTTTTTTGCAAATTCACTATAGAAAAGGCAATCCTCGGGGTATTTAAAACTTTCGACAGTAAAAAATTATTTTTTGACAAATTCACCATAGAAAAGGTAATCCTCGGCGTATTTAAAATTTGCGACAGTAAAAAATTATTTTGTGAAAAATTTACTATAGAAAAGGCAATCCTCTGCGTATTTAAAATTTGCGACAGTAAAAAATTATTTTTTGAAAAATTTACTATAGAAAAGGCAATCCTCGGTATATTTAAAATTTGCGACAATAAAAAATTATTTTTTGGCAAATTCACTATAGCAAAGGCAATACTCGGGGTATTTTAAATTTTCGACAGTAAAAAATTATTTTTTGACAAATTCACCATAGAAAAGGTAATCCTCGGCGTATTTAAAATTTGCGACAGTAAAAAATTATTTTTTGAAAAATTTACTATAGAAAAGGCAATCCTCGGCGTATTTAAAATTTGCGACAGTAAAAAATTATTTTTTGGCAAATTCACTGTAGAAAAGGCAATCCTCGGTATATTTAAAATTTGCGACAATAAAAAATTATTTTTTGGCAAATTCACTATAGCAAAGGCAATACTCGGGGTATTTTAAATTTTCGACAGTAAAAAATTATTTTTTGACAAATTCACCATAGAAAAGGTAATACTCGGCGTATTTAAAATTTGCGACAGTAAAAAATTATTTTTTGAAAAATTTACTATAGAAAAGGCAATCCTCGGCGTATTTAAAATTTGCGACAGTAAAAAATTATTTTTTGAAAAATTTACTATAGAAAACGCAATACTCGCCTTATTTAAAATTTGCGACAGTAAAAAATTATTTTTTGAAAAATTTACTATAAAAGGCAATCCTCGGTATATTTAAAATTTGCGACAGTAAAAAATTATTTTCTTGCAAATTCACTATAGAAAAGGCAATCCTCGGGGTATTTAAAAGTTTCGACAGTAAAAAATTATTTTTTGACAAATTCACCATAGAAAAGGTAATCCTCGGCGTATTTAAAATTTGCGACAGTAAAAAATTATTTTTTGAAAAATTTACTATAGAAAAGGCAATCCTCGGCGTATTTAAAATTTGCGACAGTAAAAAATTATTTTTTGAAAAATTTACTATAGAAAAGGCAATCCTCGACGTTTTTAAAATTTGCGACAGTAAAATGTTATTTTTTGAAAAATTTACTATAGAAAAGGCAATCCACGGCGTATTTAAAATTTGCGACAGTAAAAAATTATTTTCTGAAAAGTTTACTATAGAAAAGGCAATCCTCGGCGTATTTAAAATTTGCGACAGTAAAAAATTATTTTTTGAAAAATTTACTATAGAAAAGGCAATCCTCGACGTTTTTAAAATTTGCGACAGTAAAAAAATATTTTTTGAAAAGTTTACTATAGAAAAGGCAATCCTCGGCGTATTTAAAATTTGCGACAGTAAAAAATAATTTTTTGAAAAAATTTACTATGGAAAAGGCAATCCTCGGCGTATTTAAAATTTGCGACAGTAAAAAATAATTTTTTGAAAAATTTACTATAGAAAAGGCAATCCTCGGCGTATTTAAAATTTGCGACAGTAAAAAATTATTTTTTGGCAAATTCACTATAGAAAAGGCAATCCTCGGGGTATTTAAAACTTTCGACAGTAAAAAATTATTTTTTGACAAATTCACCATAGAAAAGGTAATCCTCGGCGTATTTAAAATTTGCGACAGTAAAAAATTATTTTCTGAAAAGTTTACTATAGAAAAGGCAATCCTCGGCGTATTTAAAATTTGCGACAGTAAAAAAATATTTTTTGATAAATTTACTATAGAAAAGGCAATCCTCGGCGTATTTAAAATTTGCGACAGTAAAAAATTATTTTTTGAAAAATTTACTATAGAAAAGGCAATCCTCGACGTTTTTAAAATTTGCGACAGTAAAATGTTATTTTTTGAAAAATTTACTATAGAAAAGGCAATCCACGGCGTATTTAAAATTTGCGACAGTAAAAAATTATTTTTTGAAAAGTTTACTATAGAAAAGTCAATCCTCGGCGTATTTAAAATTTGCGACAGTAAAAAATAATTTTCTGAAAAGTTTACTATAGAAAAGGCAATCCTCGGCGTATTTAAAATTTGCGACAGTAAAAAAATATTTTTTGAAAAGTTTACTATAGAAAGGGCAATCCTCGGCGTATTTAAAATTTGCGACAGTAAAAAATAATTTTTTGAAAAAATTTACTATGGAAAAGGCAATCCTCGGCGTATTTAAAATTTGCGACAGTAAAAAATAATTTTTTGAAAAATTTACTATAGAAAAGGCAATCCTCGGCGTATTTAAAATTTGCGACAGTAAAAAATTATTTTTTGAAAAGTTTACTATAGAAAAGGCAATCCTCGGCGTATTTAAAATTTGCGACAGTAAAAAATTATTTTTTGAAAAATTTACTATAGAAAAGTCAATCCTCGGCGTATTTAAAATTTGCGACAGTAAAAATTATTTTTTGAAAAATTTACTATAGATAAGGCAATCCTCGGCGTATTTAAAATTTGCGACAGTAAAAAATTATTTTTTGAAAAATTTACTATATAAAAGGCAATCCTCGGCGTATTTAAAATTTGCGACAGTAAAAAATTATTTTTTGAAAAATTTACTATAGAAAAGGCAATCCTCGATGTTTTTAAAATTTGCGAGAGTAAATTGTTATTTTTTGAAAAATTTACTATAGAAAAGGCAATGCTTGGCGTATTTAAAATTTGCGACAGTAATAAATTATTTTTTGAAAAATTTCCTATAGAAAATGCAATCCTTGGCGTATTTAAAATTTGCGACAATAAAAAATTATTTTTTGAAAAATTTGCTATAGAAAAGGCAATCCTCGGCGTATTTAAAATTTGCGACAGTAAAAAATTATTTTTTGAAAAATTTACTATAGAAAAGGCAATCTTCGGCGTATTTAAAATTTGCGACAGCAAAAAATTATTTTTTGAAAAATTTACTATGGAAAAGGCAATCCTCGGCGTATTTAAAATTTGCGACAGTAAAAAATTATTTTTTGAAAAATTTACTATAGAAAAATCAATCCTCGGCGTATTTAAAATTTGCGACAGTAAAAAATTATTTTTTGAAAAATTTACTATGGAAAAGGCAATCCTCGGCGTATTTAAAATTTGCGACAGTAAAAAATTATTTTTTGAAAAATTTACTATAGAAAAGGCAATCCTCGGCGTATTTAAAATTTGCGACAGTAAAAAATTATTTTTTGAAAAATTTACTATAGAAAAGGCAATCTTCGGCGTATTTAAAATTTGCGACAGTAAAAAATTATTTTTTGAAAAATTTACTATAGAAAAGGCAATCCTCGGCGTATTTCAAATTTGCGAGAGTAAAAAATTATTTTTTGAAAAATTTACTATGGAAAAGGCAATCCTCGGCGTATTTAAAATTTGCGACAGTAAAAAATTATTTTTTGAAAAATTTACTATTGAAAAGGCAATCCTCGGCGTATTTAAAATTTGCGACAGTAAAAAATTATTTTTTGAAAAATTTACTATAGAAAAGGCAATCCTCGACGTTTTTAAAATTTGCGACAGTAAACTGTTATTTTTTGAAAAATTTACTATAGAAAAGGCAATCCTCGGCGTATTTAAAATTTACGACAGTAAAAAATTATTTTTTGAAAAATTTACTAAAGAAAAGGCAATCCTCGGCGTATTTAAAATTTGCGACAATAAAAAATTTACTATAGAAAAGGCAATCGTCGGCGTATTTAAAATTTGCTACAGTAAAAAATTATTTTTTGAAAAATTTACTATAGAAAAGGCAATCCTCGACGTTTTTAAAATTTGCGACAGTAAACTGTTATTTTTTGAAAAATTTACTATAGAAAAGGCAATCCTCGGCGTATTTAAAATTTGCGACAGTAAAAAATTATTTTTTGAAAAATTTACTATAGAAAAGGCAATCCTCGGCGTATTTAAAATTTGCGACAGTAAAAAATTATTTTTTGAAAAATTTACTATAGAAAAGGCAATCCTCGGCGTATTTAAAATTTGCGACAGTAAATAATTATGTTTTGAAAAATTTACTATAGAAAAGGCAACCCTCGGCGTATTTAAAATTTGCGACAGTAAAAAATTATTTTTTGAAAAGTTTACTATAGAAAAGGCAATCCTCGGCGTATTTAAAATTTGCGACAGTAAAAAATTATTTTTTGAAAAATTTACTATAGAAAAGTCAATCCTCGGCGTATTTAAAATTTGCGACAGTAAAAAATTATTTTCTGAAAAGTTTACTATAGAAAAGGCAATCCTCGGCGTATTTAAAATTTGCGACAGTAAAAAATTATTTTTTGAAAAATTTACTATAGAAAAGGCAATCCTCGACGTTTTTAAAATTTGCGAGAGTAAAATGTTATTTTTTGAAAAATTTACTATAGAAAAGGCAATCCACGGCGTATTTAAAATTTGCGACAGTAAAAAATTATTTTTTGAAAAGTTTACTATAGAAAAGTCAATCCTCGGCGTATTTAAAATTTGCGACAGTAAAAAATTATTTTTTGAAAAGTTTACTATAGAAAAGTCAATCCTCGGCGTATTCAAAATTTGCGACAGTAAAAAATTATTTTCTGAAAAGTTTACTATAGAAAAGGCAATCCTCGGCGTATTTAAAATTTGCGACAGTAAAAAAATATTTTTTGAAAAGTTTACTATAGAAAAGGCAATCCTCGGCGTATTTAAAATTTGCGACAGTAAAAAATAATTTTTTGAAAAAATTTACTATGGAAAAGGCAATCCTCGGCGTATTTAAAATTTGCGACAGTAAAAAATAATTTTTTGAAAAATTTACTATAGAAAAGGCAATCCTCGGCGTATTTAAAATTTGCGACAGTAAAAAATTATTTTTTGAAAAGTTTACTATAGAAAAGGCAATCCTCGGCGTATTTAAAATTTGCGACAGTAAAAAATTATTTTTTGAAAAATTTACTATAGAAAAGTCAATCCTCGGCGTATTTAAAATTTGCGACAGTAAAAATTATTTTTTGAAAAATTTACTATAGAAAAGGCAATCCTCGGCGTATTTAAAATTTGCGACAGTAAAAAATTATTTTTTGAAAAATTTACTATATAAAAGGTAATCCTCGGCGTATTTAAAATTTGCGACAGTAAAAAATTATTTTTTGAAAAATTTACTATAGAAAAGGCAATCCTCGACGTTTTTAAAATTTGCGACAGTAAAATGTTATTTTTTGAAAAATTTACTATAGAAAAGGCAATGCTCGGCGTATTTAAAATTTGCGACAGTAAAAAATAATTTTTTGAAAAATTTACTATAGAAAATGCAATCCTCGGCGTATTTAAAATTTGCGACAATAAAAAATTATTTTTTGAAAAATTTACTATAGAAACGGCAATCCTCGGCGTATTTAAAATTTGCGACAGTAAAAAATTATTTTTTGAAAAATTTACTATAGAAAAGGCAATCTTCGGCGTATTTAAAATTTGCGACAGCAAAAAATTATTTTTTGAAAAATTTACTATGGGAAAGGCAATCCTCGGCGTATTTAAAATTTGCGACAGTAAAAAATTATTTTTTGAAAAATTTACTATAGAAAAGGCAATCCTCGGCGTATTTAAAATTTGCGACAGTAAAAAATTATTTTTTGAAAAATTTACTATGGAAAAGGCAATCCTCGGCGTATTTAAAATTTGCGACAGTAAAAAATTATTTTTTGAAAAATTTACTATAGAAAAGGCAATCCTCGGCGTATTTAAAATTTGCGACAGTAAAAAATTATTTTTTGAAAAATTTACTATAGAAAAGGCAATCTTGGGCGTATTTAAAATTTGCGACAGTAAAAAATTATTTTTTGAAAAATTTACTATAGAAAAGGCAATCCTCGGCGTATTTAAAATTTGCGACAGTGAAAAATTATTTTTGAAAAATTTACTATGGAAAAGGCAATCCTCGGCGTATTTAAAATTTGCGACAGTAAAAAATTATTTTTTGAAAAATTTACTATAGAAAAGGCAATCTTCGGCGTATTTAAAATTTGCGACAGCAAAAAATTATTTTTTGAAAAATTTACTATGGAAAAGGCAATCCTCGGCGTATTTAAAATTTGCGACAGTAAAAAATTATTTTTTGAAAAATTTACTATAGAAAAGGCAATCCTCGGCGTATTTAAAATTTGCGACAGTAAAAAATTATTTTTTGAAAAATTTACTATGGAAAAGGCAATCCTCGGCGTATTTAAAATTTGCGACAGTAAAAAATTATTTTTTGAAAAATTTACTATAGAAAAGGCAATCCTCGGCGTATTTAAAATTTGCGACAGTAAAAAATTATTTTTTGAAAAATTTACTATAGAAAAGGCAATCTTCGGCGTATTTAAAATTTGCGACAGTAAAAAATTATTTTTTGAAAAATTTACTATAGAAAAGGCAATCCTCGGCGTATTTCAAATTTGCGAGAGTAAAAAATTATTTTTTGAAAAATTTACTATGGAAAAGGCAATCCTCGGCGTATTTAAAATTTGCGACAGTAAAAAATTATTTTTTGAAAAATTTACTATTGAAAAGGCAATCCTCGGCGTATTTAAAATTTGCGACAGTAAAAAATTATTTTTTGAAAAATTTACTATAGAAAAGGCAATCCTCGACGTTTTTAAAATTTGCGACAGTAAACTGTTATTTTTTGAAAAATTTACTATAGAAAAGGCAATCCTCGGCGTATTTAAAATTTACGACAGTAAAAAATTATTTTTTGAAAAATTTACTAAAGAAAAGGCAATCCTCGGCGTATTTAAAATTTGCGACAATAAAAAATTTACTATAGAAAAGGCAATCGTCGGCGTATTTAAAATTTGCTACAGTAAAAAATTATTTTTTGAAAAATTTACTATAGAAAAGGCAATCCTCGACGTTTTTAAAATTTGCGACAGTAAACTGTTATTTTTTGAAAAATTTACTATAGAAAAGGCAATCCTCGGCGTATTTAAAATTTGCGACAGTAAAAAATTATTTTTTGAAAAATTTACTATTGAAAAGGCAATCCTCGGCGTATTTAAA
>CAWUPM010000187.1:0-23611 GCA_963924295.1 Dioctria rufipes | reverse complement strand
AAAAATTTACTATAGAAAAGGCAATCCTCGGCGTATTTATAATTTGCGACCGTAAAAAATTATTTTTTGAAAAAATTTACTATAGAAAATGCAATCCTCGGCGTATTTAAAATTTGCGACAATAAAAAATTAGTTTTTGAAAAATTTACTATAGAAAAGGCAATCCTGGGCGTATTTAAAATTTGCGACAATAAAAAATTATTTTTTGAAAAATTTACTATAGAAAAGGCAATCCTCGGCGTATTTAAAATTTGCGACAGTAAAAAATTATTTTTTGAAAAATTTACTATAGAAAAGGCAATCCTCGGCGTATTTAAAATTTGCGACAGCAAAAACTTATTTTTTGAAAAATTTACTATAGAAAAGGCAATCCTGGGCGTATTTAAAATTTGCGACAGTAAAAAATTATTTTTTGAAAAATTTACTATAGAAAAGGCAATCCTCGGCGTATTTAAAATTTGCGACAGTAAAAAATTATTTTTTGAAAAATTTACTATAGAAAAGGCAATCCTCGGCGTATTTAAAATTTGCGACAGTAAAAAATAATTTTTTGAAAAATTTACTATACAAAAGGCAATCCCCGGCGTATTTAAAATTTGCGACAGTAAAAAATTATTTTTTGAAAAATTTACTATAGAAAATGCAATACTCGGCGTATTTAAAATTTGCGACAATAAAAAATTATTTTTTGAAAAATTTACTATAGAAAAGGCAATCCTGGGCGTATTTAAAATTTGCGACAATAAAAAATTATTTTTTGAAAAATTTACTATAGAAAATGCAATCCTCGGCGTATTTAAAATTTGCGACAATAAAAAATTATTTTTTAAAAAATTTACTATAGAAAAGGCAATCCTCGGCGTATTTAAAATTTGCTGCAGTAAAAAATTATTTTTTGAAAAATTTACTATAGAAAAGGCAATCCTCGGCGTATTTAAAATTTGCGACAGCAAAAACTTATTTTTTGAAAAATTTACTATAGAAGAGGCAATCCTGGGCGTATTTAAAATTTGCGACAATAAAAAATTATTTTTTGAAAAATTTACTATAGAAAAGGCAATCCTCGGCGTATTTAAAATTTGTGACAGTAAAAAATTATTTTTTGAAAAATTTACTATAGAAAAGGCAATCCTCGTCGTATTTAAAATTTGCGACAGTAAAAAATAATTTTTTGAAAAATTTACTATAGAAAAGGCAATCCTCGGCGTATTTAAAATTTGCGACAGTAAAAAATTATTTTTTGAAAAATTTACTATAGAATATGCAATCCTCGGCGTATTTAAAATTTGCGACAATAAAAAATTATTTTTTGAAAAATTTACTATAGAAAAGGCAATCCTGGGCGTATTTAAAATTTGCGACAATAAAAAATTATTTTTTGAAAAATTTACTATAGAAAATGCAATCCTCGGCGTATTTAAAATTTGCGACAATAAAAAATTATTTTTTAAAAAATTTACTATAGAAAAGGCAATCCTCGGCGTATCTAAAATTTGCTACAGTAAAAAATTATTTTTTGAAAAATTTACTATAGAAAAGGCAATCCTCGGCGTATTTAAAATTTGCGACAGCAAAAACTTATTTTTTGAAAAATTTACTATAGAAGATGCAATCCTGGGTGTATTTAAAATTTGCGACAATAAAAAATTATTTTTTGAAAAATTTACTATAGAAAATGCAATCCTCGGCGTATTTAAAATTTGCTACAGTAAAAAATTATTTTTTGAAAAATTTACTATAGCGAAGGCAATCCTCGACGTTTTTAAAATTTGCGACAGTAAAATGTTATTTTTTGAAAAATTTACTATAGAAAAGGCAATCCTCGGCGTATTTAAAATTTGCGACAGTAAAAAATTATTTTTTGAAAAATTTACTATAGAAAATGCAATCCTCGGCGTATTTAAAATTTCCGACAGTAAAAAATTATTTTTTGAAAAATTTACTATAGAAAAGGCAATCCTCGGCGTATTTAAAATTTGCGACAGTAAAAAATTATTTTTTGAAAAATTTTCTATAGAAAATGCAATCCTCGGCGTATTTAAAATTTGCTACAGTAAAAAATTATTTTTTGAAAAATTTACTATAGAAAAGGCAATCCTCGGCGTATTTAAAATTTGCGACAGCAAAAACTTATTTTTTGAAAAATTTACTATAGAAAATGCAATCCTCGGCGTATTTAAAATTTGCGACAATAAAAAATTATTTTTTGAAAAATTTAATATAGAAAAGGCAATCCTCGGCGTATTTAAAATTTGTGACAGTAAAAAATTATTTTTTGAAAAATTTACTATAGAAAAGGCAATCCTCGGCGTATTTAAAATTTGCGACAGTGAAAAATAATTTTTTGAAAAATTTACTATAGAAAAGGCAATCCTCGGCGTATTTATAATTTGCGACCGTAAAAAATTATTTTTTGAAAAATTTACTATAGAAAATGCAATCCTCGGCGTATTTAAAATTTGCGACAATAAAAAATTAGTTTTTGAAAAATTTACTATAGAAAAGGCAATCCTGGGCGTATTTAAAATTTGCGACAATAAAAAATTATTTTTTGAAAAATTTACTATAGAAAAGGCAATCCTCGGCGTATTTAAAATTTGCGACAGTAAAAAATTATTTTTTGAAAAATTTACTATAGAAAAGGCAATCCTCGGCGTATTTAAAATTTGCGACAGCAAAAACTTATTTTTTGAAAAATTTACTATAGAAAAGGCAATCCTGGGCGTATTTAAAATTTGCGACAGTAAAAAATTATTTTTTGAAAAATTTACTATAGAAAAGGCAATCCTCGGCGTATTTAAAATTTGCGACAGTAAAAAATTATTTTTTGAAAAATTTACTATAGAAAAGGCAATCCTCGGCGTATTTAAAATTTGCGACAGTAAAAAATAATTTTTTGAAAAATTTACTATACAAAAGGCAATCCTCGGCGTATTTAAAATTTGCGACAGTAAAAAATTATTTTTTGAAAAATTTACTATAGAAAATGCAATACTCGGCGTATTTAAAATTTGCGACAATAAAAAATTATTTTTTGAAAAATTTACTATAGAAAAGGCAATCCTGGGCGTATTTAAAATTTGCGACAATAAAAAATTATTTTTTGAAAAATTTACTATAGAAAATGCAATCCTCGGCGTATTTAAAATTTGCGACAATAAAAAATAATTTTTTAAAAAATTTACTATAGAAAAGGCAATCCTCGGCGTATTTAAAATTTGCTGCAGTAAAAAATTATTTTTTGAAAAATTTACTATAGAAAAGGCAATCCTCGGCGTATTTAAAATTTGCGACAGCAAAAACTTATTTTTTGAAAAATTTACTATAGAAGAGGCAATCCTGGGCGTATTTAAAATTTGCGACAATAAAAAATTATTTTTTGAAAAATTTACTATAGAAAAGGCAATCCTCGGCGTATTTAAAATTTGTGACAGTAAAAAATTATTTTTTGAAAAATTTACTATAGAAAAGGCAATCCTCGGCGTATTTAAAATTTGCGACAGTAAAAAATAATTTTTTGAAAAATTTACTATAGAAAAGGCAATCCTCGGCGTATTTAAAATTTGCGACAGTAAAAAATTATTTTTTGAAAAATTTACTATAGAATATGCAATCCTCGGCGTATTTAAAATTTGCGACAATAAAAAATTATTTTTTGAAAAATTTACTATAGAAAAGGCAATCCTGGGCGTATTTAAAATTTGCGACAATAAAAAATTATTTTTTGAAAAATTTACTATAGAAAATGCAATCCTCGGCGTATTTAAAATTTGCGACAATAAAAAATTATTTTTTAAAAAATTTACTATAGAAAAGGCAATCCTCGGCGTATCTAAAATTTGCTACAGTAAAAAATTATTTTTTGAAAAATTTACTATAGAAAAGGCAATCCTCGGCGTATTTAAAATTTGCGACAGCAAAAACTTATTTTTTGAAAAATTTACTATAGAAGATGCAATCCTGGGTGTATTTAAAATTTGCGACAATAAAAAATTATTTTTTGAAAAATTTACTATAGAAAATGCAATCCTCGGCGTATTTAAAATTTGCTACAGTAAAAAATTATTTTTTGAAAAATTTACTATAGAAAAGGCAATCCTCGACGTTTTTAAAATTTGCGACAGTAAAATGTTATTTTTTGAAAAATTTACTATAGAAAAGGCAATCCTCGGCGTATTTAAAATTTGCGACAGTAAAAAATTATTTTTTGAAAAATTTACTATAGAAAATGCAATCCTCGGCGTATTTAAAATTTCCGACAGTAAAAAATTATTTTTTGAAAAATTTACTAAAGAAAAGGCAATCCTCGGCGTATTTAAAATTTCCGACAGTAAAAAATTATTTTTTGAAAAATTTACTATAGAAAATGCAATCCTCGGCGTATTTAAAATTTGCGACAATAAAAAATTATTTTTTGAAAATTTACTATAGAAAAGGCAATCCTGGGCGTATTTCAAACTTGCGACAGTAAAAAATTATTTTTTGAAAAATTTACTATAGAAAATGCAATCCTCGGCGTATTTAAAATTTGCGACAATAAAAAATTATTTTTTGAAAAATTTACTATAGAAAAGGCAATACTCGGCGTATTTAAAATTTCCGACAGTAAAAAATTATTTTTTGAAAAATTTGCTATAGAAAAGGCAATCCTCGGCGTATTTAAAATTTCCGACAGTAAAAAATTATTTTTTGAAAAATTTACTATAGAAAAGGCAATCCTCGGCGTATTTAAAATTTGCGACAGTAAAAAATTATTTTTTGAAAAATTTACTATAGAAAAGGCAATCCTCGGCGTATTTAAAATTTGCAACAATAAAAAATTATTTTTTGAAAAATTTACTATAGAAAATGCAATCCTCGGCGTATTTAAAATTTGCTACAGTAAAAAATTATTTTTTGAAAAATTTACTATAGCGAAGGCAATCCTCGACGTTTTTAAAATTTGCGACAGTAAAATGTTATTTTTTGAAAAATTTACTATAGAAAAGGCAATCCTCGGCGTATTTAAAATTTGCGACAGTAAAAAATTATTTTTTGAAAAATTTACTATAGAAAATGCAATCCTCGGCGTATTTAAAATTTCCGACAGTAAAAAATTATTTTTTGAAAAATTTACTATAGAAAAGGCAATCCTCGGCGTATTTAAAATTTGCGACAGTAAAAAATTATTTTTTGAAAAATTTTCTATAGAAAATGCAATCCTCGGCGTATTTAAAATTTGCTACAGTAAAAAATTATTTTTTGAAAAATTTACTATAGAAAAGGCAATCCTCGGCGTATTTAAAATTTGCGACAGCAAAAACTTATTTTTTGAAAAATTTACTATAGAAAATGCAATCCTCGGCGTATTTAAAATTTGCGACAATAAAAAATTATTTTTTGAAAAATTTAATATAGAAAAGGCAATCCTCGGCGTATTTAAAATTTGTGACAGTAAAAAATTATTTTTTGAAAAATTTACTATAGAAAAGGCAATCCTCGGCGTATTTAAAATTTGCGACAGTAAAAAATAATTTTTTGAAAAATTTACTATAGAAAAGGCAATCCTCGGCGTATTTATAATTTGCGACCGTAAAAAATTATTTTTTGAAAAATTTACTATAGAAAATGCAATCCTCGGCGTATTTAAAATTTGCGACAATAAAAAATTAGTTTTTGAAAAATTTACTATAGAAAAGGCAATCCTGGGCGTATTTAAAATTTGCGACAATAAAAAATTATTTTTTGAAAAATTTACTATAGAAAAGGCAATCCTCGGCGTATTTAAAATTTGCGACAGTAAAAAATTATTTTTTGAAAAATTTACTATAGAAAAGGCAATCCTCGGCGTATTTAAAATTTGCGACAGCAAAAACTTATTTTTTGAAAAATTTACTATAGAAAAGGCAATCCTGGGCGTATTTAAAATTTGCGACAGTAAAAAATTATTTTTTGAAAAATTTACTATAGAAAAGGCAATCCTCGGCGTATTTAAAATTTGCGACAGTAAAAAATTATTTTTTGAAAAATTTACTATAGAAAAGGCAATCCTCGGCGTATTTAAAATTTGCGACAGTAAAAAATAATTTTTTGAAAAATTTACTATACAAAAGGCAATCCTCGGCGTATTTAAAATTTGCGACAGTAAAAAATTATTTTTTGAAAAATTTACTATAGAAAATGCAATACTCGGCGTATTTAAAATTTGTGACAGTAAAAAATTATTTTTTGAAAAATTTACTATAGAAAAGGCAATCCTCGGCGTATTTAAAATTTGCGACAGTAAAAAATAATTTTTTGAAAAATTTACTATAGAAAAGGCAATCCTCGGCGTATTTAAAATTTGCGACAGTAAAAAATTATTTTTTGAAAAATTTACTATAGAATATGCAATCCTCGGCGTATTTAAAATTTGCGACAATAAAAAATTATTTTTTGAAAAATTTACTATAGAAAAGGCAATCCTGGGCGTATTTAAAATTTGCGACAATAAAAAATTATTTTTTGAAAAATTTACTATAGAAAATGCAATCCTCGGCGTATTTAAAATTTGCGACAATAAAAAATTATTTTTTAAAAAATTTACTATAGAAAAGGCAATCCTCGGCGTATCTAAAATTTGCTACAGTAAAAAATTATTTTTTGAAAAATTTACTATAGAAAAGGCAATCCTCGGCGTATTTAAAATTTGCGACAGCAAAAACTTATTTTTTGAAAAATTTACTATAGAAGATGCAATCCTGGGTGTATTTAAAATTTGCGACAATAAAAAATTATTTTTTGAAAAATTTACTATAGAAAATGCAATCCTCGGCGTATTTAAAATTTGCTACAGTAAAAAATTATTTTTTGAAAAATGTACTATAGAAAAGGCAATCCTCGACGTTTTTAAAATTTGCGACAGTAAAATGTTATTTTTTGAAAAATTTACTATAGAAAAGGCAATCCTCGGCGTATTTAAAATTTGCGACAGTAAAAAATTATTTTTTGAAAAATTTACTATAGAAAATGCAATCCTCGGCGTATTTAAAATTTCCGACAGTAAAAAATTATTTTTTGAAAAATTTACTATAGAAAAGGCAATCCTCGGCGTATTTCAAATTTCCGACAGTAAAAAATTATTTTTTGAAAAATTTACTATAGAAAATGCAATCCTCGGCGTATTTAAAATTTGCGACAATAAAAAATTATTTTTTGAAAATTTACTATAGAAAAGGCAATCCTGGGCGTATTTCAAACTTGCGACAGTAAAAAATTATTTTTTGAAAAATTTACTATAGAAAATGCAATCCTCGGCGTATTTAAAATTTGCGACAATAAAAAATTATTTTTTGAAAAATTTACTATAGAAAAGGCAATACTCGGCGTATTTAAAATTTCCGACAGTAAAAAATTATTTTTTGAAAAATTTGCTATAGAAAAGGCAATCCTCGGCGTATTTAAAATTTCCGACAGTAAAAAATTATTTTTTGAAAAATTTACTATAGAAAAGGCAATCCTCGGCGTATTTAAAATTTGCGACAGTAAAAAATTATTTTTTGAAAAATTTACTATAGAAAATGCAATCCTCGGCGTATTTAAAATTTGCGACAATAAAAAATTATTTTTTGAAAATTTACTATAGAAAAGACAATCCTGGGCGTATTTAAAATTTGCGACAGTAAAAAATTATTTTTTGAAAAATTTACTATAGAAAAGGCAATCCCCGGCGTATTTAAAATTTGCGAGAGTAAAAAATGATTTTTTGAAAAATTTACTATAGAAAAGGCAATCCTCGGCGTATTTAAAATTTGCGACAGTAAAAAATTATTTTTTGAAAAATTTACTATAGAAAAGGCAATCCTCGGCGTATTTAAAATTTGCGACAGTAAAAAATTATTTTTTGAAAAATTTACTATAGAAAAGGCAATCCTCGGCGTATTTAAAATTTGCGACAGTAAAAAATTATTTTTTGAAAAATTTACTATAGAAAAGGCAATCCTCGGCGTATTTAAAATTTGCGACAGTAAAAAATAATTTTTTGAAAAATTTACTATACAAAAGGCAATCCTCGGCGTATTTAAAATTTGCGACAGTAAAAAATTATTTTTTGAAAAATTTACTATAGAAAATGCAATACTCGGCGTATTTAAAATTTGCGACAATAAAAAATTATTTTTTGAAAAATTTACTATAGAAAAGGCAATCCTGGGCGTATTTAAAATTTGCGACAATAAAAAATTATTTTTTGAAAAATTTACTATAGAAAATGCAATCCTCGGCGTATTTAAAATTTGCGACAATAAAAAATTATTTTTTAAAAAATTTACTATAGAAAAGGCAATCCTCGGCGTATTTAAAATTTGCTGCAGTAAAAAATTATTTTTTGAAAAATTTACTATAGAAAAGGCAATCCTCGGCGTATTTAAAATTTGCGACAGCAAAAACTTATTTTTTGAAAAATTTACTATAGAAGAGGCAATCCTGGGCGTATTTAAAATTTGCGACAATAAAAAATTATTTTTTGAAAAATTTACTATAGAAAAGGCAATCCTCGGCGTATTTAAAATTTGTGACAGTAAAAAATTATTTTTTGAAAAATTTACTATAGAAAAGGCAATCCTCGGCGTATTTAAAATTTGCGACAGTAAAAAATAATTTTTTGAAAAATTTACTATAGAAAAGGCAATCCTCGGCGTATTTAAAATTTGCGACAGTAAAAAATTATTTTTTGAAAAATTTACTATAGAATATGCAATCCTCGGCGTATTTAAAATTTGCGACAATAAAAAATTATTTTTTGAAAAATTTACTATAGAAAAGGCAATCCTGGGCGTATTTAAAATTTGCGACAATAAAAAATTATTTTTTGAAAAATTTACTATAGAAAATGCAATCCTCGGCGTATTTAAAATTTGCGACAATAAAAAATTATTTTTTAAAAAATTTACTATAGAAAAGGCAATCCTCGGCGTATCTAAAATTTGCTACAGTAAAAAATTATTTTTTGAAAAATTTACTATAGAAAAGGCAATCCTCGGCGTATTTAAAATTTGCGACAGCAAAAACTTATTTTTTGAAAAATTTACTATAGAAGATGCAATCCTGGGTGTATTTAAAATTTGCGACAATAAAAAATTATTTTTTGAAAAATTTACTATAGAAAATGCAATCCTCGGCGTATTTAAAATTTGCTACAGTAAAAAATTATTTTTTGAAAAATTTACTATAGAAAAGGCAATCCTCGACGTTTTTAAAATTTGCGACAGTAAAATGTTATTTTTTGAAAAATTTACTATAGAAAAGGCAATCCTCGGCGTATTTAAAATTTGCGACAGTAAAAAATTATTTTTTGAAAAATTTACTATAGAAAATGCAATCCTCGGCGTATTTAAAATTTCCGACAGTAAAAAATTATTTTTTGAAAAATTTACTAAAGAAAAGGCAATCCTCGGCGTATTTAAAATTTCCGACAGTAAAAAATTATTTTTTGAAAAATTTACTATAGAAAATGCAATCCTCGGCGTATTTAAAATTTGCGACAATAAAAAATTATTTTTTGAAAATTTACTATAGAAAAGGCAATCCTGGGCGTATTTCAAACTTGCGACAGTAAAAAATTATTTTTTGAAAAATTTACTATAGAAAATGCAATCCTCGGCGTATTTAAAATTTGCGACAATAAAAAATTATTTTTTGAAAAATTTACTATAGAAAAGGCAATACTCGGCGTATTTAAAATTTCCGACAGTAAAAAATTATTTTTTGAAAAATTTGCTATAGAAAAGGCAATCCTCGGCGTATTTAAAATTTCCGACAGTAAAAAATTATTTTTTGAAAAATTTACTATAGAAAAGGCAATCCTCGGCGTATTTAAAATTTGCGACAGTAAAAAATTATTTTTTGAAAAATTTACTATAGAAAAGGCAATCCTCGGCGTATTTAAAATTTGCAACAATAAAAAATTATTTTTTGAAAAATTTACTATAGAAAATGCAATCCTCGGCGTATTTAAAATTTGCTACAGTAAAAAATTATTTTTTGAAAAATTTACTATAGCGAAGGCAATCCTCGACGTTTTTAAAATTTGCGACAGTAAAATGTTATTTTTTGAAAAATTTACTATAGAAAAGGCAATCCTCGGCGTATTTAAAATTTGCGACAGTAAAAAATTATTTTTTGAAAAATTTACTATAGAAAATGCAATCCTCGGCGTATTTAAAATTTCCGACAGTAAAAAATTATTTTTTGAAAAATTTACTATAGAAAAGGCAATCCTCGGCGTATTTAAAATTTGCGACAGTAAAAAATTATTTTTTGAAAAATTTTCTATAGAAAATGCAATCCTCGGCGTATTTAAAATTTGCTACAGTAAAAAATT
This sequence comes from Dioctria rufipes, assembly GCA_963924295.1. Taxonomy (NCBI): domain Eukaryota; kingdom Metazoa; phylum Arthropoda; class Insecta; order Diptera; family Asilidae; genus Dioctria; species Dioctria rufipes. Next base: position 13,272 of record CAWUPM010000187.1, on the reverse strand, counting down.
ATTTTTTGAAAAATTTACTATAGAAAAGGCAATCCTCGGCGTATTTAAAATTTGCGACAGCAAAAACTTATTTTTTGAAAAATTTACTATAGAAAATGCAATCCTCGGCGTATTTAAAATTTGCGACAATAAAAAATTATTTTTTGAAAAATTTAATATAGAAAAGGCAATCCTCGGCGTATTTAAAATTTGTGACAGTAAAAAATTATTTTTTGAAAAATTTACTATAGAAAAGGCAATCCTCGGCGTATTTAAAATTTGCGACAGTAAAAAATAATTTTTTGAAAAATTTACTATAGAAAAGGCAATCCTCGGCGTATTTATAATTTGCGACCGTAAAAAATTATTTTTTGAAAAATTTACTATAGAAAATGCAATCCTCGGCGTATTTAAAATTTGCGACAATAAAAAATTAGTTTTTGAAAAATTTACTATAGAAAAGGCAATCCTGGGCGTATTTAAAATTTGCGACAATAAAAAATTATTTTTTGAAAAATTTACTATAGAAAAGGCAATCCTCGGCGTATTTAAAATTTGCGACAGTAAAAAATTATTTTTTGAAAAATTTACTATAGAAAAGGCAATCCTCGGCGTATTTAAAATTTGCGACAGCAAAAACTTATTTTTTGAAAAATTTACTATAGAAAAGGCAATCCTGGGCGTATTTAAAATTTGCGACAGTAAAAAATTATTTTTTGAAAAATTTACTATAGAAAAGGCAATCCTCGGCGTATTTAAAATTTGCGACAGTAAAAAATTATTTTTTGAAAAATTTACTATAGAAAAGGCAATCCTCGGCGTATTTAAAATTTGCGACAGTAAAAAATAATTTTTTGAAAAATTTACTATACAAAAGGCAATCCTCGGCGTATTTAAAATTTGCGACAGTAAAAAATTATTTTTTGAAAAATTTACTATAGAAAATGCAATACTCGGCGTATTTAAAATTTGTGACAGTAAAAAATTATTTTTTGAAAAATTTACTATAGAAAAGGCAATCCTCGGCGTATTTAAAATTTGCGACAGTAAAAAATAATTTTTTGAAAAATTTACTATAGAAAAGGCAATCCTCGGCGTATTTAAAATTTGCGACAGTAAAAAATTATTTTTTGAAAAATTTACTATAGAATATGCAATCCTCGGCGTATTTAAAATTTGCGACAATAAAAAATTATTTTTTGAAAAATTTACTATAGAAAAGGCAATCCTGGGCGTATTTAAAATTTGCGACAATAAAAAATTATTTTTTGAAAAATTTACTATAGAAAATGCAATCCTCGGCGTATTTAAAATTTGCGACAATAAAAAATTATTTTTTAAAAAATTTACTATAGAAAAGGCAATCCTCGGCGTATCTAAAATTTGCTACAGTAAAAAATTATTTTTTGAAAAATTTACTATAGAAAAGGCAATCCTCGGCGTATTTAAAATTTGCGACAGCAAAAACTTATTTTTTGAAAAATTTACTATAGAAGATGCAATCCTGGGTGTATTTAAAATTTGCGACAATAAAAAATTATTTTTTGAAAAATTTACTATAGAAAATGCAATCCTCGGCGTATTTAAAATTTGCTACAGTAAAAAATTATTTTTTGAAAAATGTACTATAGAAAAGGCAATCCTCGACGTTTTTAAAATTTGCGACAGTAAAATGTTATTTTTTGAAAAATTTACTATAGAAAAGGCAATCCTCGGCGTATTTAAAATTTGCGACAGTAAAAAATTATTTTTTGAAAAATTTACTATAGAAAATGCAATCCTCGGCGTATTTAAAATTTCCGACAGTAAAAAATTATTTTTTGAAAAATTTACTATAGAAAAGGCAATCCTCGGCGTATTTAAAATTTCCGACAGTAAAAAATTATTTTTTGAAAAATTTACTATAGAAAATGCAATCCTCGGCGTATTTAAAATTTGCGACAATAAAAAATTATTTTTTGAAAATTTACTATAGAAAAGGCAATCCTGGGCGTATTTCAAACTTGCGACAGTAAAAAATTATTTTTTGAAAAATTTACTATAGAAAATGCAATCCTCGGCGTATTTAAAATTTGCGACAATAAAAAATTATTTTTTGAAAAATTTACTATAGAAAAGGCAATACTCGGCGTATTTAAAATTTCCGACAGTAAAAAATTATTTTTTGAAAAATTTGCTATAGAAAAGGCAATCCTCGGCGTATTTAAAATTTCCGACAGTAAAAAATTATTTTTTGAAAAATTTACTATAGAAAAGGCAATCCTCGGCGTATTTAAAATTTGCGACAGTAAAAAATTATTTTTTGAAAAATTTACTATAGAAAATGCAATCCTCGGCGTATTTAAAATTTGCGACAATAAAAAATTATTTTTTGAAAATTTACTATAGAAAAGACAATCCTGGGCGTATTTAAAATTTGCGACAGTAAAAAATTATTTTTTGAAAAATTTACTATAGAAAAGGCAATCCCCGGCGTATTTAAAATTTGCGAGAGTAAAAAATGATTTTTTGAAAAATTTACTATAGAAAAGGCAATCCTCGGCGTATTTAAAATTTGCGACAGTAAAAAATTATTTTTTGAAAAATTTACTATAGAAAAGGCAATCCTCGGCGTATTTAAAATTTGCGACAGTAAAAAATTATTTTTTGAAAAATTTACTATAGAAAAGGCAATCCTCGGCGTATTTAAAATTTGCGACAGTAAAAAATTATTTTTTGAAAAATTTACTATAGAAAAGGCAATCCTCGGCGTATTTAAAATTTGCAACAATAAAAAATTATTTTTTGAAAAATTTACTATAGAAAATGCAATCCTCGGCGTATTTAAAATTTGCTACAGTAAAAAATTATTTTTTGAAAAATTTACTATAGCGAAGGCAATCCTCGACGTTTTTAAAATTTGCGACAGTAAAATGTTATTTTTTGAAAAATTTACTATAGAAAATGCAATCCTCGGCGTATTTAAAATTTCCGACAGTAAAAAATTATTTTTTGAAAAATTTACTATAGAAAAGGCAATCCTCGGCGTATTTAAAATTTGCGACAGTAAAAAATTATTTTTTGAAAAATTTTCTATAGAAAATGCAATCCTCGGCGTATTTAAAATTTGCTACAGTAAAAAATTATTTTTTGAAAAATTTACTATAGAAAAGCACAATCCTCGGCGTATTTAAAATTTGCGACAGCAAAAACTTATTTTTTGAAAAATTTACTATAGAAGAGGCAATCCTGGGCGTATTTAAAATTTGCGACAATAAAAAATTATTTTTTGAAAAATTTAATATAGAAAAGGCAAACCTCGGCGTATTTAAAATTTGTGACAGTAAAAAATTATTTTTTGAAAAATTTACTATAGAAAAGGCAATCCTCGGCGTATTTAAAATTTGCGACAGTAAAAAATAATTTTTTGAAAAATTTACTATAGAAAAGGCAATCCTCGGCGTATTTATAATTTGCGACAGTAAAAAATTATTTTTTGAAAAATTTGCTATAGAAAATGCAATCCTCGGCGTATTTAAAATTTGCGACAATAAAAAATTAGTTTTTGAAAAATTTACTATAGAAAATGCAATCCTCGGCGTATTTACAATTTGCGACAATAAAAAATTATTTTTTAAAAAATTTACTATAGAAAAGGCAATCCTCGGCGTATTTAAAATTTGCTACAGTAAAAAAATATTTTTTGAAAAATTTACTATAGAAAAGGCAATCCTCGGCGTATTTAAAATTTGCGACAGCAAAAACTTATTTTTTGAAAAATTTACTATAGAAGAGGCAATCCTGGGCGTATTTAAAATTTGCGACACTAAAAAATTATTTTTTGAAAAATTTACTATAGAAAATGCAATCCTCGGCGTATTTAAAATTTGCGACAATAAAAAATTATTTTTTAAAAAATTTACTATAGAAAAGGCAATCCTCGGCGTATTTAAAATTTGCTACAGTAAAAAATTATTTTTTGAAAAATTTACTATAGAAAAGGCAATCCTCGACGTTTTTAAAATTTGCGACAATAAAAAATTATTTTTTAAAAAATTTACTACAGAAAAGGCAATCCTCGGCGTATTTAAAATTTGCTACAGTAAAAAATTATTTTTTGAAAAATTTACTATAGAAAAGGCAATCCTCGACGTTTTTAAAATTTGCGACAGTAAAAAATTATTTTTTGAAAATTTACTATAGAAAAGGCAATCCTGGGCGTATTTAAAATTTGCGACTGTAAAAAATTATTTTTTGAAAAATTTACTATAGAAAATGCAATCCTCGGCGTATTTAAAATTTGCGACAATAAAAAATTATTTTTTAAAAAATTTACTATAGAAAAGGCAATCCTCGGCGTATTTAAAATTTGCTACAGTAAAAAATTATTTTTTGAAAAATTTACTATAGAAAAGGCAATCCTCGACGTTTTTAAAATTTGCGACAGTAAAAAATTATTTTTTGAAAAATTTACTATAGAAAAGGCAATCCTCGGCGTATTTCAAATTTGCGACAGTAAAAAATAATTTTTTGAAAAATTTACTATAGAAAATGCAATCCTCGGCGTATTTAAAATTTGCGACAATAAAAAATTATTTTTTGAAAATTTACTATAGAAAAGAAAATCCTGGGCGTATTTAAAATTTGCGACAGTAAAAAATTATTTTTTGCAAAATTTACTATAGAAAAGGCAATCCTCGGCGTATTTAAAATTTGCGACAGCAAAAACTTATTTTTTGAAAAATTTACTATAGAAAAGGCAATCCTGGGCGTATTTAAAATTTGCGACAGTGAAAAATTATTTTTTGAAAAATTTACTATAGAAAAGGCAATCCCCGGCGTATTTAAAATTTGCGACAGTAAAAAATTATTTTTTGAAAAATTTACTATAGAAAAGGCAATCCTCGGCGTATTTAAAATTTGCGACAGTAAAAAATAATTTTTTGAAAAATTTACTATAGAAAAGGCAATCCTCGGCGTATTTAAAATTTGCGACAGTAAAAAATTATTTTTTGAAAAATTTACTATAGAAAATGCAATCCTCGGCGTATTTAAAACTTGCGACAATAAAAAATTATTTTTTGAAAAATTTACTATAGAAAAGGCAATCCTGGGCGTATTTAAAATTTGCGACAGTAAAAAATTATTTTTTGAAAAATTTACTATAGAAAAGGCAATCCTCGGCGTATTTAAAATTTGCGACAATAAAAAATTATTTTTTAAAAAATTTACTATAGAAAAGGCAATCCTCGGCGTATTTTAAATTTGCTACAGTAAAAAATTATTTTTTGAAAAATTTACTATAGAAAAGGCAATCCTCGGCGTATTTAAAATTTGCGACAGCAAAAACTTATTTTTTGAAAAATTTACTATAGAAGAGGCAATCCTGGGCGTATTTAAAATTTGCGACAATAAAAAATTATTTTTTGAAAAATTTACTATAGAAAATGCAATCCTCGGCGTATTTAAAATTTGCGACAATAAAAAATTATTTTTTAAAAAATTTACTATAGAAAAGGCAATCCTCGGCGTATTTAAAATTTGCTACAGTAAAAAATTATTTTTTGAAAAATTTACTATAGAAAAGTCAATCCTCGACGTTTTTAAAATATGCGACAGTAAAAAATTATTTTTTGAAAAATTTACTATAGAAAAGGCAATCCTCGGCGTATTTAAAATTTGCGACAGTAAAAAATTATTTTTTGAAAAATTTACTATAGAAAAGGCAATCCTCGGCATATTTAAAATTTGCGACAATAAAAAATTATTTTTTTGAAAATTTACTATAGAAAAGGCAATCCTGGGCGTATTTAAAATTTGCGACAGTAAAAAATTATTTTTGGAAAAATTTACTATAGAAAATGCAATCCTCGGCGTATTTAAAATTTGCGACAATAAAAAATTATTTTTTAAAAAATTTACTATAGAAAAGGCAATCCTCGGCGTATCTAAAATTTGCTACAGTAAAAAATTATTTTTTGAAAAATTTACTATAGAAAAGGCAATCCTCGGCGTATTTAAAATTTGCGACAGCAAAAACTTATTTTTTGAAAAATTTACTATAGAAGAGGCAATCCTGGGTGTATTTAAAATTTGCGACAATAAAAAATTATTTTTTGAAAAATTTACTATAGAAAATGCAATCCTCGGCGTATTTAAAATTTGCTACAGTAAAAAATTATTTTTTGAAAAATTTACTATAGAAAAGGCAATCCTCGACGTTTTTAAAATTTGCGACCGTAAAATGTTATTTTTTGAAAAATGTACTATAGAAAAGGCAATCCTCGGCGTATTTAAAATTTGCGACAGTAAAAAATTATTTTTTGAAAAATTTACTATAGAAAATGCAATCCTCGGCGTATTTAAAATTTCCGACAGTAAAAAATTATTTTTTGAAAAATTTACTATAGAAAAGGCAATCCTCGGCGTATTTAAAATTTCCGACAGTAAAAAATTATTTTTTGAAAAATCTACTATAGAAAATGCAATCCTCGGCGTATTTAAAATTTGCGACAATAAAAAATTATTTTTTGAAAATTTACTATAGAAAAGGCAATCCTGGGCGTATTTCAAATTTGCGACTGTAAAAAATTATTTTTTGAAAAATTTACTATACAAAATGCAATCCTCGGCGTATTTAAAATTTGCGACAATAAAAAATTATTTTTTGAAAAATTTACTATACAAAAGGCAATACTCGGCGTATTTAAAATTTGCGACAGTAAAAAACTATTTTTTGAAAAATTTACTATAGAAAAGGCAATCCTCGGCGTATTTAAAATTTGCGACAGTAAAAAATTATTTTTTGAAAAATTTACTATAGAAAATGCAATCCTCGGCGTATTTAAAATTTGCGACAATAAAAAATTATTTTAAATTTTAAATAAAATTTGCGACAGTAAAAAATTATTTTTTGAAAAATTTACTATAGAAAAGGCAATCCTCGGCGTATTTAAAATTTGCGACAGTAAAAAATTATTTTTTGAAAAATTTACTATAGAAAAGGCAATCCTCGGCGTATTTAAAATTTGCAACAATAAAAAATTATTTTTTGAAAAATTTACTATAGAAAATGCAATCCTCGGCGTATTTAAAATTTGCTACAGTAAAAAATTATTTTTTGAAAAATTTACTATAGCGAAGGCAATCCTCGACGTTTTTAAAATTTGCGACAGTAAAATGTTATTTTTTGAAAAATTTACTATAGAAAAGGCAATCCTCGGCGTATTTAAAATTTGCGACAGTAAAAAATTATTTTTTGAAAAATTTACTATAGAAAATGCAATCCTCGGCATATTTAAAATTTCCGACAGTAAAAAATTATTTTTTGAAAAATTTACTATAGAAAAGGCAATCCTGGGCGTATTTAAAATTTGCGACAGTAAAAAATTATTTTTTGAAAAATTTACTATAGAAAAGGCAATCCTCGGCGTATTTAAAATTTGCGACAGTAAAAAATTATTTTTTGAAAAATTTACTATAGAAAAGGCAATCCTCGGCGTATTTAAAATTTGCGACAGTAAAAAATTATTTTTTGAAAAATTTACTATAGAAAAGGCAATCCTCGGCGTATTTAAAATTTGCGACAGCAAAAACTTATTTTTTGAAAAATTTACTATAGAAAAGGCAATCCTGGGCGTATTTAAAATTTGCGACAGTAAAAAATTATTTTTTGAAAAATTTACTATAGAAAAGGCAATCCTCGGCGTATTTAAAATTTGCGACAGTAAAAAATTATTTTTTGAAAAATTTACTATAGAAAAGGCAATCCTCGGCGTATTTAAAATTTGCGACAGTAAAAAATAATTTTTTGAAAAATTTACTATACAAAAGGCAATCCTCGGCGTATTTAAAATTTGCGACAGTAAAAAATTATTTTTTGAAAAATTTACTATAGAAAATGCAATACTCGGCGTATTTAAAATTTGCGACAATAAAAAATTATTTTTTGAAAAATTTACTATAGAAAAGGCAATCCTGGGCGTATTTAAAATTTGCGACAATAAAAAATTATTTTTTGAAAAATTTACTATAGAAAATGCAATCCTCGGCGTATTTAAAATTTGCGACAATAAAAAATTATTTTTTAAAAAATTTACTATAGAAAAGGCAATCCTCGGCGTATTTAAAATTTGCTGCAGTAAAAAATTATTTTTTGAAAAATTTACTATAGAAAAGGCAATCCTCGGCGTATTTAAAATTTGCGACAGCAAAAACTTATTTTTTGAAAAATTTACTATAGAAGAGGCAATCCTGGGCGTATTTAAAATTTGCGACAATAAAAAATTATTTTTTGAAAAATTTACTATAGAAAAGGCAATCCTCGGCGTATTTAAAATTTGTGACAGTAAAAAATTATTTTTTGAAAAATTTACTATAGAAAAGGCAATCCTCGGCGTATTTAAAATTTGCGACAGTAAAAAATAATTTTTTGAAAAATTTACTATAGAAAAGGCAATCCTCGGCGTATTTAAAATTTGCGACAGTAAAAAATTATTTTTTGAAAAATTTACTATAGAATATGCAATCCTCGGCGTATTTAAAATTTGCGACAATAAAAAATTATTTTTTGAAAAATTTACTATAGAAAAGGCAATCCTGGGCGTATTTAAAATTTGCGACAATAAAAAATTATTTTTTGAAAAATTTACTATAGAAAATGCAATCCTCGGCGTATTTAAAATTTGCGACAATAAAAAATTATTTTTTAAAAAATTTACTATAGAAAAGGCAATCCTCGGCGTATCTAAAATTTGCTACAGTAAAAAATTATTTTTTGAAAAATTTACTATAGAAAAGGCAATCCTCGGCGTATTTAAAATTTGCGACAGCAAAAACTTATTTTTTGAAAAATTTACTATAGAAGATGCAATCCTGGGTGTATTTAAAATTTGCGACAATAAAAAATTATTTTTTGAAAAATTTACTATAGAAAATGCAATCCTCGGCGTATTTAAAATTTGCTACAGTAAAAAATTATTTTTTGAAAAATTTACTATAGAAAAGGCAATCCTCGACGTTTTTAAAATTTGCGACAGTAAAATGTTATTTTTTGAAAAATTTACTATAGAAAAGGCAATCCTCGGCGTATTTAAAATTTGCGACAGTAAAAAATTATTTTTTGAAAAATTTACTATAGAAAATGCAATCCTCGGCGTATTTAAAATTTCCGACAGTAAAAAATTATTTTTTGAAAAATTTACTATAGACAAGGCAATCCTCGGCGTATTTAAAATTTCCGACAGTAAAAAATTATTTTTTGAAAAATTTACTATAGAAAATGCAATCCTCGGCGTATTTAAAATTTGCGACAATAAAAAATTATTTTTTGAAAATTTACTATAGAAAAGGCAATCCTGGGCGTATTTCAAACTTGCGACAGTAAAAAATTATTTTTTGAAAAATTTACTATAGAAAATGCAATCCTCGGCGTATTTAAAATTTGCGACAATAAAAAATTATTTTTTGAAAAATTTACTATAGAAAAGGCAATACTCGGCGTATTTAAAATTTCCGACAGTAAAAAATTATTTTTTGAAAAATTTGCTATAGAAAAGGCAATCCTCGGCGTATTTAAAATTTCCGACAGTAAAAAATTATTTTTTGAAAAATTTACTATAGAAAAGGCAATCCTCGGCGTATTTAAAATTTGCGACAGTAAAAAATTATTTTTTGAAAAATTTACTATAGAAAATGCAATCCTCGGCGTATTTAAAATTTGCGACAATAAAAAATTATTTTTTGAAAATTTACTATAGAAAAGACAATCCTGGGCGTATTTAAAATTTGCGACAGTAAAAAATTATTTTTTGAAAAATTTACTATAGAAAAGGCAATCCCCGGCGTATTTAAAATTTGCGACAGTAAAAAATGATTTTTTGAAAAATTTACTATAGAAAAGGCAATCCTCGGCGTATTTAAAATTTGCGACAGTAAAAAATTATTTTTTGAAAAATTTACTATAGAAAAGGCAATCCTCGGCGTATTTAAAATTTGCGACAGTAAAAAATTATTTTTTGAAAAATTTACTATAGAAAAGGCAATCCTCGGCGTATTTAAAATTTGCGACAGTAAAAAATTATTTTTTGAAAAATTTACTATAGAAAAGGCAATCCTCGGCGTATTTAAAATTTGCAACAATAAAAAATTATTTTTTGAAAAATTTACTATAGAAAATGCAATCCTCGGCGTATTTAAAATTTGCTACAGTAAAAAATTATTTTTTGAAAAATTTACTATAGCGAAGGCAATCCTCGACGTTTTTAAAATTTGCGACAGTAAAATGTTATTTTTTGAAAAATTTACTATAGAAAATGCAATCCTCGGCGTATTTAAAATTTCCGACAGTAAAAAATTATTTTTTGAAAAATTTACTATAGAAAAGGCAATCCTCGGCGTATTTAAAATTTGCGACAGTAAAAAATTATTTTTTGAAAAATTTTCTATAGAAAATGCAATCCTCGGCGTATTTAAAATTTGCTACAGTAAAAAATTATTTTTTGAAAAATTTACTATAGAAAAGGCAATCCTCGGCGTATTTAAAATTTGCGACAGCAAAAACTTATTTTTTGAAAAATTTACTATAGAAGAGGCAATCCTGGGCGTATTTAAAATTTGCGACAATAAAAAATTATTTTTTGAAAAATTTAATATAGAAAAGGCAAACCTCGGCGTATTTAAAATTTGTGACAGTAAAAAATTATTTTTTGAAAAATTTACTATAGAAAAGGCAATCCTCGGCGTATTTAAAATTTGCGACAGTAAAAAATAATTTTTTGAAAAATTTACTATAGAAAAGGCAATCCTCGGCGTATTTATAATTTGCGACAGTAAAAAATTATTTTTTGAAAAATTTACTATAGAAAATGCAATCCTCGGCGTATTTAAAATTTGCGACAATAAAAAATTAGTTTTTGAAAAATTTACTATAGAAAAGGCAATCCTGGGCGTATTTAAAATTTGCGACAATAAAAAATTATTTTTTGAAAAATTTACTATAGAAAATGCAATCCTCGGCGTATTTACAATTTGCGACAATAAAAAATTATTTTTTAAAAAATTTACTATAGAAAAGGCAATCCTCGGCGTATTTAAAATTTGCTACAGTAAAAAAATATTTTTTGAAAAATTTACTATAGAAAAGGCAATCCTCGGCGTATTTAAAATTTGCGACAGCAAAAACTTATTTTTTGAAAAATTTACTATAGAAGAGGCAATCCTGGGCGTATTTAAAATTTGCGACACTAAAAAATTATTTTTTGAAAAATTTACTATAGAAAATGCAATCCTCGGCGTATTTAAAATTTGCGACAATAAAAAATTATTTTTTAAAAAATTTACTATAGAAAAGGCAATCCTCGGCGTATTTAAAATTTGCTACAGTAAAAAATTATTTTTTGAAAAATTTACTATAGAAAAGGCAATCCTCGACGTTTTTAAAATTTGCGACAATAAAAAATTATTTTTTAAAAAATTTACTATAGAAAAGGCAATCCTCGGCGTATTTAAAATTTGCTACAGTAAAAAATTATTTTTTGAAAAATTTACTATAGAAAAGGCAATCCTCGACGTTTTTAAAATTTGCGACAGTAAAAAATTATTTTTGAAAATTTACTATAGAAAAGGCAATCCTGGGCGTATTTAAAATTTGCGACTGTAAAAAATTATTTTTTGAAAAATTTACTATAGAAAATGCAATCCTCGGCGTATTTAAAATTTGCGACAATAAAAAATTATTTTTTAAAAAATTTACTATAGAAAAGGCAATCCTCGGCGTATTTAAAATTTGCTACAGTAAAAAATTATTTTTTGAAAAATTTACTATAGAAAAGGCAATCCTCGACGTTTTTAAAATTTGCGACAGTAAAAAATTATTTTTTGAAAAATTTACTATAGAAAAGGCAATCCTCGGCGTATTTAAAATTTGCGACAGTAAAAAATAATTTTTTGAAAAATTTACTATAGAAAATGCAATCCTCGGCGTATTTAAAATTTGCGACAACAAAAAATTATTTTTTGAAAATTTACTATAGAAAAGAAAATCCTGGGCGTATTTAAAATTTGCGACAGTAAAAAATTATTTTTTGCAAAATTTACTATAGAAAAGGCAATCCTCGGCGTATTTAAAATTTGCGACAGCAAAAACTTATTTTTTGAAAAATTTACTATAGAAAAGGCAATCCTGGGCGTATTTAAAATTTGCGACAGTGAAAAATTATTTTTTGAAAAATTTACTATAGAAAAGGCAATCCCCGGCGTATTTAAAATTTGCGACAGTAAAAAATTATTTTTTGAAAAATTTACTATAGAAAAGGCAATCCTCGGCGTATTTAAAATTTGCGACAGTAAAAAATAATTTTTTGAAAAATTTACTATAGAAAAGGCAATCCTCGGCGTATTTAAAATTTGCGACAGTAAAAAATTATTTTTTGAAAAATTTACTATAGAAAATGCAATCCTCGGCGTATTTAAAACTTGCGACAATAAAAAATTATTTTTTGAAAAATTTACTATAGAAAAGGCAATCCTGGGCGTATTTAAAATTTGCGACAGTAAAAAATTATTTTTTGAAAAATTTACTATAGAAAAGGCAATCCTCGGCGTATTTAAAATTTGCGACAATAAAAAATTATTTTTTAAAAAATTTACTATAGAAAAGGCAATCCTCGGCGTATTTAAAATTTGCTACAGTAAAAAATTATTTTTTGAAAAATTTACTATAGAAAAGGCAATCCTCGGCGTATTTAAAATTTGCGACAGCAAAAACTAATTTTTTGAAAATTTACTATAGAAGAGGCAATCCTGGGCGTATTTAAAATTTGCGACAATAAAAAATTATTTTTGAAAAATTTACTATAGAAAATGCAATCCTCGGCGTATTTAAAATTTGCGACAATAAAAAATTATTTTTTAAAAAATTTACCTATAGAAAAGGCAATCCTCGGCGTATTTAAAATTTGCTACAGTAAAAAATTATTTTTTGAAAAATTTACTATAGAAAAGTCAATCCTCGACGTTTTTAAAATATGCGACAGTAAAAAATTATTTTTTGAAAAATTTACTATAGAAAAGGCAATCCTCGGCGTATTTAAAATTTGCGACAGTAAAAAATTATTTTTTGAAAAATTTACTATAGAAAAGGCAATCCTCGGCATATTTAAAATTTGCGACAATAAAAAATTATTTTTTGAAAATTTACTATAGAAAAGGCAATCCTGGGCGTATTTAAAATTTGCGACAGTAAAAAATTATTTTTTGAAAAATTTACTATAGAAAAGGCAATCCTCGGCGTATTTAAAATTTGCGACAGCAAAA
>CAWUPM010000186.1:25652-49652 GCA_963924295.1 Dioctria rufipes | reverse complement strand
TATAGTGAATTTGTCAAAAAATATTTTTTTACTGTCGCAAATTTTAAATATACCGAGGATTTAATTTTCTATAGTAAATTTTTCAAAAACTAATTTTTTACTGTCGCAAATTTCAAATACGCCGAGGGTTGCCTTCTATATAGTGAATTTGTCAAAATAATATTTTTTACTGTAGCAAATTTTAAATACGCAGAGGATTGCCTTTTCTATAGTGAATTTTTCAAACAATAATTTTTTACTGTCGAAAATGTTAAACACGCCGAGAATTGCCTTTTCTATAGTAAATTTTTCAAAAAATTATATTTTACTATCGCAAGTTTTAAATAAGCCGAGTATTGCCTTTTCTATAGTAAATTTTTCCAAAAATTATTTTTTACTGTCGCAAATTTTAAATACGCCGAGGATTGCCTTTTCTATAGTGAGTTTGTCAAAATAATATTTTTTACTGTCGCAAATTTTAAATACGCCGAGGATTGTCTTTTCTATAGTGAATTTGTCAAAAAATTATTTTTTCCTGTCGAAAATTTTAAATTCCCCGAGGATTGCCTTTTCTATAGTGAATTTGTCAAAAAATAATTTTTTACTGTCAGAAATTTTAAATATACAGAGGATTTCCTTTTCTATAGTGAATTTGTCAAAAAATAATTTTTTACTGTAGCAAATTTTAAACATACGAAGGATTTAATTTTCTATAGTGAATTTTTCAAAAAATTATTTTTTGCTGTCGCAAATTTTAAATACGCCGTGGATTGCCTTATCTATAGTAAATTTTTCAAAAAATAATTTTTTACTGTCGCAAATTTTAAATACGCCGAGGATTGCCTTTTCTATAGTGAATTGGTCAAAATAATATTTTTTACTATCGCAAACTTTAAATGCGCCGAGGATTGCCTTTTCTATAGTGAATTGGTCAAAATAATATTTTTTACTGTCGCAAACTTTAAATGCGCCGAGGATTGCCTTTTCTATAGTAAAATTTTCAATAAATTATTTTTTACAGTCACAAATTTTAAATACGCAGAGGATTGCCTTTTCTATAGTGAATTTTTCAAACAATAATTTTTTACTGTCGAAAATGTTAAACACACCGAGAATTGCCTTTTCTATAGTAAATTTTTCAAAAAATTATATTTTACTATCGCAAGTTTTAAATACGCCGAGTATTGCCTTTTCTATAGTAAATTTTTCAAAAAATAATTTTTTACTGTCGCAAATTTCAAATACGCCGAGGGTTGCCTTCTCTATAGTGAATTTGTCAAAATAATATTTTTTACTGTAGCAAATTTTAAATACGCAGAGGATTGCCTTTTCTATAGTGAATTTTTCAAACAATAATTTTTTACTGTCGAAAATGTTAAACACGCCGAGAATTGCCTTTTCTATAGTAAATTTTTCAAAAAATTATATTTTACTATCGCAAGTTTTAAATAAGCCGAGAATTGCCTTTTCTATAGTAAATTTTTCAAAAAATTATTTTTTACTGTCGCAAATTTTAAATATACAGAGGATTGCCTTTTCTATAGTGAATTTGTCAAAAAATAATTTTTACTGTAGCAAATTTTAAATATACGAAGGTTCTAGTTTTCTATAGTGAATTTTTCAAAAAATTATTTTTTGCTGTCGCAAATTTTAAATACGCCGAGGATTGTCTTTTCTATAGTAAATTTTTCAAAAAATGATTTTTTACTGTCGCAAATTTTAAATACACCGAGGATTGCCTTTTCTATAGTGAATTTGTCAAAAAATAATTTTTTACTGTCGCAAATTTTAAATACGCCAAGGATTGTCTTTTCTATAGTAAATTTTTCAAAAAATGATTTTTTACTGTCGCAAATTTTAAATACGCCGAGGATTGCCTTTTCTATAGTAAAATTTTCAATAAATTATTTTTTACAGTCACAAATTTTAAATACGCAGAGGATTGCCTTTTCTATAGTGAATTTTTCAAACAATAATTTTTTACTGTCGAAAATGTTAAACACACCGAGAATTGCCTTTTCTATAGTAAATTTTTCAAAAAATTATATTTTACTATCGCAAGTTTTAAATACGCCGAGTATTGCCTTTTCTATAGTAAATTTTTCAAAAAATTATTTTTTACTGTCGCAAGTTTTAAATAAGCCGAGTATTGCCTTTTCTATAGTAAATTTTTCAAAAAATTATTTTTTACTGTCGCAAATTTTAAATATTCAGAGGATTGCCTTTTCTATAGTGAATTTGTCAAAAAATAATTTTTACTGTAGCAAATTTTAAATATACGAAGGTTCTAGTTTTCTATAGTGAATTTTTCAAAAAATTATTTTTTGCTGTCGCAAATTTTAAATACGCCGAGGATTGTCTTTTCTATAGTAAATTTTTCAAAAAATGATTTTTTACTGTCGCAAATTTTAAATACGCCGAGGATTGCCTTTTCTATAGTAAAATTTTCAATAAATTATTTTTTACAGTCACAAATTTTAAATACGCAGAGGATTGCCTTTTCTATAGTGAATTTTTCAAACAATAATTTTTTACTGTCGAAAATGTTAAACACACCGAGAATTGCCTTTTCTATAGTAAATTTTTCAAAAAATTATATTTTACTATCGCAAGTTTTAAATACGCCGAGTATTGCCTTTTCTATAGTAAATTTTTCAAAAAATTATTTTTTACTGTCGCAAATTTTAAATACGTCGAGGATTACTTTTTCTATAGTGAATTTGTCAAAATAATATTTTTTACTGGGGCAAATTTTAAATACGCCGAGGATTGCCTTTTCTGTAGTGAATTTGTCAAAAAATAATTCTTTCCTGTCGAAAATTTTAAATTTCCCGAGGATTGCCTTTTCTATAGTGAATTTGTCAAAAAATAATTTTTTACTGTCGCAAATTTTAAATATACAGAGGATTGCCTTTTCTATAGTGAATTTGTCAAAAAATAATTTTTACTGTAGCAAATTTTAAATATACGAAGGTTCTAGTTTTCTATAGTGAATTTTTCAAAAAATTATTTTTTGCTGTCGCAAATTTTAAATACGCCGAGGATTGTCTTTTCTATAGTAAATTTTTCAAAAAATGATTTTTTACTGTCGCAAATTTTAAATACACCGAGGATTGCCTTTTCTATAGTGAATTTGTCAAAAAATAATTTTTTACTGTCGCAAATTTTAAATGTACCGAGGATTGCCTTTTCTATAGTGAATTTCTCAAAAAATAATTTTTTACTGTAGCAAATTTTAAATATAACAAGGATTTAATTTTCTATAGTGAATTTTTCAAAAAATTATTTTTTGCTGTCGAAAGTTTTAAACACGGCGAGTATTGCCTTTTCTATAGTAAATTTTTCAAAAAATAATTTTTTACTGTCGCAAATTTTAAATATACCGAGGATTGCCTTTTCTATAGTGAATTTTTCAAAAAATTATTTTTTGCTGTCGCAAATTTTAAATACGCCGAGGATTGCCTTTTCTATAGTAAATTTTTCAAAAAATAATTTTTTACTGTCGCAAATTTTAAATACGCCGAGGATTGCCTTTTCTATAGCGAATTTGTCAAAATAATATTTTTTACTGTCGCAAATTTTAAATACGCCAAGGATTGCCTTTTCTATAGTGAATTTGTTAAAAAATAATTTTTTACTGTCGCAAATTTTAAATATACCGAGGATATAATTTTCTATAGTGAATTTTTCAAAAAATTAATTTTGCTGTCGCAAATTTTAACTACGCCGGGGATTGCCTTTTCTATAGTAAATTTTTCAAAAAAATAATTTCTTTCTGTCGCAAATTTTAAATACGCGGAGGATTGCCTTTTCTATAGTAAATTTGTCAAAATAATATTTTTTACTGTCGCAAATTTTTAATACTCGGAGGATTGCCTTTTCTATAGTGAATTTTTCAAGAAATAAATTTTTACAATGGCAAATTTTAAATATACCGATGATTGGCTTTTCTATAGTGAATTTTTCAAAAAATTATTTTTTGCTGTCGCAAATTTTAAATACGCCGAGTATTGCCTTTTCTATAGTAAATTTTTCAAGAAATAATTTTTTACGGTCGCAAATTTTAAATACACCGAGGATTGCCTTTTCTATAGCGAATTTGTCAAAAAATGATTTTTTACTGTCGAAAATTTTAAATACGCCGAGGATTTCCTTTGTATAGTGAATTGTCAAAAAATATTTTTTTACTGTCGCAAATTTTAAACATACCGAGTATTGCCTTTTCTATAGTGAATTTGTCAAAATAATATTTTTTATTGTCGCAAATTTTAAATATGCCGAGGATTACATTTTCTGTAGTGAATTTGTCAAAAAATAATGTTTTACTGTCGAAAATTTTAAACACGCCGAGTATTGCCTTTTCTATAGTAAATTTATCAAAAAATAATTTTTTACTGTCGCAAATTTGAAATACTCCGAGGATTGCCTTTTCTTTAGTGAATTTGTCAAAATAATATTTTTTACTCTCGAAAATTTTAAATACCCCGAGGATTGCCTTTTCTATAGTGAATTTGCCAAAAAATAATTTTTACTGTCGCAAATTTTAAATATACCGATGATTGCGTTTTCTATAGTGAATTTTTCAAAAAATCATTTTTTGCTATCGCAAATTTTAAATACGCTGAAGATTGCCTTTTCTATAGTAAATTTTTCAAAAAATTATTTTTTGCTGTCGCAAATTTTAAATACGCCGAGGATTGCCTTTTCTATAGTAAATTTTTCAAAACATAATTTTTTACTGTCGCAAATTTTAAATACGCCGAGGATTGCCTTTTCTAGAGTGATTTTGTCGAAATAATATTTTTTACTGTCGCAAATTTTAAATACGCCGAGGATTGCCTTTTCTATAGTGAATTTGTCAAAAAATATTTTTTTACTGTCGCAAATTTTAAATATACCGAGGATTTAATTTTCTATAGTAAATTTTTCAAAAAATAATTTTTTACTGTCGCAAATTTCAAATACGCCGAGGGTTGCCTTCTATATAGTGAATTTGTCAAAATAATATTTTTTACTGTAGCAAATTTTAAATACGCAGAGGATTGCCTTTTCTATAGTGAATTTTTCAAACAATAATTTTTTACTGTCGAAAATGTTAAACACGCCGAGAATTGCCTTTTCTATAGTAAATTTTTCAAAAAATTATATTTTACTATCGCAAGTTTTAAATAAGCCGAGTATTGCCTTTTCTATAGTAAATTTTTCCAAAAATTATTTTTTACTGTCGCAAATTTTAAATACGCCGAGGATTGCCTTTTCTATAGTGAGTTTGTCAAAATAATATTTTTTACTGTCGCAAATTTTAAATACGCCGAGGATTGTCTTTTCTATAGTGAATTTGTCAAAAAATTATTTTTTCCTGTCGAAAATTTTAAATTCCCCGAGGATTGCCTTTTCTATAGTGAATTTGTCAAAAAATAATTTTTTACTGTCAGAAATTTTAAATATACAGAGGATTTCCTTTTCTATAGTGAATTTGTCAAAAAATAATTTTTTACTGTAGCAAATTTTAAACATACGAAGGATTTAATTTTCTATAGTGAATTTTTCAAAAAATTATTTTTTGCTGTCGCAAATTTTAAATACGCCGTGGATTGCCTTATCTATAGTAAATTTTTCAAAAAATAATTTTTTACTGTCGCAAATTTTAAATACGCCGAGGATTGCCTTTTCTATAGTGAATTGGTCAAAATAATATTTTTTACTGTCGCAAACTTTAAATGCGCCGAGGATTGCCTTTTCTATAGTGAATTTGTCAAAAAATAATTTTTTACTGTCGCAAATTTTAAATATACCGAGGTTTGTCTTTTCTATAGTGAATTTGTCAAAAAATAATTTTTTACTGTAGCAAATATTAAATATACCAAGGATTTAATTTTCTATAGTGAATTTTTCAAAAAATTATTTTTAGCTGTCGAAAATTTTAAACACGGCAGGTATTGCCTTTTCTATAGTAAATTTTTCAAAGAATAATTTTTTACTGTCGCAAACTGTAAATACGTCGAGGATTGTCTTCTCTATAGTGAATTGGTCAAAATAATATTTTTTACTGTCGCAAATTTTAAATTCCCCGAGGATTGCCTTTTCTATAGTGAATTTGTCAAAAAATAATTTTTTACTGTCAGAAATTTTAAATATACAGAGGATTGCCTTTTCTATAGTGAATTTGTCAAAATATAATTTTTTACTGTCAGAAATTTTAAATATACAGAGGATTGCCTTTTCTATAGTGAATTTGTCAAAAAATAATTTTTTACTGTAGCAAATTTTAAATATACGAAGGATTTAGTTTTCTATAGTGAATTTTTCAAAAAATTATTTTTTGCTGTAGCAAATTTTAAATACGCCGAGGATTGCCATTTCTATAGTAAATTTTCAAAAAATAATTTTTTACTGTCGCAAATTTTAAATACGCCGAGGATTGCCTTTTCTATAGCGAATTTGTCAAAATAATATTTTTTACTGTCGCAAATTTTAAATACGCCAAGGATTGCCTTTTCTATAGTGAATTTGTTAAAAAATAATTTTTTACTGTCGCAAATTTTAAATATACCGAGGATTTAATTTTCTATAGTGAATTTTTCAAAAAATTAATTTTGCTGTCGCAAATTTTAACTACGCCGAGGATTGCCTTTTCTATAGTAAATTTTTCAAAAAAATAATTTTTTTCCGTCGCAAATTTTAAATACGCGGAGGATTTCCTTTTCTATAGTAAATTTTTCAAAAAAATAATTTCTTTCTGTCGCAAATTTTAAATACGCGGAGGATTGCCTTTTCTATAGTAAATTTGTCAAAATAATATTTTTTACTGTCGCAAATTTTTAATACTCCGAGGATTGCCTTTTCTATAGTGAATTTTTCAAGAAATAAATTTTTACAATGGCAAATTTTAAATATACCGATGATTGGCTTTTCTATAGTGAATTTTTCAAAAAATTATTTTTTGCTGTCGCAAATTTTAAATACGCCGAGTATTGCCTTTTCTATAGTAAATTTTTCAAGAAATAATTTTTTACGGTCGCAAATTTTAAATACACCGAGGATTGCCTTTTCTATAGCGAATTTGTCAAAAAATGATTTTTTACTGTCGAAAATTTTAAATACGCCGAGGATTTCCTTTGTATAGTGAATTGTCAAAAAATAATTTTTTACTGTCGCAAATTTTAAACATACCGAGTATTGCCTTTTCTATAGTGAATTTGTCAAAATAATATTTTTTATTGTCGCAAATTTTAAATACGCCGAGGATTACATTTTCTGTAGTGAATTTGTCAAAATAATATTTTTTACTCTCGAAAATTTTAAATACCCCGAGGATTGCCTTTTCTATAGTGAATTTGCCAAAAAATAATTTTTACTGTCGCAAATTTTAAATATACCGATGATTGCGTTTTCTATAGTGAATTTTTCAAAAAATCATTTTTTGCTATCGCAAATTTTAAATACGCTGAAGATTGCCTTTTCTATAGTAAATTTTTCAAAAAATTATTTTTTGCTGTCGCAAATTTTAAATACGCCGAGGATTGCCTTTTCTATAGTAAATTTTTCAAAACATAATTTTTTACTGTCGCAAATTTTAAATACGCCGAGGATTGCCTTTTCTAGAGTGATTTTGTCGAAATAATATTTTTTACTGTCGCAAATTTTAAATACGCCGAGGATTGCCTTTTCTATAGTGAATTTGTCAAAAAATATTTTTTTACTGTCGCAAATTTTAAATATACCGAGGATTTAATTTTCTATAGTAAATTTTTCAAAAAATAATTTTTTACTGTCGCAAATTTCAAATACGCCGAGGGTTGCCTTCTCTATAGTGAATTTGTCAAAATAATATTTTTTACTGTAGCAAATTTTAAATACGCAGAGGATTGCCTTTTCTATAGTGAATTTTTCAAACAATAATTTTTTACTGTCGAAAATGTTAAACACGCCGAGAATTGCCTTTTCTATAGTAAATTTTTCAAAAAATTATATTTTACTATCGCAAGTTTTAAATAAGCCGAGTATTGCCTTTTCTATAGTAAATTTTTCAAAAAATTATTTTTTACTGTCGCAAATTTTAAATACGCCGAGGATTGCCTTTTCTATAGTGAATTTGTCAAAATAATATTTTTTACTGTCGCAAATTTTAAATACGCCGAGGATTGTCTTTTCTATAGTGAATTTGTCAAAAAATTATTTTTTCCTGTCGAAAATTTTAAATTCCCCGAGGATTGCCTTTTCTATAGTGAATTTGTCAAAAAATAATTTTTTTCTGTCAGAAATTTTAAATATACAGAGGATTTCCTTTTCTATAGTGAATTTGTCAAAAAATAATTTTTTACTGTAGCAAATTTTAAACATACGAAGGATTTAATTTTCTATAGTGAATTTTTCAAAAAATTATTTTTTGCTGTCGCAAATTTTAAATACGCCGTGGATTGCCTTATCTATAGTAAATTTTTCAAAAAATAATTTTTACTGTCGCAAATTTTAAATACGCCGAGGATTGCCTTTTCTATAGTGAATTGGTCAAAATAATATTTTTTACTGTCGCAAACTTTAAATGCGCCGAGGATTGCCTTTTCTATAGTGAATTTGTCAAAAAATAATTTTTTACTGTCGCAAATTTTAAATATACCGAGGTTTGTCTTTTCTATAGTGAATTTGTCAAAAAATAATTTTTTACTGTAGCAAATATTAAATATACCAAGGATTTAATTTTCTATAGTGAATTTTTCAAAAAATTATTTTTAGCTGTCGAAAATTTTAAACACGGCAGGTATTGCCTTTTCTATAGTAAATTTTTCAAAGAATAATTTTTTACTGTCGCAAACTGTAAATACGTCGAGGATTGTCTTCTCTATAGTGAATTGGTCAAAATAATATTTTTTACTGTCGCAAATTTTAAATTCCCCGAGGATTGCCTTTTCTATAGTGAATTTGTCAAAAAATAATTTTTTACTGTCAGAAATTTTAAATATACAGAGGATTGCCTTTTCTATAGTGAATTTGTCAAAAAATAATTTTTTACTGTCAGAAATTTTAAATATACACAGGATTGCCTTTTCTATAGTGAATTTGTCAAAAAATAATTTTTTACTGTAGCAAATTTTAAATATACGAAGGATTTAATTTTCTATAGTGAATTTTTCAAAAAATTATTTTTTGCTGTAGCAAATTTTAAATACGCCGAGGATTGCCATTTCTATAGTAAATTTTCAAAAAATAATTTTTTACTGTCGCAAATTTTAAATACGCCGAGGATTGCCTTTTCTATAGCGAATTTGTCAAAATAATATTTTTTACTGTCGCAAATTTTAAATACGCCAAGGATTGCCTTTTCTATAGTGAATTTGTCAAAAAATAATTTTTTACTGTCGCAAATTTTAAATATACCGAGGATTGCCTTTTCTATAGTGAATTTTTCAAAAAATTATTTTTTGCTGTCGCAAATTTTAAATACGCCGAGGATTGCCATTTCTATAGTAAATTTTCAAAAAATAATTTTTTTCCTGTCGAAAATTTTAAATTCCCCGAGGATTGCCTTTTCTATAGTGAATTTGTCAAAAAATAATTTTTTACTGTCAGAAATTTTAAATATACAGAGGATTGCCTTTTCTATAGTGAATTTGTCAAAAAATAATTTTTTACTGGAGCAAATTTTAAATATACGAAGGATTTAATTTTATATAGTGAATTTTTCAAAAAATTATTTTTTGCTATCGCAAATTTTAAATTCGCCGAGGATTGCCTTTTCTATAGTGAATTTGTCAAAATAATATTTTTTACTGTCGCAAATTTTAAATACGCCGAGGATTGCCTTTTCTATAGTGAATTTGTCAAAAAATAATTTTTTCCTGTCGAAAATTTTAAATTCCCCGAGGATTGCCTTTTCTATAGTGAAATTGTCAAAAAATAATTTTTTACTGTCAGAAATTTTAAATATACAGAGGATTGCCTTTTCTATAGTGAATTTGTCAAAAAATAATTTTTTACTGTAGCAAATTTTAAATATACGAAGGATTTAATTTTCTATAGTGAATTTTTCAAAAAATTATTTTTTGCTGTCGCAAATTTTAAATACGCCGTGGATTGCCTTTTCTATAGTAAATATTTCAAAAAATAATTTTTTACTGTCGAAAATTTTAAATACGCCGAGGATTGCCTTTTCTATAGTGAATTGGTCAAAATAATATTTTTTACTGTCGCAAATTTTAAATGCGCTGAGGATTGCCTTTTCTATAGTGAATTTGTCAAAAAATAATTTTTTACTGTCGCAAATTTTAAATATATCGAGGATTGCCTTTTCTATAGTGAATTTTTCAAAAAATTATTTTTTGCTGTCGCAAATTTTAAATACGCGGAGGATTGCCATTTCTATAGTAAATTTTCAAAAAATAATTTTTTACTGTCGCAAATTTTAAATACGCCGAGGATTGCCTTTTCTATAGCGAATTAGTCAAAATAATATTTTTTACTGTCGCAAATTTTAAATACGCCAATAATTGCCTTTTCTATAGTGAATTTGTCAAAAAATGATTTTTTACTGTCGCAAATTTTAAATATACCGAGGTTTGTCTTTTCTATAGTGAATTTGTCAAAAAATAATTTTTTACTGTAGCAAATATTAAATATACCAAGGATTTAATTTTCTATAGTGAATTTTTCAAAAAATTATTTTTTGCTGTCGCAAATTTTAAATACGCCGTGGATTGCCTTATCTATAGTAAATTTTTCAAAAAATAATTTTTTACTGTCGCAAATTTTAAATACGCCGAGGATTGCCTTTTCTATAGTGAATTGGTCAAAATAATATTTTTTACTGTCGCAAACTTTAAATGCGCCGAGGATTGCCTTTTCTATAGTGAATTTGTCAAAAAATAATTTTTTACTGTCGCAAATTTTAAATATACCGAGGTTTGTCTTTTCTATAGTGAATTTGTCAAAAAATAATTTTTTACTGTAGCAAATATTAAATATACCAAGGATTTAATTTTCTATAGTGAATTTTTCAAAAAATTATTTTTAGCTGTCGAAAATTTTAAACACGGCAGGTATTGCCTTTTCTATAGTAAATTTTTCAAAGAATAATTTTTTACTGTCGCAAACTGTAAATACGTCGAGGATTGTCTTCTCTATAGTGAATTGGTCAAAATAATATTTTTTACTGTCGCAAATTTTAAATTCCCCGAGGATTGCCTTTTCTATAGTGAATTTGTCAAAAAATAATTTTTTACTGTCAGAAATTTTAAATATACAGAGGATTGCCTTTTCTATAGTGAATTTGTCAAAAAATAATTTTTTACTGTCAGAAATTTTAAATATACAGAGGATTGCCTTTTCTATAGTGAATTTGTCAAAAAATAATTTTTTACTGTAGCAAATTTTAAATATACGAAGGATTTAATTTTCTATAGTGAATTTTTCAAAAAATTATTTTTTGCTGTAGCAAATTTTAAATACGCCGAGGATTGCCATTTCTATAGTAAATTTTCAAAAAATAATTTTTTACTGTCGCAAATTTTAAATACGCCGAGGATTGCCTTTTCTATAGCGAATTTGTCAAAATAATATTTTTTACTGTCGCAAATTTTAAATACGCCAAGGATTGCCTTTTCTATAGTGAATTTGTCAAAAAATAATTTTTTACTGTCGCAAATTTTAAATATACCGAGGATTGCCTTTTCTATAGTGAATTTTTCAAAAAATTATTTTTTGCTGTCGCAAATTTTAAATACGCCGAGGATTGCCATTTCTATAGTAAATTTTCAAAAAATAATTTTTTTCCTGTCGAAAATTTTAAATTCCCCGAGGATTGCCTTTTCTATAGTGAATTTGTCAAAAAATAATTTTTTACTGTCAGAAATTTTAAATATACAGAGGATTGCCTTTTCTATAGTGAATTTGTCAAAAAATAATTTTTTACTGTAGCAAATTTTAAATATACGAAGGATTTAATTTTATATAGTGAATTTTTCAAAAAATTATTTTTTGCTATCGCAAATTTTAAATTCGCCGAGGATTGCCTTTTCTATAGTGAATTTGTCAAAATAATATTTTTTACTGTCGCAAATTTTAAATACGCCGAGGATTGCCTTTTCTATAGTGAATTTGTCAAAAAATAATTTTTTCCTGTCGAAAATTTTAAATTCCCCGAGGATTGCCTTTTCTATAGTGAAATTGTCAAAAAATAATTTTTTACTGTCAGAAATTTTAAATATACAGAGGATTGCCTTTTCTATAGTGAATTTGTCAAAAAATAGTTTTTTACTGTAGCAAATTTTAAATATACGAAGGATTTAATTTTCTATAGTGAATTTTTCAAAAAATTATTTTTTGCTGTCGCAAATTTTAAATACGCCGTGGATTGCCTTTTCTATAGTAAATATTTCAAAAAATAATTTTTTACTGTCGAAAATTTTAAATACGCCGAGGATTGCCTTTTCTATAGTGAATTGGTCAAAATAATATTTTTTACT
Organism: Dioctria rufipes; assembly: GCA_963924295.1. NCBI lineage: Eukaryota > Metazoa > Arthropoda > Insecta > Diptera > Asilidae > Dioctria > Dioctria rufipes. The sequence continues at coordinate 37,212 of CAWUPM010000186.1, read as the reverse complement.
GTCACAAATTTTAAATGCGCTGAGGATTGCCTTTTCTATAGTGAATTTGTCAAAAAATAATTTTTTACTGTCGCAAATTTTAAATATACCGAGGATTGCCTTTTCTATAGTGAATTTTTCAAAAAATTATTTTTTGCTGTCGCAAATTTTAAATACGCGGAGGATTGCCATTTCTATAGTAAATTTTCAAAAAATAATTTTTTACTGTCGCAAATTTTAAATACGCCGAGGATTGCCTTTTCTATAGCGAATTAGTCAAAATAATATTTTTTACTCTCGCAAATTTTAAATACGCCAATAATTGCCTTTTCTATAGTGAATTTGTCAAAAAATGATTTTTTACTGTCGCAAATTTTAAATATACCGAGGTTTGTCTTTTCTATAGTGAATTTGTCAAAAAATAATTTTTTACTGTAGCAAATATTAAATATACCAAGGATTTAATTTTCTATAGTGAATTTTTCAAAAAATTATTTTTTGCTGTCGCAAATTTTAAATACGCCGTGGATTGCCTTATCTATAGTAAATTTTTCAAAAAATAATTTTTTACTGTCGCAAATTTTAAATACGCCGAGGATTGCCTTTTCTATAGTGAATTGGTCAAAATAATATTTTTTACTGTCGCAAACTTTAAATGCGCCGAGGATTGCCTTTTCTATAGTGAATTTGTCAAAAAATAATTTTTTACTGTCGCAAATTTTAAATATACCGAGGTTTGTCTTTTCTATAGTGAATTTGTCAAAAAATAATTTTTTACTGTAGCAAATATTAAATATACCAAGGATTTAATTTTCTATAGTGAATTTTTCAAAAAATTATTTTTAGCTGTCGAAAATTTTAAACACGGCAGGTATTGCCTTTTCTATAGTAAATTTTTCAAAGAATAATTTTTTACTGTCGCAAACTGTAAATACGTCGAGGATTGTCTTCTCTATAGTGAATTGGTCAAAATAATATTTTTTACTGTCGCAAATTTTAAATTCCCCGAGGATTGCCTTTTCTATAGTGAATTTGTCAAAAAATAATTTTTTACTGTCAGAAATTTTAAATATACAGAGGATTGCCTTTTCTATAGTGAATTTGTCAAAAAATAATTTTTTACTGTCAGAAATTTTAAATATACAGAGGATTGCCTTTTCTATAGTGAATTTGTCAAAAAATAATTTTTTACTGTAGCAAATTTTAAATATACGAAGGATTTAATTTTCTATAGTGAATTTTTCAAAAAATTATTTTTTGCTGTAGCAAATTTTAAATACGCCGAGGATTGCCATTTCTATAGTAAATTTTCAAAAAATAATTTTTTACTGTCGCAAATTTTAAATACGCCGAGGATTGCCTTTTCTATAGCGAATTTGTCAAAATAATATTTTTTACTGTCGCAAATTTTAAATACGCCAAGGATTGCCTTTTCTATAGTGAATTTGTCAAAAAATAATTTTTTACTGTCGCAAATTTTAAATATACCGAGGATTGCCTTTTCTAAAGTGAATTTTTCAAAAAATTATTTTTTGCTGTCGCAAATTTTAAATACGCCGAGGATTGCCATTTCTATAGTAAATTTTCAAAAAATAATTTTTTTCCTGTCGAAAATTTTAAATTCCCCGAGGATTGACTTTTCTATAGTGAATTTGTCAAAAAATAATTTTTTACTGTCAGAAATTTTAAATATACAGAGGATTGCCTTTTCTATAGTGAATTTGTCAAAAAATAATTTTTTACTGTAGCAAATTTTAAATATACGAAGGATTTAATTTTATATAGTGAATTTTTCAAAAAATTATTTTTTGCTGTCGCAAATTTTAAATTCGCCGAGGATTGCCTTTTCTATAGTGAATTTGTCAAAATAATATTTTTTACTGTCGCAAATTTTAAATACGCCGAGGATTGCCTTTTCTATAGTGAATTTGTCAAAAAATAATTGTTTCCTGTCGAAAATTTTAAATTCCCCGAGGATTGCCTTTTCTATAGTGAAATTGTCAAAAAATAATTTTTTACTGTCAGAAATTTTAAATATACAGAGGATTGCCTTTTCTATAGTGAATTTGTCAAAAAATAATTTTTTACTGTAGCAAATTTTAAATATACGAAGGATTTAATTTTCTATAGTGAATTTTTCAAAAAATTATTTTTTGCTGTCGCAAATTTTAAATACGCCGTGGATTGCCTTTTCTATAGTAAATATTTCAAAAAATAATTTTTTACTGTCGAAAATTTTAAATATGCCGAGGATTGCCTTTTCTATAGTGAATTGGTCAAAATAATATTTTTTACTGTCGCAAATTTTAAATGCGCTGAGGATTGCCTTTTCTATAGTGAATTTGTCAAAAAATAATTTTTTACTGTCGCAAATTTTAAATATACCGAGGATTGCCTTTTCTATAGTGAATTTTTCAAAAAATTATTTTTTGCTGTCGCAAATTTTAAATACGCGGAGGATTGCCATTTCTATAGTAAATTTTCAAAAAATAATTTTTTACTGTCGCAAATTTTAAATACGCCGAGGATTGCCTTTTCTATAGCGAATTAGTCAAAATAATATTTTTTACTGTCGCAAATTTTAAATACGCCAATAATTGCCTTTTCTATAGTGAATTTGTCAAAAAATGATTTTTTACTGTCGCAAATTTTAAATATACCGAGGATTTAATTTTCTATAGTGAATTTTTCAAAAAATTAATTTTGCTGTTGCAAATTTTAACTACGCCGAGGATTGCCTTTTCTATAGTAAATTTTTCAAAAAAATAATTTTTTTCTGTCGCAAATTTTAAATACGCGGAGGATTTCCTTTTCTATAGTAAATTTCTCAAAAAATTATTTTTTACGGTCGCAAATTTTTAATACGCGGAAGATTGCCTTTTCTATAGTGAATTTGTCAAAAAATAAATTTTTACAGTGGCAAATTTTAAATATACCGATGATTGCCTTTTCTATAATGAATTTTTCAAAAAATTATTTTTTGCTGTCGCAAATTTTAAATACGCCGAGGATTGCCTTTTCTGTAGTAAATTTTTCAAAAAATAATTTTTACTGTCGCAAATTTTAAATATGCCGAGGATTGCCTTTTCTATAGTAAATTTTTCAAGAAATTATTTTTAACGGTTGCAAATTTTAAATATGCCGAGGATTGCCTTTTCTATAGCGAATTGGTCAAAAAATAATTTTTTACTGTCGAAAATTTTAAATACGCCGAGGATTGCCTTTTCTGTAGTGAATTTGTCAAAAATTAATTTTTTACTGTCACAAATTTTAAACATACCGAGGATTGTTTTTCTATAGTGAATTTGTCAAAGTAATATTTTTTACCGTCGCAAATTTTAAATACGCCGAGGATTGCATTTTCTATAGTGAATTTGTCAAAAAATAATTTTTTAATGTCGAAAATTTTATACACGCCGAGTATTGCCTTTTCTATGGTAAATTTATCAAAAAATAATTTTTTACTGTCGCAAATTTTAAATACGCCGAGGATTGCCTTTTCTTTAGTGAATTTGTCAAAATAATGTTTTTTACTGTAGCAAATTTTAAACATATCGAGGATTGTCTTTTCTAAAGTGAATTTTTCAAAAAATTATTTTTACTGTCGCAAATTTTAAGTACGCCGAGGATTGCCTTTCTATAGTAACTTTTTCAAAAAATTCTTTTTTCTGTCACAAATTTTAAATAGGCCGAGGCTTACCTTTTCTATGGTGAATTTGCCAAAAAATAATTTTTTACTGCCGAAAATTTTAAATACCCCAAGGATTGCCTTTTCTATAGTGAATTTGTCAAAAAATAATTTTTTACTGCCGCAAATTTTAAATATACCGAGGATTGCCTTTTCTATAGTAAATTTCTCAAAAAATTATTTTTTACGGTCGCGAATTTTTAATACGCCGAGGATTGCCTTTTCTATAGTAAATTTTTCAAAAAATTATTTTTTACTGTCGCACATTTTAAATACGCCGAGGATTGCCTTTTCTATAGTAAATTTTTCAAAAAATAGTTTTTTAGTGTCGCAAATTTTAAATACGCCGAGGATTGCCTTTTCTATAGTGAATTTGTCAAAAAATAAATTTTTACAGTGGCAAATTTTAAATATACCGTGATTGCCTTTTCTATAGTGAATTTTTCAAAAAAAATTTTTTTTGCTGTCGCAAATTTTAAATACGCCGAGGATTGCCTTTTCTATAGTGAATTTGTCAAAAAATAATTTTTTACTGTCGCAAATTTTAAATATACCGAGGATTGCCTTTTCTATAGTGAATTTTTCAAAAAATTATTTTTTGCTGTCGCAAATTTTAAATACGCCGAGGATTGCCATTTCTATAGTAAATTTTCAAAAAATAATTTTTTACTGTCGCAAATTTTAAATACGCCGAGGATTGCCTTTTCTATAGCGAATTTGTCAAAATAATATTTTTTACTGTCGCAAATTTTAAATACGCCAAGGATTGCCTTTTCTATAGTGAATTTGTCAAAAAATAATTTTTTACTGTCGCAAATTTTAAATATACCGAGGATTGCCTTTTCTATAGTGAATTTTTCAAAAAATTATTTTTTGCTGTCGCAAATTTTAAATACGCCGAGGATTGCCATTTCTATAGTAAATTTTCAAAAAATAATTTTTTCCTGTCGAAAATTTTAAATTCCCCGAGGATTGCCTTTTCTATAGTGAATTTGTCAAAAAATAATTTTTTACTGTCAGAAACTTTAAATATACAGAGGATTGCCTTTTCTATAGTGAATTTGTCAAAAAATAATTTTTTACTGTAGCAAATTTTTAATATTCCGAGGATTGCCTTTTCTATAGTGAATTGGTCAAAATAATATTTTTACTGTCGCAAATTTTAAATGCGCCGAGGATTGCCTTTTCTATAGTGAATTTGTCAAAAAATAATTTTTTACAGTCGCAAATTTTAAATATACCGAGGATTGCCTTTTCTATAGTGAATTTTTCAAAAAATCATTTTTTGCTGTCGCAAATTTTAAATACGCGGAGGATTGCCATTTCTATAGTAAATTTTCAAAAAATAATTTTTTACTGTCGCAAATTTTAAATACGCCGAGGATTGCCTTTTCTATAGCGAATTAGTCAAAATAATATTTTTTACTGTCGCAAATTTTAAATACGCCAATAATTGCCTTTTCTATAGTGAATTTGTCAAAAAATGATTTTTTACTGTCGCAAATTTTAAATATACCGAGGATTTAATTTTCTATAGTGAATTTTTCAAAAAATTAATTTTGCTGTCGCAAATTTTAACTACGCCGAGGATTGCCTTTTCTATAGTAAATTTTTCAAAAAAATAATTTTTTTCCGTCGCAAATTTTAAATACGCGGAGGATTTCCTTTTCTATAGTAAATTTCTCAAAAAATTATTTTTTACGGTCGCAAATTTTTAATACGCGGAAGATTGCCTTTTCTATAGTGAATTTGTCAAAAAATAAATTTTTACAGTGGCAAGTTTTAAATATACCGATGATTGCCTTTTCTATAATGAATTTTTCAAAAAATTATTTTTTGCTGTCGCAAATTTTAAATACGCCGAGGATTGCCTTTTCTGTAGTAAATTTTTCAAAAAATAATTTTTACTGTCGCAAATTTTAAATATGCCGAGGATTGCCTTTTCTATAGTAAATTTTTCAAGAAATTATTTTTAACGGTCGCAAATTTTAAATATGCCGAGGATTGCCTTTTCTATAGCGAATTGGTCAAAAAATAATTTTTTACTGTCGAAAATTTTAAATACGCCGAGGATTGCCTTTTCTGTAGTGAATTTGTCAAAAATTGATTTTTTACTGTCACAAATTTTAAACATACCGAGGATTGTTTTTCTATAGTGAATTTGTCAAAGTAATATTTTTTACCGTCGCAAATTTTAAATACGCCGAGGATTGCATTTTCTATAGTGAATTTGTCAAAAAATAATTTTTTAATGTCGAAAATTTTAAACACGCCGAATATTGCCTTTTCTATAGTAAATTTATCAAAAAATAATTTTTTACTGTCGCAAATTTTAAATACGCCGAGGATTGCCTTTTCTTTAGTGAATTTGTCAAAATAATGTTTTTTACTGTAGCAAATTTTAAACATATCGAGGATTGCCTTTTCTATAGTGAATTTTTCAAAAAATTATTTTTACTGTCGCAAATTTTAAGTACGCCGAGGATTGCCTTTCTATAGTAACTTTTTCAAAAAATTCTTTTTTCTGTCACAAATTTTAAATAGGCCGAGGCTTACCTTTTCTATAGTGAATTTGTCAAAAAATAATTTTTTACTGCCGCAAATTTTAAATATACCGAGGATTGCCTTTTCTATAGTAAATTTCTCAAAAAATTATTTTTTACGGTCGCGAATTTTTAATACGGCGAGGATTGCCTTTTCTATAGTAAATTTTTCAAAAAATAATTTTTTACTGTAGCAAATTTTTAATATTCCGATGATTGCCTTCTCTATAGTGAATTGGTCAAAATAATATCTTTTACTGTCGCATATTTTAAATGCGCCTAGGATTGCCTTTTCTATAGTGAATTTGTCAAAAAATAATTTTTTACTGTCGCCAATTTTAAATTCGTCGAGGATTGCCTTTTCTATAGTGAATTTGTCAAAAAATAATTTTTTAATGTCGCAAATTTTAAATATACCGAGGATTGCCTTTTCTATAGTGAATTTTTCAAAAAATAATTTTTTACTGTAGCAAATTTTAAATATACCAAGGATTTAATTTTCTATAGTGAATTTTTCAAAAAATTAATTTTGCTGTCGCAAATTTTAACTACGCCGAGGATTGCCTTTTCTATAGTAAATTTTTCAAAAAAATAATTTTTTTCTGTCGCAAATTTTAAATACGCGGAGGATTTCCTTTTCTATAGTAAATTTCTCAAAAAATTATTTTTTACGGTCGCAAATTTTTAATACGCGGAAGATTGCCTTTTCTATAGTGAATTTGTCAAAAAATAAATTTTTACAGTGGCAAATTTTAAATATACCGATGATTGCCTTTTCTATAATGAATTTTTCAAAAAATTATTTTTTGCTGTCGCAAATTTTAAATACGCCGAGGATTGCCTTTTCTGTAGTAAATTTTTCAAAAAATAATTTTTACTGTCGCAAATTTTAAATATGCCGAGGATTGCCTTTTCTATAGTAAATTTTTCAAGAAATTATTTTTAACGGTTGCAAATTTTAAATATGCCGAGGATTGCCTTTTCTATAGCGAATTGGTCAAAAAATAATTTTTTACTGTCGAAAATTTTAAATACGCCGAGGATTGCCTTTTCTGTAGTGAATTTGTCAAAAATTAATTTTTTACTGTCACAAATTTTAAACATACCGAGGATTGTTTTTCTATAGTGAATTTGTCAAAGTAATATTTTTTACCGTCGCAAATTTTAAATACGCCGAGGATTGCATTTTCTATAGTGAATTTGTCAAAAAATAATTTTTTAATGTCGAAAATTTTATACACCCCGAGTATTGCCTTTTCTATGGTAAATTTATCAAAAAATAATTTTTTACTGTCGCAAATTTTAAATACGCCGAGGATTGCCTTTTCTTTAGTGAATTTGTCAAAATAATGTTTTTTACTGTAGCAAATTTTAAACATATCGAGGATTGTCTTTTCTAAAGTGAATTTTTCAAAAAATTATTTTTACTGTCGCAAATTTTAAGTACGCCGAGGATTGCCTTTCTATAGTAACTTTTTCAAAAAATTCTTTTTTCTGTCACAAATTTTAAATAGGCCGAGGCTTACCTTTTCTATGGTGAATTTGCCAAAAAATAATTTTTTACTGCCGAAAATTTTAAATACCCCAAGGATTGCCTTTTCTATAGTGAATTTGTCAAAAAATAATTTTTTACTGCCGCAAATTTTAAATATACCGAGGATTGCCTTTTCTATAGTAAATTTCTCAAAAAATTATTTTTTACGGTCGCGAATTTTTAATACGCCGAGGATTGCCTTTTCTATAGTAAATTTTTCAAAAAATTATTTTTTACTGTCGCACATTTTAAATACGCCGAGGATTGCCTTTTCTATAGTAAATTTTTCAAAAAATAGTTTTTTAGTGTCGCAAATTTTAAATACGCCGAGGATTGCCTTTTCTATAGTGAATTTGTCAAAAAATAAATTTTTACAGTGGCAAATTTTAAATATACCGTGATTGCCTTTTCTATAGTGAATTTTTCAAAAAAAATTTTTTTTGCTGTCGCAAATTTTAAATACGCCGAGGATTGCCTTTTCTATAGTGAATTTGTCAAAAAATAATTTTTTACTGTCGCAAATTTTAAATATACCGAGGATTGCCTTTTCTATAGTGAATTTTTCAAAAAATTATTTTTTGCTGTCGCAAATTTTAAATACGCCGAGGATTGCCATTTCTATAGTAAATTTTCAAAAAATAATTTTTTACTGTCGCAAATTTTAAATACGCCGAGGATTGCCTTTTCTATAGCGAATTTGTCAAAATAATATTTTTTACTGTCGCAAATTTTAAATACGCCAAGGATTGCCTTTTCTATAGTGAATTTGTCAAAAAATAATTTTTTACTGTCGCAAATTTTAAATATACCGAGGATTGCCTTTTCTATAGTGAATTTTTCAAAAAATTATTTTTTGCTGTCGCAAATTTTAAATACGCCGAGGATTGCCATTTCTATAGTAAATTTTCAAAAAATAATTTTTTCCTGTCGAAAATTTTAAATTCCCCGAGGATTGCCTTTTCTATAGTGAATTTGTCAAAAAATAATTTTTTACTGTCAGAAACTTTAAATATACAGAGGATTGCCTTTTCTATAGTGAATTTGTCAAAAAATAATTTTTTACTGTAGCAAATTTTTAATATTCCGAGGATTGCCTTTTCTATAGTGAATTGGTCAAAATAATATTTTTACTGTCGCAAATTTTAAATGCGCCGAGGATTGCCTTTTCTATAGTGAATTTGTCAAAAAATAATTTTTTACAGTCGCAAATTTTAAATATACCGAGGATTGCCTTTTCTATAGTGAATTTTTCAAAAAATCATTTTTTGCTGTCGCAAATTTTAAATACGCGGAGGATTGCCATTTCTATAGTAAATTTTCAAAAAATAATTTTTTACTGTCGCAAATTTTAAATACGCCGAGGATTGCCTTTTCTATAGCGAATTAGTCAAAATAATATTTTTTACTGTCGCAAATTTTAAATACGCCAATAATTGCCTTTTCTATAGTGAATTTGTCAAAAAATGATTTTTTACTGTCGCAAATTTTAAATATACCGAGGATTTAATTTTCTATAGTGAATTTTTCAAAAAATTAATTTTGCTGTCGCAAATTTTAACTACGCCGAGGATTGCCTTTTCTATAGTAAATTTTTCAAAAAAATAATTTTTTTCCGTCGCAAATTTTAAATACGCGGAGGATTTCCTTTTCTATAGTAAATTTCTCAAAAAATTATTTTTTACGGTCGCAAATTTTTAATACGCGGAAGATTGCCTTTTCTATAGTGAATTTGTCAAAAAATAAATTTTTACAGTGGCAAGTTTTAAATATACCGATGATTGCCTTTTCTATAATGAATTTTTCAAAAAATTATTTTTTGCTGTCGCAAATTTTAAATACGCCGAGGATTGCCTTTTCTGTAGTAAATTTTTCAAAAAATAATTTTTACTGTCGCAAATTTTAAATATGCCGAGGATTGCCTTTTCTATAGTAAATTTTTCAAGAAATTATTTTTAACGGTCGCAAATTTTAAATATGCCGAGGATTGCCTTTTCTATAGCGAATTGGTCAAAAAATAATTTTTTACTGTCGAAAATTTTAAATACGCCGAGGATTGCCTTTTCTGTAGTGAATTTGTCAAAAATTGATTTTTTACTGTCACAAATTTTAAACATACCGAGGATTGTTTTTCTATAGTGAATTTGTCAAAGTAATATTTTTTACCGTCGCAAATTTTAAATACGCCGAGGATTGCATTTTCTATAGTGAATTTGTCAAAAAATAATTTTTTAATGTCGAAAATTTTAAACACGCCGAATATTGCCTTTTCTATAGTAAATTTATCAAAAAATAATTTTTTACTGTCGCAAATTTTAAATACGCCGAGGATTGCCTTTTCTTTAGTGAATTTGTCAAAATAATGTTTTTTACTGTAGCAAATTTTAAACATATCGAGGATTGCCTTTTCTATAGTGAATTTTTCAAAAAATTATTTTTACTGTCGCAAATTTTAAGTACGCCGAGGATTGCCTTTCTATAGTAACTTTTTCAAAAAATTCTTTTTTCTGTCACAAATTTTAAATAGGCCGAGGCTTACCTTTTCTATAGTGAATTTGTCAAAAAATAATTTTTTACTGCCGCAAATTTTAAATATACCGAGGATTGCCTTTTCTATAGTAAATTTCTCAAAAAATTATTTTTTACGGTCGCGAATTTTTAATACGGCGAGGATTGCCTTTTCTATAGTAAATTTTTCAAAAAATAATTTTTTACTGTAGCAAATTTTTAATATTCCGATGATTGCCTTCTCTATAGTGAATTGGTCAAAATAATATCTTTTACTGTCGCATATTTTAAATGCGCCTAGGATTGCCTTTTCTATAGTGAATTTGTCAAAAAATAATTTTTTACTGTCGCAAATTTTAAATATACCTAGGATTGCCTTTTCTATAGTGAATTTTTCAAAAAATTATTTTTTGCTGTCGCAAATTTTAAATACGCGGAGGATTGCCATTTCTATAGTAAATTTTCAAAAAATAATTTTTTACTGTCGCAAATTTTAAATACGCCGAGGATTGCCTTTTCTATAGCGAATTTGTCAAAATAATATTTTTTACTGTCGCAAATTTTAAATACGCCAAGGATTGCCTTTTATATAGTGAATTTGTCAAAAAATGATTTTTTACTGTCACAAATTTTAAATATACCGAGGATTTAATTTTCTATAGTGAATTTTTCAAAAAATTAATTTTGCTGTCGCAAATTTTAACTACGCCGAGGATTGCCTTTTCTATAGTAAATTTTTCAAAAAAATAATTTTTTTCTGTCGCAAATTTTAAATACGCGGAGGATTTCCTTTTCCATAGTAAATTTCTCAAAAAATTATTTTTTACGGTCGCAAATTTTTAATACGCGGAGGATTGCCTTTTCTATAGTGAATTTGTCAAAAAATAAATTTTTACAGTGGCAAATTTTAAATATACCGATGATTGCCTTTTCTATAATGAATTTTTCAAAAAATTATTTTTTGCTGTCGCAAATTTTAAATACGCCGAGGATTGCCTTTTCTGTAGTAAATTTTTCAAAAAATAATTTTTACTGTCGCAAATTTTAAATATGCCGAGGATTGCCTTTTCTATAGTAAATTTTTCAAGAAATTATTTTTAACGGTCGCAAATTTTAAATATGCCGAGGATTGCCTTTTGTATAGCGAATTGGTCAAAAAATAATTTTTTACTGTCGAAAATTTTAAATACGCCGAGGATTGCCTTTTCTATACTAAATTTTTCAAAAAATTATTTTTATTGTCGCAAATTTTAAATATTTCTCGTATTGCCTTTTCTACAGTAAATTTTTCAAAGAATTATTTTTTACTGT
>CAWUPM010000186.1:0-25452 GCA_963924295.1 Dioctria rufipes | reverse complement strand
GTGAATTTGTCAAAAAAATAAATTTTTACAGTGGCAAATTTTAAATATACCGATGATTGCCTTTTCTATAGTGAATTTTTCAAAAAATTATTTTTTGCTGTCGCAAATTTTAAATACGCCGAGGATTGCTTTTTCTATAGTGCATTTTTCAAAAAATAATTTTTACTGTCGCAAATTTTAAATATGCCGAGGATTGCCTTTTCTATAGTAAATTTTTCAAGAAATTATTATTTACGGTCGCAAATTTTAAATACGCCGGGGATTGCCTTTTCTATAGTGAATTTGTCAAAAAATAATTTTTTACTGTCGCAAATTTTAAACATACCGAGGATTGCGTTTTCTATAGTGAATTTGTCAAAATAATCATTTTTTACTGTCGCAAATTTTAAATACGCCGAGGATTGCATTTTCTATAGTGAATTTGTCAAAAAATAATTTTTTACTGTCGAAAATTTTAAACACGCCGAGTATTGCCTTTTCTATAGTAAATTTATCAAAAAATAATTTTTTACTGTCGCAAATTTTAAATAGCCGAGGACTGCCTTTTCTTTAGCGAATTGGTCAAAATAATATTTTTTACTGTCGCAAATTTTAAATGCTCCGAGGATTACCTTTTCTATAGTGAATTTGTCAAAAAATATATTTTTCCTGTCGAAAATTTTAAATTCCCCGAGGATTGCCTTTTCTATAGTGAATTTGTCAAAAACTAATTTTTTACTGTCAGAAATTTTAAATATACAGAGGATTGCCTTTTCTGTAGTGAATTTTTCAAAAAATAATTTTTTACTGTAGCAAATTTTAAATACGCCGAGGATTGCCTTTTCTATAGTGAACTTTCAAAAAATTATTTTTTGCTGGCGCAAATTTTAAATACGCCGAGGATTGCCTTTTCTTTAGTAAATTTATCAACAAATAATTTTTTACTGTCGCAAATTTTAAATATACCGAGGATTAAATTTTCTATAGTGAATTTTTCAAAAAATTATTTTTTGCTGTCGCAAATTTTAACTACGCCGAGGATTGCCTTTTCTTTAGTAAATTTTTCAAAAAAGTAATTTTTTTCTGTCGCAACTTTTAAATACGCCGAGGATTGCCTTTTCTATAGTGAATTTGTCAAAAAATCATTTTTTACTGTCGCGAATTTAAAATACGCCGAGGATTGCCTTTTCTATAGTGAATTTGTCAAAATAATATTTTTTACTGTCGCAAATTTTTAATACTCCAAGGATTGCCTTTTCTATAGTGAATTTGTCAAAAAATAAATTTTTGCAGTGGCAAATTTTAAATGTACCGATGATTGCCTTTTCTATAGTGAATTTGCCAAAAAATTATTTTTTGCTGTCGCAAATTTTGAATACGCCGAGGATTGCCTTTTCTATAGTAAATTTATCAAAAAATAATTTTTTACTGTCGCAAATTTTAAATATACCGAGGATTTAATTTTCTATAGTGAATTTTTCAAAAAATTATTTTTTGCTGTCGCAAATTTTAACTACGCCGAGGATTGCCTTTTCTATAGTAAATTTTTCAAGAAATTATTATTTACGGTCGCAAATTTTAAATACGCCGGGGATTGCCTTTTCTATAGCGAATTTGTCAAAAAATAATTTTTTACTGTCGAAAATTTGAAATACGCCGAGGATTGCCTTTTCTATAGTGAATTTGTCAAAAAATAATTTTTTACTGTCGCAAATTTTAAACGTACCGAGGATTGCGTTTTCTATAGTGAATTTGTCAAAATAATATTTTTTACTGTCGCAAATTTTAAATACGCCGAGGATTGTATTTTCTATAGTGAATCTGTCAAAAAATAATTTTTTACTGTCGAAAATTTTAAACACGCCGAGTATTGCCTTTTCTATAGTAAATTTATCAAAAAATTATTTTTTACGGTCGGAAATTTTAAATATACAGAGGATTGCCTTTTCTATAGTGAATTTTTCAAAAAATAATTTTTTACTGTAGCAAATTTTAAATACGCCGTGGATTGCCTTTTCTATAGTGAATTTTACAAAAAATTATTTTTTGCTGTCGCAAATTTTAAATACGCCGAGCATTGCCTTTTCTATAGTAAATTTTTCAAAACATAATTTTTTACTGTCGCAACTTTTAAATACGCCGAGGATTGCCTTTTCTATAGTGAATTTGTCAAAATAATATTTTTTACTGTCGCAAATTTTTAATACTCCAAGGATTGCCTTTTCTATAGTGAATTTGTCAAAAAATAAATTTTTGCAGTGGCAAATTTTAAATATACCGATGATTGCCTTTTCTATAGTGAATTTGCCAAAAAATTATTTTTTGCTGTCGCAAATTTTAAATACGCCGAGGATTGCCTTTTCTATAGTAAATTTATCAAAAAATAATTTTTTACTGTCGCAAATTTTAAATATACCGAGGATTTAATATTCTATAGTGAATTTTTCAAAAAATTATTTTTTGCTGTCGCAAATTTTAACTACGCCGAGGATTGCCTTTTCTATAGTAAATTTTTCAAAAAAGTAATTTTTTTCTGTCGCAAATTTTAAATACGCGGAGGATTGCCTTTTCTAAAGTAAATTTCTCAAAAAATTATTTTTTACGGTCGCAAATTTTTAATACGCCGAGTATTGCCTTTTCTATAGTGAATTTGTCAAACAATAAATTTTTACAGTGGCAAATTTTAAATATACCGATGATTGCCTTTTCTATAGTGAATTTTTCAAAAAATTATTTTTTGCTGTCGCAAATTTTAAATACGCCGAGGACTGCCTTTTCTATAGTAAATTTTTCAAAAAATAATTTTTACTGTCGCAAATTTTAAATATGCCGAGGATTGCCTTTCCTATAGTAAATTTTTCAAGAAATTGTTATTTACGGTCGCAAATTTTAAATACGCTGGGGATTGCCTTCTCTATAGCGAATTTGTCAAAAAATAATTTTTTACTGTCGAAAATTTTAAATACGCCGAGGATTGCCTTTTCTATAGTGAATTTGTCAAAAAATAATTTTTTACTGTCGCAAATTTTAAACATACCGAGGATTGCCTTTTCTATAGTGAATTTGTCAAAATAATATTTTTTACTGTCGCAAATTTTAAATACGCCAGGATTGCATTTTCTATAGTGAATTTGTCAAAAAATAGTTTTTTACTGTCGACAATTTTAAACACGCCGAGAATTGCCTTTTCTATAGTAAATTTATCAAAAAATAATTTTTTTCTCTCGCAAATTTTGAATACGCCGAGGATTGCCTTTTCTTTAGTGAATTTGTCAAAATAATATTTTTTACTGTCGCAAATTTTAAATACGCCGAGGATTGCCTTTTCTATAGTGAATTTGTCAAAAAATAATTTTTTACTGTCGCAAATTTTAAATAAGCCGAGGATTGCCTTTTCTATAGTGAATTTGTCAAAAAATAATTTTTTTCTGTCGCAAATTTTAAATATATCGAGGATTGCCTTTTCTATAGTGAATTTTTCAAAAAAATATTTTTTACTGTCGCAAATTTTAAATACGCCGAGGATTGCCTCTTCTATAGTAAATTTTTCCAAAAATTATTTTTTTTTGTCGCAAATTTTAAATACGCCGAGGATTACCTTTTCTATGGTGAATTTGTCAAAAAATAATTTTTTACTGTCGCAAATTTTTAATACGCCGAGGATTGCCTTTTCTATAGTGAATTTGTCAAAAAATAAATTTTTACAGTGGCAAACTTTAAATACACCGTGATTGCCTTTTCTATAGTGAATTTTTCAAAAAATTGTTTTTTCCCGTCGCAAATTTTAAATAAGCCGAGGATTGCCTTTTCTATAGTAAATTTTTCAAAAAATAATTTTTTACTGTCGCAAATTTTAAATACGCCGAGTATTGCCTTTTCTATAGTAAATTTTTCAAAAAATAGTTTTTTAGTGTCGCAAATTTTAAATACGCCGAGGATTGCCTTTTCTATAGTGAATTGGTCAAAATAATATTTTTTGCTGTCGCAAATTTTAAATGCGCCGAGGATTGCCTTTTCTACAGTGAATTTGTCAAAAAATAGTTTTTTACTGTCGCAAATTTTAAATATACCGAGAATTTAATTTTCTATAGTGAATTTTTCAAAAAATTATTTTTTGCTGTTGCAAATTTTAACTACGCCGAGGATTGCCTTTTCCATAGTAAATTTTTCAAAAAAATAATTTTTTTCTGTCGCAAATTTTAAAAACGCGGAGGATTGCCTTTTCTATAGTAAATTTGTCAAAATAATATTTTTTACTGTCGCAAATTTTTAATACTCCGAGGATTGCCTTTTCTATAGTGAATTTGTCAAAAAATAAATTTTTACAGTGGCAAATTTTAAATATACCGATGATTGCCTTTTCTATAGTGAATTTTTCAAAAAATTATTTTTACTGTCGCAAATTTTAAATACGCCGAGTATTGACTTTTCTATAGTAAATTTTTCAAGAAATTATTTTTTACAGTCGCAAATTTTAAATACGCCGGGGATTGCCTTTTCTATAGCGAATTTGTTAAACAATAATTTTCTACTGTCGAAAATTTTAACTACGCCGAGGATTGCCTTTTCTATAGTGAATTTGTCAAAAAATAATTTTTTACTGTCGCAAATTTTAAACATACCGAGGACTGCCTTTTCTATAGTGAATTTGTCAAAGTAATATTTTTTATTGTCGCAAATTTTAAATACGCCGAGGATTGCATTTTCTATAGTGAATTTGTCAAAAAATAATTTTTTACTGTCGAAAATTTTAAACTCGCCGGGTATTGCCTTTTCTATAGTAAATTTATCAAAAAATAAGTTTTTACTGTCGCAAATTTTAAATACGCCGAGGATTGCCTTTTCTTTAGTGAATTTGTCAAAATAATATTTTTTACTGTCGCAAATTTTAAATACGCCGACGATTGCCTTTTCTATAGTGAATTTGTCAAAAAATAATTTTTTACTGTCGCAAATTTTAAATTCGTCGAGGATTGCCTTTTCTATAGTGAATTTGTCAAAAAATAATTTTTTAATGTCGCAAATTTTAAATATACCGAGGATTGCCTTTTCTATAGTGAATTTTTCAAAAAATTATTTTTTAATGTCGCAAATTTTAAATACGCCGAGGATTGCCTTTTCTATAGTATAATTTTCAATAATTTATTTTTTGCAGTCACAAATTTTAAATACGCCGAGGATTACCTTTTCTATGGTGAATTTGTCAAAAAATAATTTTTTACTGTCGAAAATTTTAAATACCCCGAGGATTGCCTTTTCTATAGTGAATTTGCCAAAAAATAATTTGTACTGTCGCAAATTTTAAATATACCGATGATTGCGTTTTCTATAGTGAATTTTTCAAAAAATTATTTTTTGCTGTCGCAAATTTTAAATACGCCGAGGATTGCCTTTTCTATAGTAAATTTTTCAAAACATAATTTTTTACTGTCGCAACTTTTAAATACGCCGAGGATTGCCTTTTCTATAGTGAATTTGTCAAAAAATTATTTTTTACTGTCGCAAATTTAAAATACGCCGAGGATTGCCTTTTCTATAGTGAATTTGTCAAAATAATATTTTTTACTGTCGCAACTTTTAAATACGCCGAGGATTGCCTTTTCTATAGTGAATTTGTCAAAAAATAATTTTTTCCTGTCGAAAATTTTAAATTCCCCGGGGATTGCCTTTTCTATAGTGAATTTGTCAAAAAATAATTTTTTACTGTCAGAAATTTTAAATATACAGAGGAATGCCTTTTCTATAGTGAATTTGTCAAAAAATAATTTTTTACTGTAGCAAAATTTAAATATACCGAGGATTTAATTTTCTATAGTAAATTTTTCAAAAAATAATTTTTTCCTGTCGAAAATTTTAAATTCCCCGAGTATTGCCTTCTCTATAGTGAATTTGTCAAAATAATATTTTTTACTGTCGCAAATTTTAAATACGCCGCGAATTGCCTTTTCTATAGTGAATTTGTCAAACAATAATTTTTTACTGTCGAAAATTTTAAACACGCCGAGAATTGCCTTTTCTATAGTAAATTTTTCAAAAAATTATATTTTACTATCGCAAATTTTAAATACCCCGAGGATTGCCTTTTCTATAGTGAATTTGCCAAAAAATAATTTGTACTGTCGCAAATTTTAAATATACCGATGATTGCGTTTTCTATAGTGAATTTTTCAAAAAATTATTTTTTGCTGTCGCAAATTTTAAATACGCCGAGGATTGCCTTTTCTATAGCGAATTTTTCAAAAAATTATTTATGCTGTCGCAAATTTTAAATACGCCGAGGATTGCCTTTTCTATAGTAAATTTTTCAAAACATAATTTTTTACTGTCGCAACTTTTAAATACGCCGAGGATTGCCTTTTCTATAGTAAATTTGTCAAAAAATTATTTTTTACTGTCGCAAATTTAAAATACGCCGAGGATTGCCTTTTCTATAGTGAATTTGTCAAAATAATATTTTTTACTGTCGCAAATTTTAAATACGCCGAGGATTGCCTTTTCTATAGTGAATTTGTCAAAAAATAATTTTTCCTGTCGAAAATTTTAAATTCCCCGAGGATTGCCTTTTCTATAGTGAATTTGTCAAAAAATAATTTTTTACTGTCAGAAATTTTAAATATACAGAGGATTGCCTTTTCTATAGTGAATTTGTCAAAAAATAATTTTTTACTGAAGCAAATTTTAAATATACCGAGGATTTAATTTTCTATAGTAAATTTTTCAAAAATAATTTTTTCCTGTCGAAAACTTTAAATTCCCCGAGTATTGCCTTCTCTATAGTGAATTTGTCAAAATAATATTTTTTACTGTCGCAAATTTTATATACGCCGCGAATTGCCTTTTCTGTAGTGAATTTGTCAAACAATAATTTTTTACTGTCGAAAATTTTAAACACGCCGAGAATTGCCTTTTCTATAGTAAATTTGTCAAAAAATTATATTTTACTATCGCAAGTTTTAAATACGCCGAGTATTGCCTTTTCTACAGTTAATTTTCCAAAAAATTATTTTTTACTGTCGCAAATTTAAAATACGCCGATGATTGCCTTTTCTATAGTGAATTTGTCAAAATAATATTTTTTACTGTCGCAAATTTTAAATACGCCGAGGATTGCCTTTTCTATAGTGAATTTGTCAAAAAATAAATTTTTATAGTGGCAAACTTTAAATACACCGTGATTGCCTTTTCTATAGTGAATTTTTCAAAAAATTGTTTTTTCCCGTCGCAAATTTTAAATACGCCGAGGATTGCCTTTTCTATAGTAAATTTTTCAAAAAATAATTTTTTACTGTCGCAAATTTTAAATACGCCGAGGATTGCCTTTTCTATAGTAAATTTTTCAAAAAATAGTTTTTTAGTGTCGCAAATTTTAAATACGCCGACGATTGCCTTTTCTATAGTGAATTGGTCAAAATAATATTTTTTACTGTCGCAAATTTTAAATGCGCCGAGGATTGCCTTTTCTATAGTGAATTTGTCAAAAAATAGTTTTTTACTGTCGCAAATTTTAAATATACCGAGAATTTAATTTTCTATAGTGAATGTTCAGTAAAAAAGCCTTCTTTACTGGTTGATGGTTTATTAAAAAGTAGTAAAATATGTACATTTAATTATCCTATTTATACAAAATTTAGTCTGGGAAATAAAATTAAAAATTACCAAAAAGTGCTTAGTTCACAATATATGGTGAGAATGAAAATTCTCCCATGAAAGGTGAGTAGCACGAGATAGGTACATACATACAGGTGGTGATAGGTACGTACGTACAATCAAGAAAAAACTGCTGCGTCTGGAGTTCGCATGGTAGAATTTTCCGGTGAAATATGAATTCCCTCAGAATTGATGCGACGTGAGAATTAATTTGTGTGATTAGCGCTGGGCTAATCATCCTGCCCCCTTGGGTTGCTGCGCAACACAAAATCGTCATTGTTGTCCGGCTGGTTCCGTCTTGCGGGTATTGGAGGTATGGAATAGCAATGTGGTGGCATGTTCCTGGAGCAAACCCCGTGGTGCCATTTGGTAACCATCCAATAGCTGCATCCGATCATAAGAGCTGCCAGAAGCATGTAGCTAATGGTGTAATGATGTATGTCGTGATGCGATATTCCGTGGGGCAATGCTTCCGAGTACTGCTTGAGATCCTTGACCTTGTTGGTCAGCACATCTATTTCATGATCGTTGGATTTTAGATGAAGCTCTGAGGAAATGTATGGGTGCCCTCTTTTTGCTGAATGTAGGTCTTCATCCAAGGATAGACTTAAATTTATGCGTGGAATAAATGCTGATATAGTCTTGCTCTGATAACGCCCGTGACCAGTGATCGTCATAGAGGTCTGTTTGATTGAACAATCTGGACGAAGTTTCAGAATTCCACTTTTCTGTAGAGTCTTAAGTGTTACTGCTGTGCCACATACAATGTTGAATGTGGTTTCACTGTCGAGATGGTAGAGCCAACTGTTTGGAGTATGCAGCTGTATCCAAAGATTGGATCGATTTGAGCTGCGAAAGTGGCAGTTGGAAGAGAGCGTTTGTCTGTGGTTGAGCAGCTCCATTTCGCACTGGCTGACGTTGGCCTTTAGATTGAAGATGGGATGATTCTGGTCACATAGATACTGGTCTTCTCTTAAGTGTTGACATTTGTTTAACTCTGCTTGAGATAGTGGGTAATATCTCTCCCTGGGAAGACTCACGATGAGATAATCTGATGATGGCTTGATTAACAGGAGTTTGTCTCCTTGTTGAATGGGAACAGGTATCATCTTGAATAACTGAAAGTATTCATCCAGGACGAGTGGAATCCGTATGTCAAATAAGATGTATGATTCTCCTATCCTGGTTCCGACTGTCATTAGGTTGTAAAGAAGTAGCACGCCATCCTTAATATTTCCTGGAATAGTTAGAGTTGATGGAATATGGTCCTTTATTAAAGTCACCTGGTCTCGGAGTTGCATCGGGGTGATTAATAATGGGCTGATCTTGTTGTGGTGAATATCTGTTATGACGTCTAATAAAGCGTTTTGAGCTCTGTGGTAGTTTTGAAGAACTAGTGTGGTTAGAAGCGATAAGGCACTGAAAGCTTGTGTAGCTTGCTGCTCGAGCTGAACGTCATCAACAAACTTACTGAATGCGAGTATATGGTCCTGAATTGCCTTGAATTGTTTTTGAATTGACTCCTCTTGACGTTTCATGATATTGGTTGTAGTTTCTAAAACTGATGTTTGGTTTTTTGCTAGCTGCATTAAGTAACCCTCGTTGCTTCTTGTTTTTTCGATTTCTTCTTCAATGTACTTGGCATAGGACGAGTCCAGGATGCCAAATAGTTTGTTCGCAACGTTACCTACTAAGTCAAGAGGAGACCTTTTGTGTGGAACTCGGTCTCGGCCACCTTGTTTGTGGAGAATTTCATTAGCTTCTTCAATTTGCGTGAGTTGATGTTGAAATTGGGAAAGTATTTCCAAACAGTGGTCTCTTCTGAGTGTTGTTGTATTGCATAACTTGCTTATTTCTCCAATGCATTTTCTGATTCCCGCTAGTTCGCTCCAGTAATTATCTAGCTTGTAGTATGCAAGAATGGTCCACTGGCTGTTTATTAGATGTGCATGTCCTAGTGATTCAAAGAATATTCCTGGATTACTTGAGAATGGTGTTACTTCAGCCGGCTCCCTTAGCGGGTTCCCGAAGGCTGGCATTATAAGTGAGGTTAGCATGAGCAGTTTTAAAGCAGCTGATGAGCTAATAGATCTTGCAGTGGGGCTTCTATTCGTCTCTGTAGCGTTAGTGGGATTTTTCTTGAAATTTTCCACAAATGGTGAGTTCTTCCAATTAGAATTGATTGGCAAGAACCTTCCTCGCAGCGGGTGATAGGGTCGTTTGTGTTTCATCCTCTTTGCTGGTGGCTCTCCTTCTACGTCCTTGTGAGATGGTCCTGGCACCTGATTAAAGGTTAGAAAGGATGTTTTCGGTTGCGTTCCCTCGACTGATTTGGAGTCGTTCCCGAGGTTGCTGCCACTGGCATTCCCTTTGAGATCTTCTGGTGTATATTGCTCCTCCGGCAAGGGGCAGAGGTTATGAATGGTCCGTTTAAAAATTCCAGAGGGGGTTTTGACACTAACAACTCTAGTAAGTTTGTCGGCGCCGTCGAAAGTTTCTAAGACGCGGCCTAGCGACCATTTCAATGGTGGTAAGTTCGCCTCTCTTATCACGACTAAAGTTCCAGGTTTTAGATTTGGCTTTATACTCCTCCATTTGTTCCGCGTTTGCAGCTCCTGTAGGTATTCAGCCGACCAGCGCTGCCAAAATGTTTGTTGAATATGTTGAATTCGGCGAAATCTTGTTAATTTGTCGATGTCTCTTTCAGCAACATCAGTTTCGGCGCATGCTGTCAAGGGGCTTCCCGTCAAGAAGTGTCCTGGGGTTAGTGCCTCGAGGTCATTGGGATCTGAAGACATGGGTGTTATTGGCCTGGAATTAAGGATAGCCTCTATCTGGACAATTACTGTGTGTAATTCCTCGTATGTCAAATTGGCATTTCCCGTCCGGCGAATCAAGTGATTCTTGGCGGATTTCACTGCCGCTTCCCACAGTCCTCCGAAGTGAGGCGATCGTGGTGGTATGGGCTTCCACTCAATGTGATTTTTGATGCATAATTGAGCGAGTGATGACTGTAAATCCTGCGACAGGAGCATGTCCTTTAGTTCCTTTAAATGTGTTCGTGCTCCTAGGAAGTTCGTTGCGTTGTCGCAAAAGATAGTAGCACACAGACCTCTCCGGGCAATGAATCTTTTTAGAGCGTTAAGGAAAGCTTCGGCACTCAGATCACTGACCAATTCTAAATGGACAGCCTTTGTAGTGAAGCATACAAAGACAGCTATGTACGCCTTTGTAGGTGTCTTTCCTCGTAGTTTGTAATGAATCATGATGGGTCCACAAAAGTCGACTCCTGTGGTGTGAAAGGGTCTTGTCGGCTTCACCCGTTCCACAGGTAGCTCTCCCATCATTTGATCAACGGGCTTCGGCTTACATCTGAAGCAACGGATACATCTATGGACAGTATGGCGCGCCAACCTTCTAGCGTCTATGACCCAGTATTTCTGCCTCGCGATTGCAGTTAGCGCTTGAGGTGCTGCGTGCATATGTTGGTTGTGTAGATAATTGAATAGAAGTTCACTCAGTTTGTGGTCCTTGGGCAGAAGAATCTGGTTCTTGGCCTCTTGGCTGAGTTCTGAATTTTTCAGCCGTCCGCCGACCTTTATGATTCCTGTAGAGGCGTCTACAAACGGCGCCAAGTGTTGAATAGAATGGTGAGAATCAAGTGCTCCCCCTTTTTTTAATGATGAGTACTCGTGCTCGAATGCTGTGCGTTGAATATTTTTTATGATTCCGTTCAAGGCAATGTCTAGCTCTGCAATGGATACTTCGCCCATCTTCCTCGATCCCTTGGGAGATTTGCAATTTTGCAAGAATCTGAAACAGTACGCAAAAATTCTCTGTAATTTTAAAAATGAGTTACAATGATTCACAGGTGTGACTAGATCAACATGTTTGACTCGTTCTATGGCTGTGAAGACGGATTTTTTTGGTTTGGCTTCTGGAATCTCGTCTGGTATCTTGAAGGCAAATGTGGGCCATTTTTCTTCAGGTTCAGATAGATACCTTGGACCTTTGAACCACACAGTTGATTGGCTGAGGGCATCCGGGAACATTCCACGGGAGATTATGTCAGCTGGATTTTGTGTTCCTTCAATGTGTCTCCATTGCTGTGGCTGAGTCAATTGTTGTATTTTTTCAACCCGATGTGCTATGAAGGTACTCCACGTATAAGACGGTGATGAGATCCAGGCGAGTACAATGGTAGAGTCAGTATGATACACAATTCTTGAAGGGTTTATTTGCATGCATTGAGATACTCTTTCCACTAATTCTGTCATGAGTAGCGCGGCACATAGTTCCAATCTTGCAAGCGTAGTAGCCTTTACTGGTGCTAGTCGTGACTTGGCGCATAACAGTCTTACTCTGATTTCTCCTTGCGTATTCATTGATCTCAGCTAGCAGCAAGCCCCATAGGCGGACTCACTGGAGTCTGAAAAGGCGTGTAATTGGATGTTGACTGAGTTTGAAAATAGTACATGTCTTGGAATTTTTATTGCTCGTAATCCTGGTAGACTCTTCTTAAATTTCATCCATTTATTTTTGTAAACTGCGGGTAGTTTTTCGTCCCACGAGCATTTGGCCTTCCAGAGGTCTTGTAGAAATAGCTTTCCTAATACCGTTACTGGTCCTATTAACCCAAGAGGATCGAAAATACGGGCTACTTCGGATAACACTGTGCGTTTGGTAAGTCCTTGTGTTTCACCTTCAGTTGCTTGATACTGAAAACTGTCTTCCTTTGGTTGCCAGATTAATCCGAGAGTTTTCGTTACTTCGCCATTGTCAATGAGTAGCATCTTCTCTTTGTGATCTTCTGGTACATTTCTCAAGGTGTGTGGGTGGTTAGCACAAAATTTCCTTAACTCGAAACCGCCGCCTTTCAGGAGCTCTATTAGGTCATTCTTTAATTTGAGCATGCTTTGTTTAGAGTCAGCTCCTGTCAGAATGTCGTCGACATAGGTATTTCCTAAAATCATATTCGCAGCTTCGGGAAATGTATCGTATTCTGCTAAGGCTAATTGATTCAGGCATCTCGTCGCGAGGAATGGAGCGGCGGCTGTTCCGTAAGTTACGGTATTTAGCTGGTATGTTTGCAGAGGCTTCTCTCTGTCATCCCTCCATAAAATTAGTTGGTACTTTCTGTCGTTTGGGTGGACACTGATCTGCCGATACATTTTGCAGATGTCTGCTGTCATTGCGTACTTGTACATTCTGAATTTTGTTATGATGGTGAAAAGATCTGGCTGAACGGTGGGACCAACCATCAAGATATCATTGAGGGATCTTCCGGATGATGTTTTCGCTGAGGCATCAAATACTACACGGAATTTGGGCTTGTTGGTATGTGCCTTTGCTACACAGTGATGGGGCATGTAGTAATGATCGGTAGGAATGGCTTCCTTTGCTATCGGTTGCATGTGGCCGAGTTCTTGGTATTCTGTCATGAAATCATGATATTGCCTCTTAAGATCGGCATTTCTCTCCAATTTTCTTTCTAATGCATAGAAGCGCTTTGAAGCAATTTCCAGGGACGACCCCAAAGTAGTTGGTAGCTCACGAAAGGGTAGTTTGACGATGTATTGTCCTGACGCGGATCTTTGGAAGGTATTTTGGAACTGCTCCTCACAGAGCAGTTCTTCTCTTGACTTGTACTTGGATGGTGAATCGTGTTGCTCCAACTCCCAAAATTGTTGCAACTGTTTGTCCAGTGCTGAAACTGAGGGTTGTGTTGCGATGTGACAACTTTGAGTGCAGCCAGCTTGAGTTGGCACCTTTCCTGCAAGAATCCATCCAAAGTGGGTGTTTTGAAGCAGTGGCAGATTGTGTAGTCTTATTTGACCTTCTTGCAAGAGTTGAAAGAATAATTCAGCTCCCAGTAACATGTCGATGGCCTGAGGTTTATAGAACGCGGGGTCAGCTAGCTGGATGCTAGTTGGAATATCCCAGTTCGATGTTTTGATGTATTGTGACGGCTGGCGGTCGCTGATAGTTTTTAAGATAACAGCATTGATGACTGCTGAAAAGCTCTTCACTCTTGAATGTATCGTGAGAGTGGTTTCGTACTTAGCAGTTGTTGCGATTCCACCAACACCACTAATCGGCAGTGAGTCCAAGAGTACCCTACAGTTGACCGGGACTCCTGAGGCATTAGTGACCTTGATTATTGCTGTTGCTAATAGAATCTGCGAGCGTGTTGACGCCTGTAAGCTAGATATTTGTGAGTTTGTTGTCTCAGATGGAGTAGAACGACTAATCTCCTGGAACTGAGAAGTGGACTCAAGTTGTCTGGTAGCTCCTGAACTGCCTCTGCTCACTTGTTGGTAGTTCATTGGTGCCAAGTCTGTGCTCCGACGAACGATGCCTTGTCGTGATTTAGCTTGAATAAGGTTTCTTGGCTTCTCTGGTTGACGAGAGTTGTGTATTAATGTGTTATGACGTTTGCCACATTTCATACAGCCTCTTGATGTGCAATCATGTACTGTATGGTCTAGCTTTAGGCAATTGGGGCACAATTTGAACTGCCTGATGAGCTGAATCCGATTATCTAATGTTGCTTAGAGGAATTTTGGGCACCTAAAAACTCCATGATCTGCCTTGCATACTGCGCACTTCAATACCTGGGATGATGCCGTCAACGTAGATACCCTCTTGCGTTCTTCCTTCGTCTGGATTACTTCAAGCATCTGAAACCTTGTTTCCATGAATTTGAAGAAATCGTCCATTGTCTGCAATTCGTGAGGTGCGTTAAGTGACTGCTCATATAATCTCCTGGATTCCTTATCGAGCTTCTGAGTGAGTAAATGAAGCAGTATGGGATTCCACTGCTTGATCTCGATGCCACTGTTCTCCAATGCTAGTAGACATTCCTTGCTAGTGTCATGCAATCTTTTGATTCCCGAGCCTGATTCGGTTGTGAGAGCTGCTTGATATAGTAACTGATTGAGAGTTGCTGTTACTATAGCCCTCGGATTGTCATACCTCTCTAAGAGTAACTTCCAAGCCACTGAGTAGTTGTCGTCAGTAGCTTGTAAATGTTTTATTAGTCCGCTGGGTTCACCTGTGAGATTTGTCTTCAAGTAGTATAATTTTTCGGCCCCACCCAGAGGCCTGTTATGAATGAGTTGACTGTACAAATCTTTGAACTGCCCCCATTTGGTGTAGTTTCCATCAAAGATTGGAAGTGTTAACTTTGGAAGTTTAACGTTTCCATTAATCGTGGTCACTGATTGTTCGTCAAGCTTTCCTTGTAGCCTTGTTGCTGTTTCTTGGAAATGATCTTCAATCTTCGTATATTCGCGAATATCGTAGGAGTCATCATCAAGTTCTGCCATTATTTGCCCATCCATGTAAGGAGGCTATAGTGTCCCAATATTGATTGATGGACCTCAGTTTTTGTGTGTAGTATGCCCTGGGATGTGGATCTGCATGTTCGCGTTCAATTACCTTGATGATTCGCTCTAGCGCAGCAATAGTGGCCTTCACTTGTTTTCTCATTTTCAGGCTTCCAGTCAGTGGCACTAATTCGTCATGGTGCTCGGGCTCGTCTGTATGTGATGATGTGGCGGTCGTTACCTCGAGTCGCTCACTCAATCTTTGCAAGAATTCATTGTAGACCTTCTCTACTTGATTAAAGTAGTTTTTCACAAAGTAAGAATGCTCTTTGTTGAAGTCCTCACTTTCAACTATTTCGTCGTGATTCTCGCAAAACTTAGTCCATAAGCCATTGAGCCTTTCTTCATAGCTTTTCGTGTTTTCTATAGTTCTCCGCTCAATGCTTTCCTTCCTGAAATTCTCAAGAAGTTGAGAAATTGACTTGCCAATTCCTGACTGTGCTGCGGTTAGATTTTGCATGTTGATTTGCTTCTGACTTTAACACTGCTGTTCTGTCCAAAATATATTGCCTGGGGTTGCCTATGTACGGCTGTTCTTCTTAGTATTGGGTCTTCTTGAGGTAACTGCTAGCCCGCAATCAAAAACTACTGCTACCGCGTAGTAAACACTGGAACCCTTTGAATTTGTATATGTAGATGAGTGATACGGCTGTGCTGCTGTTGTCTCTTGTAGTAATAACTAGAGAGCTTATTGTTTTTTATAGATGATAAGACTTGGTAGTGAAGTATTGAAACATTCAATACATCACGTCGGGGT
Organism: Dioctria rufipes; assembly: GCA_963924295.1. NCBI lineage: Eukaryota > Metazoa > Arthropoda > Insecta > Diptera > Asilidae > Dioctria > Dioctria rufipes. Next base: position 9,681 of record CAWUPM010000186.1, on the reverse strand, counting down.
CACCAAAATGTTCAGTAAAAAAGCCTTCTTTACTGGTTGATGGTTTATTAAAAAGTAGTAAAATATGTACATTTAATTATCCTATTTATACAAAATTTAGTCTGGGAAATAAAATTAAAAATTACCAAAAAGTGCTTAGTTCACAATATATGGTGAGAATGAAAATTCTCCCATGAAAGGTGAGTAGCACGAGATAGGTACATACATACAGGTGGTGATAGGTACGTACGTACAATCAAGAAAAAACTGCTGCGTCTGGAGTTCGCATGGTAGAATTTTCCGGTGAAATATGAATTCCCTCAGAATTGATGCGACGTGAGAATTAATTTGTGTGATTAGCGCTGGGCTAATCAGTGAATTTTTCAAAAAATTATTTTTTGCTGTTGCAAATTTTAACTACGCCGAGGATTGCCTTTTCTATAGTAAATTTTTCAAAAAAATAATTTTTTTCTGTCGCAAATTTTAAAAACGCGGAGGATTGCCTTTTCTATAGTAAATTTGTCAAAATAATATTTTTTACTGTCGCAAATTTTTAATACTCCGAGGATTGCCTTTTCTATAGTGAATTTGTCAAAAAATAAATTTTTACAGTGGCAAATTTTAAATATACCGATGATTGCCGATGTGCTATGAAGGTACTCCACGTATAAGACGGTGATGAGATCCAGGCGAGTACAATGGTAGAGTCAGTATGATACACAATTCTTGAAGGGTTTATTTGCATGCATTGAGATACTCTTTCCACTAATTCTGTCATGAGTAGCGCGGCACATAGTTCCAATCTTGCAAGCGTAGTAGCCTTTACTGGTGCTAGTCGTGACTTGGCGCATAACAGTCTTACTCTGATTTCTCCTTGCGTATTCATTGATCTCAGCTAGCAGCAAGCCCCATAGGCGGACTCACTGGAGTCTGAAAAGGCGTGTAATTGGATGTTGACTGAGTTTGAAAATAGTACATGTCTTGGAATTTTTATTGCTCGTAATCCTGGTAGACTCTTCTTAAATTTCATCCATTTATTTTTGTAAACTGCGGGTAGTTTTTCGTCCCACGAGCATTTGGCCTTCCAGAGGTCTTGTAGAAATAGCTTTCCTAATACCGTTACTGGTCCTATTAACCCAAGAGGATCGAAAATACGGGCTACTTCGGATAACACTGTGCGTTTGGTAAGTCCTTGTGTTTCACCTTCAGTTGCTTGATACTGAAAACTGTCTTCCTTTGGTTGCCAGATTAATCCGAGAGTTTTCGTTACTTCGCCATTGTCAATGAGTAGCATCTTCTCTTTGTGATCTTCTGGTACATTTCTCAAGGTGTGTGGGTGGTTAGCACAAAATTTCCTTAACTCGAAACCGCCGCCTTTCAGGAGCTCTATTAGGTCATTCTTTAATTTGAGCATGCTTTGTTTAGAGTCAGCTCCTGTCAGAATGTCGTCGACATAGGTATTTCCTAAAATCATATTCGCAGCTTCGGGAAATGTATCGTATTCTGCTAAGGCTAATTGATTCAGGCATCTCGTCGCGAGGAATGGAGCGGCGGCTGTTCCGTAAGTTACGGTATTTAGCTGGTATGTTTGCAGAGGCTTCTCTCTGTCATCCCTCCATAAAATTAGTTGGTACTTTCTGTCGTTTGGGTGGACACTGATCTGCCGATACATTTTGCAGATGTCTGCTGTCATTGCGTACTTGTACATTCTGAATTTTGTTATGATGGTGAAAAGATCTGGCTGAACGGTGGGACCAACCATCAAGATATTATTGAGGGATCTTCCGGATGATGTTTTCGCTGAGGCATCAAATACTACACGGAATTTGGGCTTGTTGGTATGTGCCTTTGCTACACAGTGATGGGGCATGTAGTAATGATCGGTAGGAATGGCTTCCTTTGCTATCGGTTGCATGTGGCCGAGTTCTTGGTATTCTGTCATGAAATCATGATATTGCCTCTTAAGATCGGCATTTCTCTCCAATTTTCTTTCTAATGCATAGAAGCGCTTTGAAGCAATTTCCAGGGACGACCCCAAAGTAGTTGGTAGCTCACGAAAGGGTAGTTTGACGATGTATTGTCCTGACGCGGATCTTTGGAAGGTATTTTGGAACTGCTCCTCACAGAGCAGTTCTTCTCTTGACTTGTACTTGGATGGTGAATCGTGTTGCTCCAACTCCCAAAATTGTTGCAACTGTTTGTCCAGTGCTGAAACTGAGGGTTGTGTTGCGATGTGACAACTTTGAGTGCAGCCAGCTTGAGTTGGCACCTTTCCTGCAAGAATCCATCCAAAGTGGGTGTTTTGAAGCAGTGGCAGATTGTGTAGTCTTATTTGACCTTCTTGCAAGAGTTGAAAGAATAATTCAGCTCCCAGTAACATGTCGATGGCCTGAGGTTTATAGAACGCGGGGTCAGCTAGCTGGATGCTAGTTGGAATATCCCAGTTCGATGTTTTGATGTATTGTGACGGCTGGCGGTCGCTGATAGTTTTTAAGATAACAGCATTGATGACTGCTGAAAAGCTCTTCACTCTTGAATGTATCGTGAGAGTGGTTTCGTACTTAGCAGTTGTTGCGATTCCACCAACACCACTAATCGGCAGTGAGTCCAAGAGTACCCTACAGTTGACCGGGACTCCTGAGGCATTAGTGACCTTGATTATTGCTGTTGCTAATAGAATCTGCGAGCGTGTTGACGCCTGTAAGCTAGATATTTGTGAGTTTGTTGTCTCAGATGGAGTAGAACGACTAATCTCCTGGAACTGAGAAGTGGACTCAAGTTGTCTGGTAGCTCCTGAACTGCCTCTGCTCACTTGTTGGTAGTTCATTGGTGCCAAGTCTGTGCTCCGACGAACGATGCCTTGTCGTGATTTAGCTTGAATAAGGTTTCTTGGCTTCTCTGGTTGACGAGAGTTGTGTATTAATGTGTTATGACGTTTGCCACATTTCATACAGCCTCTTGATGTGCAATCATGTACTGTATGGTCTAGCTTTAGGCAATTGGGGCACAATTTGAACTGCCTGATGAGCTGAATCCGATTATCTAATGTTGCTTAGAGGAATTTTGGGCACCTAAAAACTCCATGATCTGCCTTGCATACTGCGCACTTCAATACCTGGGATGATGCCGTCAACGTAGATACCCTCTTGCGTTCTTCCTTCGTCTGGATTACTTCAAGCATCTGAAACCTTGTTTCCATGAATTTGAAGAAATCGTCCATTGTCTGCAATTCGTGAGGTGCGTTAAGTGACTGCTCATATAATCTCCTGGATTCCTTATCGAGCTTCTGAGTGAGTAAATGAAGCAGTATGGGATTCCACTGCTTGATCTCGATGCCACTGTTCTCCAATGCTAGTAGACATTCCTTGCTAGTGTCATGCAATCTTTTGATTCCCGAGCCTGATTCGGTTGTGAGAGCTGCTTGATATAGTAACTGATTGAGAGTTGCTGTTACTATAGCCCTCGGATTGTCATACCTCTCTAAGAGTAACTTCCAAGCCACTGAGTAGTTGTCGTCAGTAGCTTGTAAATGTTTTATTAGTCCGCTGGGTTCACCTGTGAGATTTGTCTTCAAGTAGTATAATTTTTCGGCCCCACCCAGAGGCCTGTTATGAATGAGTTGACTGTACAAATCTTTGAACTGCCCCCATTTGGTGTAGTTTCCATCAAAGATTGGAAGTGTTAACTTTGGAAGTTTAACGTTTCCATTAATCGTGGTCACTGATTGTTCGTCAAGCTTTCCTTGTAGCCTTGTTGCTGTTTCTTGGAAATGATCTTCAATCTTCGTATATTCGCGAATATCGTAGGAGTCATCATCAAGTTCTGCCATTATTTGCCCATCCATGTAAGGAGGCTATAGTGTCCCAATATTGATTGATGGACCTCAGTTTTTGTGTGTAGTATGCCCTGGGATGTGGATCTGCATGTTCGCGTTCAATTACCTTGATGATTCGCTCTAGCGCAGCAATAGTGGCCTTCACTTGTTTTCTCATTTTCAGGCTTCCAGTCAGTGGCACTAATTCGTCATGGTGCTCGGGCTCGTCTGTATGTGATGATGTGGCGGTCGTTACCTCGAGTCGCTCACTCAATCTTTGCAAGAATTCATTGTAGACCTTCTCTACTTGATTAAAGTAGTTTTTCACAAAGTAAGAATGCTCTTTGTTGAAGTCCTCACTTTCAACTATTTCGTCGTGATTCTCGCAAAACTTAGTCCATAAGCCATTGAGCCTTTCTTCATAGCTTTTCGTGTTTTCTATAGTTCTCCGCTCAATGCTTTCCTTCCTGAAATTCTCAAGAAGTTGAGAAATTGACTTGCCAATTCCTGACTGTGCTGCGGTTAGATTTTGCATGTTGATTTGCTTCTGACTTTAACACTGCTGTTCTGTCCAAAATATATTGCCTGGGGTTGCCTATGTACGGCTGTTCTTCTTAGTATTGGGTCTTCTTGAGGTAACTGCTAGCCCGCAATCAAAAACTACTGCTACCGCGTAGTAAACACTGGAACCCTTTGCCTTTGTATATGTAGATGAGTGATACGGCTGTGCTGCTGTTGTCTCTTGTAGTAATAACTAGAGAGCTTATTGTTTTTTATAGATGATAAGACTTGGTAGTGAAGTATTGAAACATTCAATACATCACGTCGGGGTCACCAAAATGTTCAGTAAAAAAGCCTTCTTTACTGGTTGATGGTTTATTAAAAAGTAGTAAAATATGTACATTTAATTATCCTATTTATACAAAATTTAGTCTGGGAAATAAAATTAAAAATTACCAAAAATTGCTTAGTTCACAATATATGGTGAGAATGAAAATTCTCCCATGAAAGGTGAGTAGCACGAGATAGGTACATACATACAGGTGGTGATAGGTACGTACGTACAATCAAGAAAAAACTGCTGCGTCTGGAGTTCGCATGGTAGAATTTTCCGGTGAAATATGAATTCCCTCAGAATTGATGCGACGTGAGAATTAATTTGTGTGATTAGCGCTGGGCTAATCAGTGAATTTTTCAAAAAATTATTTTTTGCTGTTGCAAATTTTAACTACGCCGAGGATTGCCTTTTCTATAGTAAATTTTTCAAAAAAATAATTTTTTTCTGTCGCAAATTTTAAAAACGCGGAGGATTGCCTTTTCTATAGTAAATTTGTCAAAATAATATTTTTTACTGTCGCAAATTTTTAATACTCCGAGGATTGCCTTTTCTATAGTGAATTTGTCAAAAAATAAATTTTTACAGTGGCAAATTTTAAATATACCGATGATTGCCTTTTCTATTGTGAATTTTTCAAAAAATTATTTTTACTGTCGCAAATTTTAAATACGCCGAGTATTGACTTTTCTATAGTAAATTTTTCAAGAAATTATTTTTTACAGTCGCAAATTTTAAATACGCCGGGGATTGCCTTTTCTATAGCGAATTTGTCAAACAATAATTTTCTACTGTCGAAAATTTTAACTACGCCGAGGATTGCCTTTTCTATAGTGAATTTGTCAAAAAATAATTTTTTACTGTCGCAAATTTTAAACATACCGAGGACTGCCTTTTCTATAGTGAATTTGTCAAAGTAATATTTTTTATTGTCGCAAATTTTAAATACGCCGAGGATTGCATTTTCTATAGTGAATTTGTCAAAAAATAATTTTTTACTGTCGAAAATTTTAAACTCGCCGGGTATTGCCTTTTCTATAGTAAATTTATCAAAAAATAAGTTTTTACTGTCGCAAATTTTAAATACGCCGAGGATTGCCTTTTCTTTAGTGAATTTGTCAAAATAATATTTTTTACTGTCGCAAATTTTAAATACGCCGACGATTGCCTTTTCTATAGTGAATTTGTCAAAAAATAATTTTTTACTGTCGCAAATTTTAAATTCGTCGAGGATTGCCTTTTCTATAGTGAATTTGTCAAAAAATAATTTTTTAATGTCGCAAATTTTAAATATACCGAGGATTGCCTTTTCTATAGTGAATTTTTCAAAAAATTATTTTTTAATGTCGCAAATTTTAAATACGCCGAGGATTGCCTTTTCTATAGTATAATTTTCAATAATTTATTTTTTGCAGTCACAAATTTTAAATACGCCGAGGATTACCTTTTCTATGGTGAATTTGTCAAAAAATAATTTTTTACTGTCGAAAATTTTAAATACCCCGAGGATTGCCTTTTCTATAGTGAATTTGCCAAAAAATAATTTGTACTGTCGCAAATTTTAAATATACCGATGATTGCGTTTTCTATAGTGAATTTTTCAAAAAATTATTTTTTGCTGTCGCAAATTTTAAATACGCCGAGGATTGCCTTTTCTATAGTAAATTTTTCAAAACATAATTTTTTACTGTCGCAACTTTTAAATACGCCGAGGATTGCCTTTTCTATAGTGAATTTGTCAAAAAATTATTTTTTACTGTCGCAAATTTAAAATACGCCGAGGATTGCCTTTTCTATAGTGAATTTGTCAAAATAATATTTTTTACTGTCGCAACTTTTAAATACGCCGAGGATTGCCTTTTCTATAGTGAATTTGTCAAAAAATAATTTTTTCCTGTCGAAAATTTTAAATTCCCCGGGGATTGCCTTTTCTATAGTGAATTTGTCAAAAAATAATTTTTTTCTGTCAGAAATTTTAAATATACAGAGGAATGGCTTTTCTATAGTGAATTTGTCAAAAAATAATTTTTTACTGTAGCAAAATTTAAATATACCGAGGATTTAATTTTCTATAGTAAATTTTTCAAAAAATAATTTTTTCCTGTCGAAAATTTTAAATTCCCCGAGTATTGCCTTCTCTATAGTGAATTTGTCAAAATAATATTTTTTACTGTCGCAAATTTTAAATACGCCGCGAATTGCCTTTTCTATAGTGAATTTGTCAAACAATAATTTTTTACTGTCGAAAATTTTAAACACGCCGAGAATTGCCTTTTCTATAGTAAATTTTTCAAAAAATTATATTTTACTATCGCAAATTTTAAATACCCCGAGGTTTGCCTTTTCTATAGTGAATTTGCCAAAAAATAATTTGTACTGTCCCAAATTTTAAATATACCGATGATTGCGTTTTCTATAGTGAATTTTTCAAAAAATTATTTTTTGCTGTCGCAAATTTTAAATACACCGAGGATTGCCTTTTCTATAGTGAATTTTTCAAAAAATTATTTTTGCTGTCGCAAATTTTAAATAGGCCGAGGATTGCCTTTTCTATAGTAAATTTTTCAAAACATAATTTTTTACTGTCGCAACTTTTAAATACGCCGAGGATTGCCTTTTCTATAGTGAATTTGTCAAAAAATTATTTTTTACTGTCGCAAATTTAAAATACGCCGAGGATTGCCTTTTCTATAGTGAATTTGTCAAAATAATATTTTTTACTGTCGCAAATTTTAAATACGCCGAGGATTGCCTTTTCTATAGTGAATTTGTCAAAAAATAATTTTTCCTGTCGAAAATTTTAAATTCCCCGAGGATTGCCTTTTCTATAGTGAATTTGTCAAAAAATAATTTTTTACTGTCAGAAATTTTAAATATACAGAGGATTGCCTTTTCTATAGTGAATTTGTCAAAAAATAATTTTTTACTGAAGCAAATTTTAAATATACCGAGGATTTAATTTTCTATAGTAAATTTTTCAAAAATAATTTTTTCCTGTCGAAAATTTTAAATTCCCCGAGTATTGCCTTCTCTATAGTGAATTTGTCAAAATAATATTTTTTACTGTCGCAAATTTTAAATACGCCGCGAATTGCCTTTTCTGTAGTGAATTTGTCAAACAATAATTTTTTACTGTCGAAAATTTTAAACACGCCGAGAATTGCCTTTTCTATAGTAAATTTGTCAAAAAATTATATTTTACTATCGCAAGTTTTAAATACGCCGAGTATTGCCTTTTCTATAGTTAATTTTCCAAAAAATTATTTTTTACTGTCGCAAATTTAAAATACGCCGATGATTGCCTTTTCTATAGTGAATTTGTCAAAATAATATTTTTTACTGTCGCAAATTTTAAATACGCCGAGGATTGCCTTTTCTATAGTGAATTTGTCAAAAAATAAATTTTTACAGTGGCAAACTTTAAATACACCGTGATTGCCTTTTCTATAGTGAATTTTCCAAAAAATTGTTTTTTCCCGTCGCAAATTTTAAATACGCCGAGGATTGCCTTTTCTATAGTAAATTTTTCAAAAAATAATTTTTTACTGTCGCAAAATTTTAAATACGCCGAGGATTGCCTTTTCTATAGTAAATTTTTCAAAAAATAGTTTTTTAGTGTCGCAAATTTTAAATACGCCGACGATTGCCTTTTCTATAGTGAATTGGTCAAAATAATATTTTTTACTGTCGCAAATTTAAATGCGCCGAGGATTGCCTTTTCTATAGTGAATTTGTCAAAAAATAGTTTTTTACTGTCGCAAATTTTAAATATACCGAGAATTTAATTTTCTATAGTGAATTTTTCAAAAAATTATTTTTTGCTGTTGCAAATTTTAACTACGCCGAGGATTGCCTTTTCTATAGTAAATTTTTCAAAAAAATAATTTTTTTCTGTCGCAAATTTTAAATACGCGGAGGATTGCCTTTTCTATGGTAAATTTGTCAAAATAATATTTTTTACTGTCGCAAATTTTTAATACTCCGAGGATTGCCTTTTCTATAGTGAATTTGTCAAAAAATAAATTTTTACAGTGGCAAATTTTAAATATACCGATGATTGCCTTTTCTATAGTGAATTTTTCAAAAAATTATTTTTACTGTCGCAAATTTTAAATACGCCGAGTATTGCCTTTTCTATAGTAAATTTTTCAAGAAATTATTTTTTACGGTCGCAAATTTTAAATACGCCGGGGATTGCCTTTTCTATAGCGAATTTGTCAAACAATAATTTTTTACTGTCGAAAATTTTAACTACGCCGAGGATTGCCTTTTCTATAGTGAATTTGTTAAAAAATAATTTTTTACTGTCGCAAATTTTAAACATACCGAGGATTGCCTTTTCTATAGTGAATTTGTCAAAATAATATTTTTTATTGTCGCAAATTTTAAATACGCCGAGGATTGCATTTTCTATAGTGAATTTGTCAAAAAATAATTTTTTACTGTCGAAAATTTTAAACTCGCCGGGTATTGCCTTTTCTATAGTAAATTTATCAAAAAATAAGTTTTTACTGTCGCAAATTTTAAATACGCCGAGGATTGCCTTTTCTTTAGTGAATTTGTCAAAATAATATTTTTTACTGTCGCAAATTTTAAATACGCCGAGGATTGCCTTTTCTATAGTGAATTTGTCAAAAAATAATTTTTTACGGTCGCAAATTTTAAATTCGTCGAGGACTGCCTTTTCTATAGTGAATTTGTCAAAAAATAATTTTTTAATGTCGCAAATTTTAAATATACCGAGGATTGCCTTTTCTATAGTGAATTTTTCAAAAAATTATTTTTTAATGTCGCAAATTTTAAATACGCCGAGGATTGCCTTTTCTATAGTAAAATTTTCAATAATTTATTTTTTACAGTCACAAATTTTAAATACGCCGAGTATTACCTTTTGTATGGTGAAGTTGTCAAAAAATAATTTTTTACTGTCGAAAATTTTAAATACCCCGAGGATTGCCTTTTCTATAGTGAATTTGCCAAAAAATAATTTTTACTGTCGCAAATTTTAAATATACCGATGATTGCGTTTTCTATAGTGAATTTTTCAAAAAAT
>CAWUPM010000185.1:170200-252601 GCA_963924295.1 Dioctria rufipes | reverse complement strand
CTTTCGCCTTTCGCCTTTCGCCTTTCGCCTTTCGCCTTTCGCCTTTCGCCTTTCGCCTTTCGCCTTCGCCTTTCGCCTTTCGCCTTTCGCCTTTCGCCTTTCGCCTTTCGCCTTTCGCCTTTCACCTTTCGCCTTTCGCCTTTCGCCCTTCGCCTTTAGCCTTTTGAAATACGAATTTATAATTTCGAATTTTCCATTTCGCATTTTCAATTTCAACTATTGTATTTTATCTTTTGAATATCGTTTTTTCTTTTGCTTTAGGCATTTCAAATTTCTCCATTTTTATTTCATGTTTTGAAAATTGTTTTTCCTTTTGCCTTAGGCATTTTGACTTTTGCCTCTCGCCCCTCGCCTTTCGCCTTTCGCCTTTCGCCTTTCGCCTTTCGACTTTCGACTTTCGCCTTTCGCCTTTCGACTTTCGCCTTTCGCCTTTCGCCTTTCGCCTTTCGCCTTTCGCCTTTCGCCTTTCGCCTTTCGCCTTTCGCCTTTCGCCTTTCGCCTTTCGCCTTTCGCCTTTCGCCTTTCGCCTTTCGCCTTTCACCTTCCGCCTTTCGCCTTTCGCCTTTCGCCTTTCGCCTTTCGCCTTTCGCCTTTCGCCTTTCGCCTTTCGCCTTTCGCCTTTCGCCTTTCGCCTTTCGCCTTTCGCCTTTCGCCTTTCACCTTCCGCCTTTCGCCTTTCGCCTTTCGGCTTTCGCCTTTCGCCTTTCGCCTTTCGCCTTTCGCCTTTCGCCTTTCGCCTTTCGCCTTTCGCCTTTCGCCTTTCGCCTTTCGCCTTTCGCCTTTCGCCTTTCGCCTTTCGCCTTTCGCCTTCGCCTTTCGCCTTTCGCCTTTCGCCTTTCGCCTTTCGCCTTTCGCCTTTCGCCTTTCACCTTCCGCCTTTCGCCTTTCGCCTTTCGCCTTTCGCCTTTCGCCTTTCGCCATTCGCCTTTCGCATTTCGACTTTCGCACTTCGCCTTTCGCCTTTCGCCTTTCGCCTTTCGCCTTTCGCCTTTCGCCTTTCGCCTTTCGCCTTTCGCCTTTCGCCTTTCGCCTTTCGCCTTTCGCCTTTCGCCTTACGCCTTTCGCCTTTCACCTTCCGCCTTTCGCCTTTCGCCTTTCGCCTTTCCCGTTACGCCTTTCGCCTTTCGCCTTTCGCCTTTCGCCTTTCGCCTTTCGCCTTTCGCCTTTCGCCTTACGCCTTTTGCCTTTCGCCTTTCACCTTCCGCCTTTCGCCTTTCGCCCTTCGTCTTTCGCCTTTTCGCAATTCGCCTTTAGCATTTTTAAATACAAATTTATAATTTCGAATTTTCCATTTCGCATTTTCAATTTAAACTTTTGTATTTTATATTTTGAATATCGTTTTTTCTTTTGCTTTAGGCATTTCAAATTTCTCCATTTTTTATTTCATGTTTTGAAAATCGTTTTTCCTTTTGCCTTAGGCATTTTGAATTTGCCTCTCGCCCCTCGCCTTTCGCCTTTCGCCTTTCGCCTTTCGCCTTCCGCCTTTCGCCTTTCGCCATTCGCCTTTCGCCTTTCGCCTTTCGCCTTTCGCCTTTCGCCTTTCGCCTTTCGCCTTTCGCCTTTCGCCTTTCGCCTTTCGCCTTTCGCCTTTCGCCTTTCGCCTTCCGCCTTTCGCCTTTCGCCTTTCGCCTTTCGCCTTTCGCCTTTCGCCTTTCGCCTTTCGCCTTTCGCCTTTCGGCTTCCGCTTTTCGCCTTTCGACTTTCGCCTTTCGCCTTTCGCCTTTCGCCTTTCGCCTTTCGCCTTTCGCCTTTCGCCTTTCGCCTTTCGCCTTTCGCCTTTCGCCTTTCGCCTTTCGCCTTTCGCCTTTCGCCTTTCGCCTTTCGCCTTTCGCCTTTCGCTTTTCGCCTTTCGCCTTTTGCCTTTCGCCTTTCACCTTCCGCCTTTCGCCTTTCGCCTTTCGCCTTTCACCTTCCGCCTTTCTCATTTCGCTTTCGCCTTTCGCCTTTCGCCTTTCGCCTTTCGCCTTTCGCCTTTCGCCTTTCGCCTTTCGTCTTTCGCCTTTCGCCTTTCGCCTTTCGCCTTTCGCCTTTCGCCTTTCGCCTTTCGCCTTTCGCCTTTCGCCTTTCGCCTTTCGCCTTTCACCTTTCGCCTTTCGCCTTTCACCTTTCGCCTTTCGCCTTTTGCCTTTCGCCTTTCGCCTTTCGCAATTCGCCTTTAGCATTTTTAAATACAAATTTATAATTTCGAATTTTCCATTTCGCATTTTCAATTTCAACTTTTGTATTTTATCTTTTGAATATCGTTTTTTCTTTTGCTTTAGGCATTTTAAATTTCTCCATTTTCATTTCATGTTTTGATAATCGTTTTTCCTTTTGCCTTCCGCTTTTCGCCTTTCGCCTTTCGCTTTCGCCTTTCGCCTTTCGCCTTTCGCCTTTCGCCTTTCGCCTTTCGCCATTCGCCTTTCGCATTTCGACTTTCGCACTTCGCCTTTCGTCTTTCGCCTTTCGCCTTTCGCCTTTAGCCTTTTGAAATACGAATCTGTAATTTCGAATTTTCCATTTCGCATTTTCAATTTCAACTTTCGTATTTTATATTTTGAATATCGTTTTTTCTTTTGCTTTAGGCATTTCAAATTTCTCCATTTTTATTTCATGTTTTGAAAATCGTTTTTCCTTTTGCCTTAGGCATTTTGAATTTGCCTCTCGCCCCTCGCCTTTCGCCCCTCGCCTTTCGCCTTTCGCCTTTCGCCTTTCGCCTTTCGTCTTTCGCCTTTCTCATTTCGCCTTTAGCATTTTGAAATACAAATTTCTAATTTCTAATTTTCCATTTCGCATTTTCAATTCAACTTTAGTATTTTATCTTTTGAATATCGTTTTTTCTTTTGCTTTATGCATTTTAAATTTCTCCATTTTTATTTCTAGTTTTGAAAATCGTTTTTCATTTTGCCTTAGGCATTTTGACTTTTGCCTCTCGCCTTTCGCCTTTCGCCTTTCGCCTTTCACCTTTCGCCTTTCGCCTTTCGCCTTTCACCTTTCGCCTTTCGCCTTTCACCTTTGGCATTTCGCCTTTCGCCTTTCGCCTTTCGCCTTTCGCCCTTCGCTTTTCGCCTTTCGCCTTTCGCCTTTCGCCTTTCGCCTTTCGCCTTTCGCCTTTCGCCTTTCGCCTTTCGCCTTTCGCCTTTCGCCTTTCGCCTTTCGCCTTTCGCCTTTCGCCTTTCGCCTTTCGCCCTTCGCCTTTCACCTTTGGCATTTCGCCTTTCACCTTTCGCCCTTTCGCCTTTCGCCCTTCGCTTTTCGCCTTTCGCCTTTCGCCTTTCGCCTTTCGCCTTTCGCCTTTCGCCTTTCGCCTTTCGCCTTTCGCCTTTCGCCTTTCGCCTTTCGCCTTTCGCCTTTCGCCTTCCGCTTTTCGCCTTTCGCCTTTCGCCTTTCGCCTTTCGCCTTTCGCCTTTCGCCTTCCGCCTTTCGCCTTCCGCCTTTCGCCTTTCGCCTTTCGCCTTTCGCCTTTCGCCTTTCGCCTTTCGCCTTCCGCTTTTCGCCTTTCGCCTTTCGCCTTTCGCCTTTCGCCTTTCGCCTTTCGCCTTTCGCCTTTCGCCTTTCGCCTTTCGCCTTTCGCCTTTCGCCTTCCGCTTTTCGCCTTTCGCCTTTCGCCTTTCGCCTTTCGCCTTCCGCTTTTCGCCTTTCGCCTTTCGCATTTCGCCTTTCGCCTTTCGCCTTTCGCCTTTCGCCTTTCGCCTTTCGCCTTTCGCCTTTCGCCTTTCGCCTTTCGCCTTTCGCCCTTTCGCCTTTCGCCTTTCGCCTTTCGCCCTTCGCCTTTCACCTTTGGCATTTCGCCTTTCGCCTTCCGCTTTTCGCCTTTCGCCTTTCGCCTTTCGCCTTTCGCCTTTCGCCTTTCGCCTTCCGCCTTTCGCCTTCCGCCTTTCGCCTTTCGCCTTTCGCCTTTCGCCTTTCGCCTTTCGCCTTTCGCCTTCCGCTTTTCGCCTTTCGCCTTTCGCCTTTCGCCTTTCGCCTTTCGCCTTTCGCCTTTCGCCTTTCGCCTTTCGCCTTTCGCCTTCCGCCTTTCGCCTTCCGCCTTTCGCCTTTCGCCTTTCGCCTTTCGCCTTTCGCCTTTCGCATTTCGCCTTTCGCCTTTCGCCTTTCGCCTTTCGCCTTTCGCCTTTCACCTTTCGCATTTCGCTTTAGCCTTTTGAATACGAATTTATAATTTCGAATTTTCCATTTCGCATTTTCAATTTCAACTTTTGTATTTTATCTTTTGAATATCGTTTTTTCTTCTGCTTTAGGCATTTTAAATTTCTCCATTTTTATTTCATGTTTTGAAAATCGTTTTTTCCTTTTGCCTTAGGCATTTTGACTTTTGCCTCTCGCCCTTCGCCTTTCGCCTTTCGCCTTTCGCCTTTCGCCTTCCGCTTTTCGCCTTTCGCCTTTCGCCTTTCGCCTTTCGCCTTTCGCCTTTCGCCTTTCGCCTTCCGCCTTTCGCCTTCCGCCTTTCGCCTTTCGCCTTTCGCCTTCCGCTTTTCGCCTTTCGCCTTTCGCCTTTCGCCTTTCGCCTTTCGCCTTTCGCCTTTCGCCCTTCGCCTTTCACCTTTGGCATTTCGCCTTTCACCTTTCGCCTTTCGCCTTTCGCCCTTCGCCTTTCGCCTTTCGCCTTTCGCCTTTCGCCTTTCGCCTTTCGCCTTTCGCCTTCCGCTTTTCGCCTTTCGCCTTTCGCCTTTCGCCTTTCGCCTTCCGCCTTTCGCCTTCCGCATTTCGCCTTCCGCCTTTCGCCTTCCGCCTTTCGCCTTTCGCCTTTCGCCTTTCACCTTTCGCAGTTCGCTTTAGCCTTTTGAATTACGAATTTATAATTTCGAATTTTCCATTTCGCATTTTCAATTTCAACTTTTGTATTTTATCTTTTGAATATCGTTTTTTCTTCTGCTTTAGGCATTTTAAATTTCTCCATTTTTATTTCATGTTTTGAAAATCGTTTTTCCTTTTGCCTTAGGCATTTTGACTTTTGCCTCTCGCCCTTCGCCTTTCGCCTTTCGCCTTTCGCCTTTCGCCTTTCGCCTTTCGCCTTTCGCCTTCCGCTTTTCGCCTTTCGCCTTTCGCCTTTCGCCTTTCGCCTTCCGCCTTTCTCCTTCCGCCTTTCGCCTTTCGCCTTTTGCCTCTCGCCCTTCGCCTTTCGCCTTTCGCCTTTCGCCTTTCGCCTTCCGCTTTTCGCCTTTCGCCTTTCGCCTTTCGCCTTTCGCCTTTCGCCTTTCGCCTTCCGCCTTTCGCCTTCCGCCTTTTCGCCTTTCGCCTTTCGCCTTTCGCTTTCCGCTTTTCGCCTTTCGCCTTTCGCCTTTCGCCTCTCGCCTTTCGCCTTTCGCCTTTCGCCTTTCGCCTTTCGCCTTTCGCCTTCCGCTTTTCGCCTTTCGCCTTTCGCCTTTCGCCTTTCGCCTTTCGCCTTCCGCCTTTCGCCTTCCGCCTTTCGCCTTCCGCCTTTCGCCTTCCGCCTTTCGCCTTTCGCCTTTCGCCCTTCACCTTTCGCATTTCGCTTTAGCCTTTTGAATTACGAATTTATAATTTCGAATTTTCCATTTCGCATTTTCAATTTCAACTTTTGTATTTTATCTTTTGAATATCGTTTTTTCTTCTGCTTTAGGCATTTTAAATTTCTCCATTTTTATTTCATGTTTTGAAAATCGTTTTTCCTTTTGCCTTAGGCATTTTTACTTTTGCCTCTCGCCCTTCGCCTTTCGCCTTTCGCCTTTCGCCTTCCGCTTTTCGCCTTTCGCCTTTCGCCTTTCGCCTTCCGCCTTTCGCCTTCCGCCTTTCGCCTTTCGCCTTCCGCTTTTCGCCTTTCGCCTTTCGCCTTTCGCCTTTCGCTCTTCGCCTTTCGCCTTTCGCCTTTCGCCTTTCGCCTTCCGCCTTTCGCCTTTCGCCTTTTGCCTCTCGCCCTTCGCCTTTCGCCTTTCGCCTTTCGCGTTTCGCCTTTCGCCTTTCGCCTTCCGCTTTTCGCCTTTCGCCTTTCGCCTTTCGCCCTTTCGCCTTTCGCCTTTCGCCTTTCGCCTTCCGCCTTTCGCCTTCCGCCTTTCGCCTTTCGCCTTTCGCCTTCCGCCTTTCGCCTTCCGCCTTTCGCCTTTCGCCTTTCGCCTTTCGCCTTTCGCCTTCCGCTTTTCGCCTTTCGCCTTTCGCCTTTCGCCTTTCGCCTTTCGCCTTTCGCCTTTCGCCTTTCGCCCTTCGCCTTTCACCTTTGGCATTTCGCCTTTCACCTTTCGCCTTTCACCTTTCGCCCTTCGCCTTTCGCCTTTCGCCTTTCGCCTTTCGCCTTTCGCCTTTCGCCTTTCGCCTTTCGCCTTTCGCCTTTCGCCTTTCGCCTTTCGCCTTTCGCCTTTCGCCTTTCGCCTTTCGCCTTTCGCCTTTCGCCTTTCGCCTTTCGCCTTTCGCCCTTCGCCTTTCACCTTTGGCATTTCGCCTTTCACCTTTCGCCTTTCGCCTTTCGCCTTTCGCCATTCGCCTTCCGCCTTTCGCCTTTCGCCTTTCGCCTTTCGCCTTTCGCCTTTCGCCTTTCGCCTTTCGCCTTTCGCCTTTCGCCTTTCGCCTTTCGCCTTTCGCCTTTCGCCTTTCGCCTTTCGCCTTTCGCCTTTCGCCTTTCGCCTTTCGCCCTTCGCCTTTCACCTTTGGCATTTCGCCTTTCACCTTTCGCCTTTCGCCTTTCGCCCTTCGCCTTTCGCCTTTCGCCTTTCGCCTTTCGCCTTTCGCCTTCCGCCTTTCGCCTTTCGCCTTTCGCCTTTCACCTTTCGCATTTCGCTTTAGCCTTTTGAATTACGAATTTATAATTTCGAATTTTCCATTTCGCATTTTCAATTTCAACTTTTGTATTTTATCTTTTGAATATCGTTTTTTCTTCTGCTTTAGGCGTTTTAAATTTCTCCATTTTTATTTCATGTTTTGAAAATCGTTTTTCCTTTTGCCTTAGGCATTTTGACTTTTGCCTCTCGCCCTTCGCCTTTCGCCTTTCGCCTTTCGCCTTTCGCCTTTCGCCTTTCGCCTTTCGCCTTCCGCTTTTCGCCTTTCGCCTTTCGCCTTCCGCTTTTCGCCTTTCGCCTTTCGCCTTCGCCTTTCGCCTTTCGCCGTTCGCCTTCCGCCTTTCGCCTTTCGCCTTTCGCCTTTCGCCTTCCGCTTTTCGCCTTTCGCGTTTCGCCTTTCGCCTTTCGCCATTCGCCTTTCGCCTTTCGCCTTTCGCCTTTCGCCTTTCGCCTTTCGCCTTCCGCTTTTCGCCTTTCGCCTTTCGCCTTTCACCTTTCGCCTTCCGCCTTTCGCTTTCCGCCTTTCGCCTTCCGCCTTTCGCCTTCCGCCTTTCGCCTTTCGCCTTTCGCCTTTCACCTTTCGCATTTCGCTTTAGCCTTTTGAATTACGAATTTATAATTTCGAATTTTCCATTTCGCATTTTCAATTTCAACTTTTGTATTTTATCTTTTGAATATCGTTTTTTCTTCTGCTTTAGGCATTTTAAATTTCTCCATTTTTATTTCATGTTTTGAAAATCGTTTTTCCTTTTGCCTTAGGCATTTTGACTTTTGCCTCTCGCTCTCCGCCTTTCGCCTTTCGCCTTTCGCCTTTCGCCTTTCGCCTTCCGCCTTCCGCTTTTCGCCTTTCGCCTTTCGCCTTTCGCCTTTCGCCCTTTCGCCTTCCGCCTTTCGCCTTCCGCCTTTCGCCTTTCGCCTTTCGCCTTTCGCTTTCCGCTTTTCGCCTTTCGCCTTTCGCCTTTCGCCTTTCGCCTTTCGCCTTTCGCCTTTCGCCTTTCGCCTTTCGCCTTTCGCCTTTCGCCTTTCGCCTTTCGCCTTTCGCCTTTCGCCTTTCGCCTTTCGCCTTCCGCTTTTCGCCTTTCGCCCTTTCGCCTTTCGCCTTTCGCCTTTCGCCTTTCGCCTTCCGCTTTTCGCCTTTCGCCTTTCGCCTTTCGCCTTTCGCCTTCCGCTTTTCGCCTTTCGCCTTTCGCCTTTCGCCTTTCGCCTTTCGCCTTTCGCCTTTCGCCTTTCGCCTTTCGCCTTTCGCCTTCCGCTTTTCGCCTTTCGCCTTTCGCCTTTCGCCTTTCGCCTTTCGCCTTTCGCCTTTCGCCTTTCGCCTTTCGCCTTCCGCCTTTCGCCTTTCGCCTTTCGCCTTTCGCCTTTCGCCTTCCGCTTTTCGCCTTTCGCCTTTCACCTTTCGCCTTTCGCCTTTCGCCTTCCGCTTTTCGCATTTCGCCTTTCGCCTTTCGCCTTTCGCCTTTCGCCTTCCGCCTTTCGCCTTCCGCCTTTCGCCTTTCGCCTCTCGCCTTCCGCTTTTCGCCTTTCGCCTTTCGCCTTTCGCCTTTCGCCATTCGCCTTTCGCCTTTCGCCTTTCGCCTTTCGCCTTTCGCCTTTCGCCTTTCGCCTTTCGCCTTTCGCCTTTCGCCTTTCGCCCTTGGCCTTTCACCTTTGGCATTTCGCCTTTCACCTTTCGCCTTTCGCCTTTCGCCCTTCGCCTTTCACCTTTCGCCTTTCGCCTTTCGCCTTTCGCCTTTCGCCTTTCGCCTTTCGCCTTTCGCCTTTCGCCTTCCGCTTTTCGCCTTTCGCCTTTCGCCTTTCGCCTTTCGCCTTTCGCCTTTCGCCTTCCGCCTTTCGCCTTCCGCCTTTCGCCTTTCGCCTTCCGCTTTTCGCCTTTCGCCTTTCGCCTTTCGCCTTCCGCCTTTCGCCATCCGCCTTTCGCCTTTCGCCTTTCGCCTTCCGCTTTTCGCCTTTCGCCTTTCGCCTTCCGCTTTTCGCCTTTCGCCTTTCGCCTTTCGCCTTTCGCCTTTCGCCTTTCGCCTTTCGCCTTTCGCCTTTCGCCTTTCGCCTTTCGCCTTTCGCCCTTCGCCTTTCACCTTTGGCATTTCGCCTTTCACCTTTCGCCTTTAGCCTTTCGCCCTTCGCCTTTCGCCTTTCGCCTTTCGCCTTTCGCCTTTCGCCTTTCGCCTTTCGCCTTTCGCCTTTCGCCTTTCGCCTTTCGCCTTTCGCCTTTCGCCTTTCGCCTTTCGCCTTCCGCTTTCCGCCTTTCGCCTTTCGCCTTTCGCCTTTCGCCTTTCGCCTTCCGCCTTTCGCCTTCCGCCTTTCGCCTTCCGCCTTTCGCCTTCCGCCTTTCGCCTTTCGCCTTTCGCCTTTCACCTTTCACATTTCGCTTTAGCCTTTTGAATTACGAATTTATAATTTCGAATTTTCCATTTCGCATTTTCAATTTCAACTTTTGTATTTTATCTTTTGAATATCGTTTTTTCTTCTGCTTTAGGCATTTTAAATTTCTCCATTTTTATTTCATGTTTTGAAAATCGTTTTTCCTTTTGCCTTAGGCATTTTGACTTTTGCCTCTCGCCCTTCGCCTTTCGCCTTTCGCCTTTCGCCTTCCGCTTTTCGCCTTTCGCCTTTCGCCTTTCGCCTTTCGCCTTTCGCCTTTCGCCTTTCGCCTTTCGCCCTTCGCCTTTCACCTTTGGCATTTCGCCTTTCACCTTTCGCCTTTCGCCTTTCGCCTTTCGCCTTTCGCCTTTCGCCTTCCGCCTTTCGCCTTTCGCCTTTCGCCTTTCGCCTTTCGCCTTTCGCCTTTCGCCTTTCGCCTTTTGCCTCTCGCCTTTCGCCTTTCGCCTTTCGCCTTTCGCCTTTCGCCTTTCGCCTTTCGCCTTTCGCCTTCCGCCTTTCGCCTTCCGCCTTTCGCCTTTCGCCTTCCGCTTTTCGCCTTTCGCCTTTCGCCTTTCGCCTTCCGCTTTTCGCCTTTCGCCTTTCGCCTTTCGCCTTTCGCCTTTCGCCTTTCGCCTTTCGCCTTTCGCCTTTCGCCTTTCGCCTTTCGCCTTCCGCCTTTCGCCTTCCGCCTTTCGCCTTTCGCCTTCCGCTTTTCGCCTTTCGCCTTTCGCCTTTCGCCTTCCGCCTTTCGCCATCCGCCTTTCGCCTTTCGCCTTTCGCCTTTCGCCTTTCGCCTTCCGCTTTTCGCCTTTCGCCTTTCGCCTTCCGCTTTTCGCCTTTCGCCTTTCGCCTTTCGCCTTTCGCCTTTCGCCTTTCGCCTTTCGCCTTTCGCCTTTCGCCTTTCGCCTTTCGCCCTTCGCCTTTCACCTTTGGCATTTCGCCTTTCACCTTTCGCCTTTCGCCTTTCGCCCTTCGCCTTTCACCTTTGGCATTTCGCCTTTCACCTTTCGCCTTTCGCCTTTCGCCCTTCGCCTTTCGCCTTTCGCCTTTCGCCTTTCGCCTTTCGCCTTTCGGCTTTCGCCTTTCGCCTTTCGCCTTTCGCCTTCCGCCTTTCGCCTTTCGCCTTTCGCCTTTCACCTTTCGCATTTCGCTTTAGCCTTTTGAATTACGAATTTATAATTTCGAATTTTCCATTTCGCATTTTCAATTTCAACTTTTGTATTTTATCTTTTGAATATCGTTTTTTCTTCTGCTTTAGGCGTTTTAAATTTCTCCATTTTTATTTCATGTTTTGAAAATCGTTTTTCCTTTTGCCTTAGGCATTTTGACTTTTGCCTCTCGCCCTTCGCCTTTCGCCTTTCGCCTTTCGCCTTTCGCCTTTCGCCTTCCGCTTTTCGCCTTTCGCCTTTCGCCTTCCGCTTTTCGCCTTTCGCCTTTCGCCTTTCGCCTTTCGCCTTTCGCTGTTCGCCTTTCGCCTTCCGCCTTTCGCCTTTCGCCTTTCGCCTTTCGCCTTCCGCTTTTCGCCTTTCGCCTTTCGCCTTTCGCCATTCGCCTTTCGCCTTTCGCCTTTCGCCTTTCGCCTTTCGCCTTCCGCTTTTCGCCTTTCGCCTTTCGCCTTTCGCCTTTCGCCTTTCGCCTTCCGCATTTCGCTTTCCGCCTTTCGCCTTCCGCCTTTCGCCTTCCGCCTTTCGCCTTTCGCCTTTCGCCTTTCGCCTTTCACCTTTCGCATTTCGCTTTAGCCTTTTGAATTATGAATTTATAATTTCGAATTTTCCATTTCGCATTTTCAATTTCAACTTTTGTATTTTATCTTTTGAATATCGTTTTTTCTTCTGCTTTAGGCATTTTAAATTTCTCCATTTTTATTTCATGTTTTGAAAATCGTTTTTCCTTTTGCCTTAGGCATTTTGACTTTTGCCTATCGCCCTTCGCCTTTCGCCTTTCGCCTTTCGCCTTTCGCCTTCCGCTTTTCGCCTTTCGCCTTTCGCCTTTCGCCTTTCGCCTTTCGCCTTTCGCCTTCCGCTTTTCGCCTTTCGCCTTTCGCCTTTCGCCTTTCGCCTTCCGCTTTTCGCCTTTCGCCTTTCGCCTTTCGCCTTTCGCCTTTCGCCTTTCGCCTTTCGCCTTTCGCCTTTCGCCTTCCGCTTTTCGCCTTTCGCCTTTCGCCTTTCGCCTTTCGCCTTCCGCTTTTCGCCTTTCGCCTTTCGCCTTTCGCCTTTCGCCCTTCGCCTTTCACCTTTGGCATTTCGCCTTTCACCTTTCGCCTTTCGCCCTTCGCCATTCACCTTTCGCCTTTCGCCTTTCGCCTTTCGCCTTTCGCCTTTCGCCTTTCGCCTTTCGCCTTCCGCTTTTCGCCTTTCGCCTTTCGCCTTTCGCCTTTCGCCTTTCGCCTTTCGCCTTTCGCCTTTCGCCTTCCGCCTTTCGCCTTCCGCCTTTCGCCTTTCGCCTTTCGCCTTTCGCCTTCCGCTTTTCGCCTTTCGCCTTTCGCCTTTCGCCTTCCGCCTTTCGCCATCCGCCTTTCGCCTTTCGCCTTTCGCCTTTCGCCTTCCGCTTTTCGACTTTCGCCTTTCGCCTTTCGCCTTTCGCCTTTCGCCTTTCGCCCTTCGCCTTTCGCCTTTCGCCTTTCGCCTTCCGCTTTTCGCCTTTCGCCTTTCGCCTTTCGCCTTTCGCCTTTCGCCTTCCGCTTTTCGCCTTTCGCCTTCCGCGTTTCGCCTTTCGCCTTTCGCCTTTCGCCTTCCGCCTTTCGCCTTTCGCCTTTCGCCTTTCGCCTTTCGCCTTTCGCCTTTCGCCTTTCGCCTTTCGCCTTTCGCCTTTCGCCTTTCGCCTTTCGCCTTCCGCTTTCCGCCTTTCGCCTTTCGCCTTCCGCTTTTCGCCTTTCGCCTTTCGCCTTTCGCCTTTCGCCTTTCGCCTTTCGCCTTTCGCCTTTCGCCTTCCGCCTTTCGCCTTTCGCTTTCGCCTTTCGCCTTTCGCCTTTCGCCCTTCGCCTTTCACCTTTGGCATTTCGCCTTTCACCTTTCGCCTTTCGCCTTTCGCCCTTCGCCTTTCGCCTTTCGCCTTTCGCCTTTCGCCTTTCGCCATTCGCCTGTCGCCTTTCGCCTTTCGCCTTTCGCCTTTCGCCTTTCGCCTTTCGCCTTTCGCCTTTCGCCTTTCGCCTTTCGCCTTTCGCCTTTCGCCTTTCGCCTTTCGCCTTTCGCCTTTCGCCTTTCGCCTTTCGCCTTCCGCTTTCCGCCTTTCGCCTTTCGCCTTCCGCTTTTCGCCTTTCGCCTTTCGCCTTTCGCCTTTCGCCTTTCGCCTTTCGCCTTTCGCCTTTCGCCTTTCGCCCTTCGCCTTTCACCTTTGGCATTTCGCCTTTCACCTTTCGTCTTTCGCCTTTCGCCCTTCGCCTTTCGCCTTTCGCCTTTCGCCTTTCGCCTTTCGCCTTTCGCCTTTCGCCTTTCGCCTTTCGCCTTTCGCCTTTCGCCTTTCGCCTTTCGCCTTTCGCCTTCCGCCTTTCGCCTTCCGCCTTTCGCCTTTCACCTTTCGCATTTCGCTTTAGCCTTTTGAATTACGAATTTATAATTTCGAATTTTCCATTTCGCATTTTCAATTTCAACTTTTGTATTTTATCTTTTGAATATCGTTTTTTCTTCTGCTTTAGGCATTTTAAATTTCTCCATTTTTATTTCATGTTTTGAAAATCGTTTTTCCTTTTGCCTTAGGCATTTTGACTTTTGCCTCTCGCCCTTCGCCTTTCGCCTTTCGCCTTTCGCCTTTCGCCTTCCGCTTTTCGCCTTTCGCCTTTCGCCTTTCGCCTTTCGCCTTTCGCCTTTCGCCTTTCGCCTTTCGCCTTCCGCCTTTCGCCTTCCGCCTTTCGCCTTTCGCCTTTCGCCTTTCGCCTTCAGCTTTTCGCCTTTCGCCTTTCGCCTTTCGCCTTTCGCCTTTCGCCTTTCGCCTTTCGCCTTTCGCCTTTCGCCTTTCGCCCTTCGCCTTTCACTTTTGGCATTTCGCCTTTCACCTTTCGCCTTTCGCCTTTCGCCTTTCGCCTTTCGCCTTTCGCCTTTCGCCTTTCGCCTTTCGCCTTTCGCCTTTCGCCTTTCGCCTTTCGCCTTTCGCCCTTCGGCTTTCACCTTTGGCATTTCGCCTTTCACCTTTCGCCTTTCGCCTTTCGCCTTTCGCCTTCCGCCTTTCGCCTTTCGCCTTTCGCCTTTCGCCTTTCGCCTTTCGCCTTTCGCCTTTCGCCTTTCACCTTTCGCCTTTCGCCTTTCGCCTTTCGCCTTTCACCTTTGGCATTTCGCCTTTCACCTTTCGCCTTTCGCCTTTCGCCCTTCGCCTTTCGCCTTTCGCCTTTCGACTTTCGCCTTTCGCCTTTCGCCTTTCGCCTTTCGCCTTTCGCCTTTCGCCTTTCGCCTTTCGCCTTTCGGCTTTCGCCTTTCGCCTTTCGCCTTCCGCCTTTCGCCTTTCGCCTTTCGCCTTTCACCTTTCGCATTTCGCTTTAGCCTTTTGAATTACGAATTTATAATTTCGAATTTTCCATTTCGCATTTTCAATTTCAACTTTTGTATTTTATCTTTTGAATATCGTTTTTTCTTCTGCTTTAGGCGTTTTAAATTTCTCCATTTTTATTTCATGTTTTGAAAATCGTTTTTCCTTTTGCCTTAGGCATTTTGACTTTTGCCTCTCGCCCTTCGCCTTTCGCCTTTCGCCTTTCGCCTTTCACCTTCCGCCTTTCGCCTTTCGCCTTTCGCCTTTCCCCTTTCGCCTTTCGCCTTTCGCCTTTCGCCTTTCGCCTTTCGCCTTTCGCCTTTCGCCTTTCGCCTTTCGCCTTTCGCCTTTCGCCTTTCGCCTTTCGCCTTTCGTCTTACGCATTTCGCCTTTCGCCTTTCGCCTTTCGCCTTTCGCCTTTCGCCTTTCGCCTTTCGCCTTTCGCCTTTCGCCTTACGCCTTTCGCCTTTCGCCGTTCGCCTTTCGCCTTTCGCCTTTCGCCTTTCGCCTTTCGCCTTTCGCAATTCGCCTTTAGCATTTTGAAATACAAATTTATAATTTCGAATTTTCCATTTCGCATTTTCAATTTCAACTTTTGTATTTTACCTTTTGAATATCGTTTTTTCTTTTGCTTTAGGCATTTCAAATTTCTCCATTTTTATTTCATGTTTTGAAAATCGTTTTTCCTTTTGCCTTAGGCATTTTGACTTTTGCCTCTCGCCCCTCGCCTTTCGCCTTTCGCCTTCCGCCTTTCGCCTTTCGCCTTTCGCCTTACGCCTTTCGCCTTTCGCCTTTCGCCTTTCGCCTTTCGCCTTTCGCCTTTCGCCTTTCGCCTTTCGCCTTTCACCTTTCGCTTTTCGCCTTTCACCTTTCGCCTTTCGCCTTTCGCCTTTCGCCTTTCGCCTTTCACCTTTGGCTTTCGCCTTTCGCCTTTCGCCTTTCGCCTTTCGCCTTTCGCCATTCGCCTTTCGCATTTCGACTTTCGCCCTTCGCCTTTCGTCTTTCGCCTTTCGCATTTCGCCTTTAGCCTTTTGAAATACGAATCTATAATTTCGAATTTTCCATTTCGCATTTTCAATTTAAACTTTTGTATTTTATATTTTGAATATCGTTTTTCTTTTGCTTTAGGCATTTCAAATTTCTCCATTTTTATTTCATGTTTTGAAAATCGTTTTTCCTTTTGCCTTAGGCATTTTGAATTTGCCTCTCACCCCTCGCCTTTCGCCTTTCGCCTTTCGCCTTCCGCCTTTCGCCTTTCGCCTTTCGCCTTTCGCCTTTCGCCTTTCGCCTTTCGCCTTTCGCCTTTCGTCTTTCGCCTTTCGCCTTTCGCCTTTCGCCATTCGCCTTTCGCCTTTCGCCTTTCGCCTTCCGCCTTTCGCCTTTCGCCTTTCGCCTTTCGCCTTTCGCCTTTCGCCTTTCGCCTTCCGCCTTTCGCCTTTCGCCTTTCGCCTTTCGCATTTCGCCTTTCGCCTTTCGCCTTTCACCTTCCGCCTTTCGCCTTTCGCCTTTCGCCTTTCGCCCTTCGCCTTTCGCCTTTCGCCTTTCGCCTTTCGCCTTTCGTCTTTCGCCTTTCGCCTTTCGCCTTTCGCCTTTCGCCTTTCGCCTTACGCCTTTCGCCTTTCGCCTTTCGCCTTTCACCTGCCGCCTTTCGCCTTTCGCCTTTCGCCTTTCCCCTTTCGCCTTTCGCCTTTCGCCTTTCGCCTTTCGCCTTTGGCCTTTCGCCTTTCGCCTTTCACCTTTCGCCTTTCGCCTTTCGCCTTTCGCCTTTCGCCTTTCGCCTTTCGCCTTTCGCCTTTCACCTTCCGCTTTTCGCCTTTCGCCTTTCGCCTTTCCCCTTTCGCCTTTCGCCTTTCGCCTTTCGCCTTTCGCCTTTCGCCTTTCGCCTTTCGCCTTTCGCCTTTCGCCTTTCGCCTTTCGCCTTTCGCCTTTCGCATTTCGCCTTTCGCTTTCGCCTTTCGCCTTTCACCTTTCGCCTTTCGCCTTTCACGTTTCGCCTTTCGCCTTTCGCCTTTCGCCTTTCGCCTTTCGCCTTTCGCCTTTTGCCTTTTGCCTTTCGCCTTTCGCCTTTCGCCTTTTGCATTTCGCCTTTCGCTTTTCGCCTTTCACCTTTCGCCTTTCGCCTTTCGCCTTTCGCCTTTCGCCTTTCGACTTTCGCCTTTCGCCTTTCGCCTTTTCGCTTTTCGCCTTTCGCCTTTGGCCTTTCGCCTTTCGCCTTTCGCCTTTCGCCTTTCGCCCTTCGCCTTTCGCCTTTCGCCTTTCGCCTTTCGCCTTTCGCCTTTAGCATTTCACCTTCCGCCTTTCGCATTTCGCCTTTCGCCTTTCGCCTTTCGCCTTTCACCTTTCGCCTTTCGCCTTTCGCCTTTCGCCTTTCGCCTTTCGCCTTTCGCCTTTCGCCTTTCGCCTTTCGCCTTTCGCCTTTCGCCTTTCGCCTTTCACCTTTCGCCTTTCGCCTTTCGCCTTTCTCCTTTAGCCTTTCGTCCTTCGCCTTTCGCCTTTCGCCTTTCGCCTTTCGCCTTTCGCCTTTCGCCATTCGCCTTTCGCCTTTCGCCTTTCGCCTTTCGCCTTTCACCTTTCGCCTTTCGCCTTTCGCCTTTCACCTTTCGCCTTTCGCCTTTCGCCTTTTGCCTTTCGCCTTTCGACTTTCGCCCTTCGCCTTTGGCCTTTCGCCTTTTGCCTTTCACCTTTCGCCTTTCGCCTTTCGCCTTTCGCCTTTTGCCTTTCGCCTTTCGCCTTTCGACTTTCGCCCTTCGCCTTTCGCCTTTCGCCTTTCGCCTTTCACCTTCCGCCCTTCGCCTTTCGCCTATCGCCTTTCGCCTTTCGCCTTCCGCTTTTCGCCTTTCGCCTTTCGCCTTTCGCCTTTCGCCTTTCGCCTTTCGCCTTTCGCCTTTCGCCTTTCGCCTTTCGCCTTTCGCCTTTCGCCTTTCGCCTTTCAACTTTCGCCTTTCGCCTTTCTCCTTTCGCCTTTTGCCTTTCGCCTTTCGCCTTTCGACTTTCGCCCTTCGCCTTTCGCCTTTCGCCTTTCGCCTTTCACCTTCCGCCTTTCGCCTTTCGCCTTTCGCCTTTCCCCTTTCGCCTTTCGCCTTTCGCCTTTCGCCTTTCGCCTTTCGCCTTTCGCCTTTCGCCTTTCGCCTTTCGCATTTCGCCTTACGCATTTCGCCTTTCGCCTTTCGCCTTTCGCCTTTCGCCTTTCGCCTTTCGCCTTTCGCCTTTCGCCTTTCGCCTTTCGCCTTTCGCCTTTCGCCTTTCGCCTTTCGCCTTTCGCCTTTCGCCTTTCGCCTTTCGCCTTTCGGATTTCGCCTTTCGCCTTTCGCCTTTCACTTTTCGCCTTTCACCTTCCGCCTTTCGCCTTTCGCCTTTCCCCTTTCGCCTTTCGCCTTTCGCCTTTCGCCTTTCGCCTTTCGCCTTTCGCCTTTCGCCTTTCGCCTTTCGCCTTTCGCCTTACGCATTTCGCCTTTCGCCTTTCGCCTTTCGCCTTTCGCCTTTCGCCTTTCGCCTTTCGCCTTTCGCCTTTCGCCTTTCGCCTTTCGCCTTTCGCCTTTCGCCTTTCGCCTTTCGCCTTTCGCCTTTCGCCTTTCGCCTTTCGGATTTCGCCTTTCGCCTTTCGCCTTTCGCCTTTCGCCTTTCGCGTTTCGCCTTTCACCTTTCGCCTTTCGCCTTTCGCCTTTCTCCTTTAGCCTTTCGTCCTTCGCCTTTCGCCTTTCGCCTTTCGCCTTTCGCCTTTCGCCTTTCGCCTTTCGCCTTTCACCTTTCGCCTTTCGCCTTTCGCCTTTCACCTTTCGCCTTTCGCCTTTCGCCTTTTGCCTTTCGCCTTTCGCCTTTCGACTTTCGCCCTTCGCCTTTGGCCTTTCGCCTTTCGCCTTTCACCTTTCGCCTTTCGCCTTTCGCCTTTCGCCTTTTGCCTTTCGCCTTTCGCCTTTCGACTTTCGCCCTTCGCCTTTCGCCTTTCGCCTTTCGCCTTTCACCTTCCGCCCTTCGCCTTTCGCCTATCGCCTTTCGCCTTTCGCCTTCCGCTTTTCGCCTTTCGCCTTTCGCCTTTCGCCTTTCGCCTTTCGCCTTTCGCCTTTCGCCTTTCGCCTTTCGCCTTTCGCCTTTCAACTTTCGCCTTTCGCCTTTCGCCTTTCTCCTTTCGCCTTTTGCCTTTCGCCTTTCGCCTTTCGACTTTCGCCCTTCGCCTTTCGCCTTTCGCCTTTCGCCTTTCACCTTCCGCCTTTCGCATTTCGCCTTTCGCCTTTCCCCTTTCGCCTTTCGCCTTTCGCCTTTCGCCTTTCGCCTTTCGCCTTTCGCCTTTCGCCTTTCGCCTTTCGTCTTACGCATTTCGCCTTTCGCCTTTCGCCTTTCGCCTTTCGCCTTTCGCCTTTCGCCTTTCGCCTTTCGCCTTTCGCCTTTCGCCTTTCGCCTTTCGCCTTTCGCCTTTCGCCTTTCGCCTTTCGCCTTTCGCCTTTCGCCTTTCGCCTTTCACCTTTCGCCTTTCACCTTCCGCCTTTCGCCTTTCGCCTTTCGCCTTTCCCCTTTCGCCTTTCGCCTTTCGCCTTTCGCCTTTCGCCTTTCGCCTTTCGCCTTTCGCCTTTCGCCTTTCGCCTTTCGCCTTTCGCCTTTCGCCTTACGCCTTTCGCCTTTCGCCGTTCGCCTTTCGCCTTTCGCCTTTCGCCTTTCGCCTTTCGCCTTTCGCCTTTCGCCTTTCGCAATTCGCCTTTAGCATTTTGAAATACAAATTTATAATTTCGAATTTTCCATTTCGCATTTTCAATTTCAACTTTTGTATTTTATCTTTTGAATATCGTTTTTTCTTTTGCTTTAGGCATTTCAAATTTCTCCATTTTTATTTCATGTTTTGAAAATCGTTTTTCCTTTTGCCTTAGGCATTTTGACTTTTGCCTCTCGCCCCTCGCCTTTCGCCTTTGGCCTTTCGCCTTCCGCCTTTCGCCTTTCGCCTTTCGCCTTACGCCTTTCGCCTTTCGCCTTTCGCCTTTCGCCTTTCGCCTTTCGCCTTTCGCCTTTCGCCTTTCGCCTTTCGCCTTTCGCCTTTCGCCTTTCGCCTTTCACCTTTCGCCTTTCGCCTTTCACCTTTCGCCTTTCGCCTTTCGCCTTTCGCCTTTCGCCTTTCGCTTTTCACCTTTGGCTTTCGCCTTTCGCCTTTCGCCTTTCGCCTTTCGCCTTTCGCCATTCGCCTTTCGCATTTCGACTTTCGCCCTTCGCCTTTCGTCTTTCGCCTTTCGCATTTCGCCTTTAGCCTTTTGAAATACGAATCTATAATTTCGAATTTTCCATTTCGCATTTTCAATTTAAACTTTTGTATTTTATATTTTGAATATCGTTTTTCTTTTGCTTTAGGCATTTCAAATTTCTCCATTTTTATTTCATGTTTTGAAAATCGTTTTTCCTTTTGCCTTAGGCATTTTGAATTTGCCTCTCACCCCTCGCCTTTCGCCTTTCGCCTTCCGCCTTTCGCCTTTCGCCTTTCGCCTTTCGCCTTTCGCCTTTCGTCTTTCGCCTTTCGCCTTTCGCCTTTCGCCATTCGCCTTTCGCCTTTCGCCTTTCGCCTTCCGCCTTTCGCCTTTCGCCTTTCGCCTTTCGCCTTTCGCCTTTCGCCTTTCGCCTTTCGCCTTCCGCCTTTCGCCTTTCGCCTTTCGCCTTTCGCATTTCGCCTTTCGCCTTTCGCCTTTCACCTTCCGCCTTTCGCCTTTCGCCTTTCGCCTTTCGCCCTTCGCCTTTCGCCTTTCGCCTTTCGCCTTTCGCCTTTCGCCTTTCGCCTTTCGCCTTTCGCCTTTCGTCTTTCGCCTTTCGCCTTTCGCCTTTCGCCTTTCGCCTTTCGCCTTACGCCTTTCGCCTTTCGCCTTTCGCCTTTCGCCTTTCACCTTTCGCCTTTCGCCTTTCGCCTTTCGCCTTTCGCCTTTCGCCTTTCGTCTTTCGCCTTTCGCCTTTCGCCTTTCGCCTTTCGCCTTTCGCCTTTCACCTTTCGCCTTTCGCCTTTCGCCTTTCACCTTTCGCCTTTCGCCTTTCGCCTTTCGCCTTTCGCCTTTCGCCTTTCGACTTTCGCCCTTCGCCTTTCGTCTTTCGCCTTTCGCCTTTCGCAATTCGCCTTTAGCATTTTGAAATACAAATTTATAATTTCGAATTTTCCATTTCGCATTTTCGATTTCAACTTTTCTATTTTATCTTTTGAATATCGTTTTTTCTTTTGCTTTAGGCATTTTAAATTTCTCCATTTTCATTTCATGTTTTGAAAATCGTTTTTCCTTTTGCCTTCCGCTTTTCGCCTTTCGACTTTCGCCTTTCGCCTTTCGCCTTTCGCCTTTCGCCTTTCGCCTTTCGCCTTTCGCCTTTCGCCTTTCGCCTTTCGCCTTTCGCTTTCGCCTTTCGCAATTCGCTTTCGCCTTTCTCCTTTCGCCTTTCGCCATTCGCCTTCGCCTTTCGCCTTTCGACTTTCGCCTTTCGCCTTTCGCCTTTCGCCTTTCGCCTTTCGCCTTTCGCCTTTCGCCTTTCGCCTTTCGCCTTTCGCCTTTCACCTTCCGCCTTTCGCCTTTCGCCTTTCGCCTTTCGCCTTTCGCCTTTCGCCTTTCGCCTTTTCGATTTTCGCCTTTCGCCTTACGCCTTTCGCCTTTCGCCTTTCGCCTTTCGCCTTTCACCTTCCGCCTTTCGCCATTCGCCTATCGCCTTTCGCCTTTCGCCTTTCGCCTTTCGCCTTTCGTCTTTCGCCTTTTGCATTTCGCCTTTCGCAATTCGCCTTTCGCCTTTCACCTTTCGCCTTTCGCCTTTCACTTTTCGCCTTTCGCCTTTTGCCTTTCGCCTTTCGCCCTTTCGACTTTCGCCCTTCGCCTTTCGTCTTTCGCCTTTCGCAATTCGCCTTTAGCATTTTGAAATACAAATTTATAATTTCGAATTTTCCATTTCGCATTTTCAATTTCAACTTTTGTATTTTATCTTTTGAATATCGTTTTTTCTTTTGCTTTAGGCATTTTAAATTTCTCCATTTTCATTTCATGTTTTGATAATCGTTTTTCCTTTTGCCTTCCGCTATTCGCCTTTCGCCTTTTGCTTTCGCCTTTCGCCTTTCGCCTTTCGCCTTTCGCCATTCGCCTTTCGCATTTCGACTTTCGCACTTCGCCTTTCGTCTTTCGCCTTTCGCATTTCGCCTTTAGCCTTTTGAAATACGAATCTGTAATTTCGAATTTTCCATTTTGCATTTTCAATTTCTACTTTTGTATTTTATATTTTGAATATCGTTCTTTCTTTTGCTTTAGGCATTTCAAATTTCTCCATTTTTATTTCATGTTTTGAAAATCGTTTTTCCTTTTGCCTTAGGTATTTGAATTTGCCTCTCGCCCCTCGCCTTTCGCCTTTCGCCTTTCGCCTTTCGCTTTTCGCCTTCCGCCTTTCGCCTTTCGCCTTTCGCCTTTCGCCTTTCGCCTTTCACCTTCCGCCTTTCGCCTTTCGCCTTTCGCCTTTCGCCTTTCCCCTTTCGCCTTTCGCCTTTCGCCTTTCGCCTTTCGCCTTTCGCCTTTCACCTTTCGCCTTTCGCCTTTCGCCTTTCGCCTTTCGCCTTTCGCCTTACGCCTTTCGCCTTTCGCCTTTCGCCTTTCACCTTCCGCCATTCGCCATTCGCCTTTCGCCTTTCGCGTTTCCCCTTTCGCCTTTCTCCTTTCGCCTTTCGCCATTCGCCTTCGCCTTTCGCCTTTCGACTTTCGCCTTTCGCCTTTCGCCTTTCGCCTTTCGCCTTTCGCCTTTCACCTTCCGCCTTTCGCCTTTCGCCTTTCGCCTTTCGCCTTTCGCCTTTCGCCTTTCGCCTTTCGCCTTTCGCCTTTCGCCTTTCGCCTTTCGCCTTTCGCCTTTCGCCTTTCGCCTTTCGCCTTTCGCCTTTCGCCTTTCGCCTTTCGCCTTTCGCCTTTCGCCTTTCGCCTTTCGCCTTTCGCCTTTCGCCTTTCGCCTTTCGCCTTTCGCCTTACGCCTTTCGCCTTTCGCCTTTCGCCTTTCGCCTTTCACCTTCCGCCTTTCGCCATTCGCCTTTCGCCTTTCGCCTTTCCCCTTTCGCCTTTCGCCTTTCGCCTTTCGCCTTTCGCCTTTCGCCTTTCGCCTTTCGCCTCTCGCCCTTCGCCTTTCGCCTTTCGCCTATCGCCTTTCGCCTTTCGCCTTCCGCTTTTCGCCTTTCGCCTTTCGCCTTTCGCCTTTCGCCTTTCGCCTGTCGCCTTTCGCCTTTCGCCTTTCGCCTTTCGCCTTTCGCCTTTCGCCCTTCGCCTTTCGCCTTTCGCCTTTCACCTTTCGCCTTTCGCCTTTCGCCTTTCACCTTTCGCCTTTCGCCTTTCGCCTTTCGCATTTCGCCTTTTGCATTTCGCCTTTCGCCTTTCGACTTTCGCCCTTCGCCTTTCGTCTTTCGCCTTTCGCAATACGCCTTTAGCATTTTGAAATACAAATTTATAATTTCGAATTTTCCATTTCGCATTTTCAATTTCAACTTTTGTATTTTATCTTTTGAATATCGTTTTTTCTTTTGCTTTAGGCATTTTAAATTTCTCCATTTTCATTTCATGTTTTGAAAATCGTTTTTCCTTTTGCCTTCCGCTTTTCGCCTTTCGCCTTTCGCCTTTCGCCTTTCGTTTTTCGCCTTTCGCCTTTCGCCTTTCGCCTTTCGCCTTTCGCCTTTCGCCTTTCGCCTTTCGCCTTTCGCCTTTCGCCTTTCGCCTTTCGCCTTTCGCCTTTCACCTTCCGCCTTTCGCCTTTCGCCTTTCGCCTTTCCCCTTTCGCCTTTCGCCTTTCGCCTTTCGCCTTTAGCATTTTGAAATACAAATTTATAATTTCGAATTTTCCATTTCGCATTTTCAATTTCAACTTTTGTATTTTATCTTTTGAATATCGTTTTTTCTTTTGCTTTAGGCATTTTAAATTTCTCCATTTTCATTTCATGTTTTGAAAATCGTTTT
Source organism: Dioctria rufipes (assembly GCA_963924295.1). Classification (NCBI taxonomy): domain Eukaryota; kingdom Metazoa; phylum Arthropoda; class Insecta; order Diptera; family Asilidae; genus Dioctria; species Dioctria rufipes. The sequence goes on along the minus strand of CAWUPM010000185.1, from coordinate 230,160 downwards.
TCCTTTTGCCTTCCGCTTTTCGCCTTTCGCCTTTCGCCTTTCGCCTTTCGCCTGTCTCCTTTCGCCTTTCACCTTTCGCCTTTCGCCTTTCGCCTTTCGCCTTTCGCCTTTCGCCTTTCGCCTTCCGCTTTTCGCCTTTCGCCTTTCGCCTTTGGCCTTTCGCCTTTCGCCTTTCGCCTTTCGCCTTTCGCCTTTCGCCTTTCGCCTTTCGGCTTTCGCCTTTCGCCTTTCGCCTTTCGCCTTTCGCCTTTCGCCTTTCGGCTTTCGCCTTTCGCCTTTCACCTTTCGCCTTTCGCCTTTCGCCTTTCGCATTTCGCCTTTCGCCTTTCGCTTTCGCCTTTCGCCTTTCGCATTTCGCCTTTAGCCTTTTGAAATACGAATTTATAATTTCGAATTTTCCATTTCGAATTTTCAATTTCAAATTTTGTATTTTGTCTTTTGAATATCGTTTTTTCTTTTGCTTTAGGCATTTTAAATTTCTCCATTTTCATTTCATGTTTTGAAAATCGGTTTTCCTTTTGCCTTAGGCATTTTGACTTTTGCCTCTCGCCCTTCGCCTTTCGCATTTCGCCTTTCGCCTATCGCCTTCCGCTTTTCACCTTTCGCCTTTCGCCTTCCGCTTTTCACCTTTCGCCTTTCGCCTTTCGCCTTTCGCCTTTCGCCTTTCACTTTCCGCCTTCCGCCTTTCGCCTTTTGCCTTTCGCCTTTCGCCTTTCGACTTTCGCCCTTCGCCTTTCGTCTTTCGCTTTCGCATTTCGCCTTTAGCATTTTGAAATACAAATTTCTAATTTCTAATTTTCCATTTCGCATTTTCAATTTCAACTTTAGTATTTTATCTTTTGAATATCGTTTTTTCTTTTGCTTTAGGCATTTTAAATTTCTCCATTTTTATTTCATGTTTTGAAAATCGTTTTTCATTTTGCCTTAGGCATTTTGACTTTTGCCTTTCGCCCTTCGCCTTTCGCCTTCCGCCTTTCGCCTTTCGCCTTTCGCCTTTCGCCTTTCGTCTTTCGTCTTCCGCATTTCGCCTTACGCCCTTCGCCTTTCGCCTTTCACCTTTCGCCTTTCGCCTTTCACTTTTCACCTTTCGCCTTTTGCCTTTCGCCTTTCGCCTTTCGACTTTCGCCCTTCGCCTTTCGTCTTTCGCAATTCGCCTTTAGCATTTTGAAATACAAATTTATAATTTCGAATTTTCCATTTCGCATTTTCAATTTCAACTTTTGTATTTTATCTTTTGAATATCGTTTTTTCTTTTGCTTTAGGCATTTTAAATTTCTCCATTTTCATTTCATGTTTTGATAATCGTTTTTCCTTTTGCCTTCCGCCTTTCGCTTTTCGCCTTCCGCCTTTCGCCTTTCGCCTTTCGCCTTTCGCCTTTCGCCTTTCGCCTTTCGCCTTTCGCCTTTCGCCTTTCACCTTTCGCCTTTCGCCTTTCGCCTTTCGCCTTTCGCCTTTCGCCTTTCGCCTTTCGCCTTTCGCCTTTCGCCTTTCGCCTTTCGCCTTGCACCTTTCGCCTTTCGCCTTTCGCCTTTCGCCTTTCGCCTTTCGCCTTTCGCCTTTCGCCTTTCGCCTTTCGCCTTTCGCTTTCGCCTTTCGCAATTCGCCTTTCGCCTTTCTCCTCTCGCCTTTCGCCATTCGCCTTCGCCTTTCGCCTTTCGACTTTCGCCTTTCGCCTTTCGCCTTTCGCCTTTCGCCTTTCGCCTTTCGCCTTTCGCCTTTCGCCTTTCGCCTTTCGCCTTTCGCCTTTCACCTTCCGCCTTTCGCCTTTCGCCTTTCGCCTTTCGCCTTTCCCCTTTCGCCTTTCGCCTTTCGCCTTTCGCCTTTCGCCTTTCGCCTTTCACCTTTCGCCTTTCGCCTTTCGCCTTTCGCCTTTCGCCTTTCGCCTTACGCCTTTCGCCTTTCGCCTTTCGCCTTTCACCTTCCGCCTTTCGCCATTCGCCTTTCGCCTTTCGCCTTTCCCCTTTCGCCTTTCTCCTTTCGCCTTTCGCCATTCGCCTTCGCCTTTCGCCTTTCGACTTTCGCCTTTCGCCTTTCGCCTTTCGCCTTTCGCCTTTCACCTTCCGCCTTTCGCCTTTCGCCTTTCGCCTTTCGCCTTTCGCCTTTCGCCTTTCGCCTTTCGCCTTTCGCCTTTCGCCTTTCGCCTTTCGCCTTTCGCCTTTCGCCTTTCGCCTTTCGCCTTTCGCCTTTCGCCTTTCGCCTTTCGCCTTTCGCCTTTCGCCTTTCGCCTTTCGCCTTTCGCCTTTCGCCTTTCGCCTTTCGCCTTACGCCTTTCGCCTTTCGCCTTTCGCCTTTCGCCTTTCACCTTCCGCCTTTCGCCATTCGCCTTTCGCCTTTCGCCTTTCCCCTTTCGCCTTTCGCCTTTCGCCTTTCGCCTTTCGCCTTTCGCCTTTCGCCTCTCGCCCTTCGCCTTTCGCCTTTCGCCTATCGCCTTTCGCCTTTCGCCTTCCGCTTTTCGCCTTTCGCCTTTCGCCTTTCGCCTTTCGCCTTTCGCCTGTCGCCTTTCGCCTTTCGCCTTTCGCCTTTCGCCTTTCGCCTTTCGCCCTTCGCCTTTCGCCTTTCGCCTTACGCCTTTCACCTTCCGCCTTTCGCCTTTCGACTTTCGCCTTTCCCCTTTCGCCTTTCGCCTTTCGCCTTTCGCCTTTCGCCTTTCGCCTTTCGCCTTTCGCCTTTCGCCTTTCGCCTTTCGCCTTTCGCCTTTCGCCTTTCGCCTTTCGCCTTTCACCTTTCGCCTTTCGCCTTTCGCCTTTCGCCTTTCGCCTTTCGCATTTCGCCTTTTGCATTTCGCCTTTCGCCTTTCGCCTTTCGACTTTCGCCCTTCGCCTTTCGTCTTTCGCCTTTCGCAATACGCCTTTAGCATTTTGAAATACAAATTTATAATTTCGAATTTTCCATTTCGCATTTTCAATTTCAACTTTTGTATTTTATCTTTTGAATATCGTTTTTTCTTTTGCTTTAGGCATTTTAAATTTCTCCATTTTCATTTCATGTTTTGAAAATCGTTTTTCCTTTTGCCTTCCGCTTTTCGCCTTTCGCCTTTCGCCTTTCGTTTTTCGCCTTTCGCCTTTCGCCTTTCGCCTTTCGCCTTTCGCCTTTCGCCTTTCGCCTTTCGCCTTTCGCCTTTCGCCTTTCGCCTTTCGCCTTTCACCTACCGCCTTTCGCCTTTCGCCTTTCGCCTTTCCCCTTTCGCCTTTCGCCTTTCGCCTTTCGCCTTTAGCATTTTGAAATACAAATTTATAATTTCGAATTTTCCATTTCGCATTTTCAATTTCAACTTTTGTATTTTATCTTTTGAATATCGTTTTTTCTTTTGCTTTAGGCATTTTAAATTTCTCCATTTTCATTTCATGTTTTGAAAATCGTTTTTCCTTTTGCCTTCCGCTTTTCGCCTTTCGCCTTTCGCCTTTCGCCTTTCGCCTGTCTCCTTTCGCCTTTCACCTTTCGCCTTTCGCCTTTCGCCTTTCGCCTTTCGCCTTTCGCCTTTCGCCTTCCGCTTTTCGCCTTTCGCCTTTCGCCTTTGGCCTTTCGCCTTTCGCCTTTCGCCTTTCGCCTTTCGCCTTTCGCCTTTCGCCTTTCGCCTTTCGCCTTTCGCCTTTCGGCTTTCGCCTTTCGCCTTTCACCTTTCGCCTTTCGCCTTTCGCCTTTCGCATTTCGCCTTTCGCCTTTCGCTTTCGCCTTTCGCCTTTCGCATTTCGCCTTTAGCCTTTTGAAATACGAATTTATAATTTCGAATTTTCCATTTCGAATTTTCAATTTCAAATTTTGTATTTTGTCTTTTGAATATCGTTTTTTCTTTTGCTTTAGGCATTTTAAATTTCTCCATTTTCATTTCATGTTTTGAAAATCGGTTTTCCTTTTGCCTTAGGCATTTTGACTTTTGCCTCTCGCCCTTCGCCTTTCGCATTTCGCCTTTCGCCTATCGCCTTCCGCTTTTCACCTTTCGCCTTTCGCCTTCCGCTTTTCACCTTTCGCCTTTCGCCTTTCGCCTTTCGCCTTTCGCCTTTCACTTTCCGCCTTCCGCCTTTCGCCTTTTGCCTTTCGCCTTTCGCCTTTCGACTTTCGCCCTTCGCCTTTCGTCTTTCGCTTTCGCATTTCGCCTTTAGCATTTTGAAATACAAATTTCTAATTTCTAATTTTCCATTTCGCATTTTCAATTTCAACTTTAGTATTTTATCTTTTGAATATCGTTTTTTCTTTTGCTTTAGGCATTTTAAATTTCTCCATTTTTATTTCATGTTTTGAAAATCGTTTTTCATTTTGCCTTAGGCATTTTGACTTTTGCCTTTCGCCCTTCGCCTTTCGCCTTTCGCCTTCCGCCTTTCGCCTTTCGCCTTTCGCCTTTCGCCTTTCGTCTTTCGTCTTCCGCATTTCGCCTTTCGCCCTTCGCCTTTCGCCTTTCACCTTTCGCCTTTCGCCTTTCACTTTTCACCTTTCGCCTTTTGCCTTTCGCCTTTCGCCTTTCGACTTTCGCCCTTCGCCTTTCGTCTTTCGCCTTTCGCAATTCGCCTTTAGCATTTTGAAATACAAATTTATAATTTCGAATTTTCCATTTCGCATTTTCAATTTCAACTTTTGTATTTTATCTTTTGAATATCGTTTTTTCTTTTGCTTTAGGCATTTTAAATTTCTCCATTTTCATTTCATGTTTTGATAATCGTTTTTCCTTTTGCCTTCCGCTTTTCGCCTTTCGCCTTTCGCCTTTCGCCTTTCGCCTTTCGCCTTTCGCCTTTCGCCTTTCGCCATTCGCCTTTCGCATTTCGACTTTCGCACTTCGCCTTTCGTCTTTCGCCTTTCGCATTTCGCCTTTAGCCTTTTGAAATACGAATCTGTAATTTCGAATTTTCCATTTCGCATTTTCAATTTCAACTTTTGTATTTTATATTTTGAATATCGTTCTTTCTTTTGCTTTAGGCATTTCAAATTTCTCCATTTTTATTTCATGTTTTGAAAATCGTTTTTCATTTTGCCTTAGGCATTTTGACTTTTGCCTTTCGCCCTTCGCCTTTCGCCTTTCGCCTTCCGCCTTTCGCCTTTCGCCTTTCGCCTTTCGCCTTTCGTCTTTCGCCTTTCGCATTTCGCCTTTCGCCCTTCGCCTTTCGCCTTTCACCTTTCGCCTTTCGCCTTTCACTTTTCGCCTTTCGCCTTTTGCCTTTCGCCTTTCGCCTTTCGACTTTCGCCCTTCGCCTTTCGTCTTTCGCCTTTCGCAATTCGCCTTTAGCATTTTGAAATACAAATTTATAATTTCGAATTTTCCGTTTCGCATTTTCAATTTCAACTTTAGTATTTTATCTTTTGAATATCGTTTTTTCTTTTGCTTTAGGCATTTTAAATTTCTCCATTTTTATTTCATGTTTTGAAAATCGTTTTTCATTTTGCCTTAGGCATTTTGACTTTTGCCTCTCGCCCTTCGCCTTTCGCATTTCGCCTTTCGCCTATCGACTTCCGCTTTTCACCTTTCGCCTTTCGCCTTTCGCCTTTCGCCTTTCGGCTTTCGCCTTTCGCCTTTCACCTTTCGCCTTTCGCCTTTCGCCTTTCGCATTTCGCCTTTCGCCTTTCGCTTTCGCCTTTCGCATTTCGCCTTTAGCCTTTTGAAATACGAATTTATAATTTCGAATTTTCCATTTCGAATATTCAATTTCAAATTTTGTATTTTGTCTTTTGAATATCGTTTTTTCTTTTGCTTTAGGCATTTTAAATTTCTCCATTTTCATTTCATGTTTTGAAAATCGTTTTTCCTTTTGCCTTAGGCATTTTGAATTTGCCTCTCGCCCCTCGCCTTTCGCCTTTCGCTTTTCGCCTTTCGCCTTTCGCCTTTCGCCTTCCGCCTTTCGCCTTTCGCCTTTCGCCTTTCGCCTTTCGCCTTTCGCCTTTCGCCTTTCGCCTTTCGCCTTTCGCCTTTCGCCTTTCGCCTTTCGCCTTTCGCCTTTCGCCTTTCGCCTTTCGCCTTTCGCCTTTCACCTTTCGCCTTTCGCCTTTCGCCTTTCGCCTTTCGCCTTTCGCATTTCGCCTTTCGCCTTTCGCCTTTCGCTTTCGCCTTTCGCAATTCGCCTTTCGCCTTTCTCCTCTCGCCTTTCGCCATTCGCCTTCGCCTTTCGCCTTTCGACTTTCGCCTTTCGCCTTTCGCCTTTCGCCTTTCGCCTTTCGCCTTTCACCTTCCGCCTTTCGCCTTTCGCCTTTCGCCTTTCGCCTTTCCCCTTTCGCCTTTCGCCTTTCGCCTTTCGCCTTTCGCCTTTCGCCTTTCACCTTTCGCCTTTCGCCTTTCGCCTTTCTCCTTTCGCCTTTCGCCTTTCGCCTTTCGCCTTTCGCCTTACGCCTTTCGCCTTTCGCCTTTCGCCTTTCACCTTCCGCCTTTCGCCATTCGCCTTTCGCCTTTCGCCTTTCCCCTTTCGCCTTTCTCCTTTCGCCTTTCGCCATTCGCCTTTCGCCTTTCGACTTTCGCCTTTCGCCTTTCGCCTTTCGCCTTTCGCCTTTCGCCTTTCGCCTTTCGCCTTTCGCCTTTCGCCTTTCGCCTTTCACCTTCCGCCTTTCGCCTTTCGCCTTTCGCCTTTCTCCTTTCTCCTTTCGCCTTTCGCCTTTCGCCTTTCGCCTTTCGCCTTTCGCCTTTCGCATTTCGCCTTTCGCCTTTCGCCTTTCGCCTTTCGCCTTACGCCTTTCGCCTTTCGCCTTTCGCCTTTCGCTTTTCGCCTTTCACCTTCCGCCTTTCGCCATTCGCCTTTCGCCTTTCGCCTTTCCCCTTTCGCCTTTCGCCTTTCGCCTTTCGCCTTTCCCCTTTCGCCTCTCGCCCTTCGCCTTTCGCCTTTCGCCTATCGCCTTTCGCCTTCCGCTTTTCGCCTTTCGCCTTTCGCCTTTCGCCTTTCGCCTTTCGCCTTTCGCCTTTCGCCTTTCGCCTTTCGCCTTTCGCCTTTCGCCTTTCCCCTTTCGCCTTTCGCCTTTCGCCTTTCACCTTCCGCCTTTCGCCTTTCACCTTTCGCCTTTCGCCTTTCGCCTTTCGCCTTTCGCCTTTTGCATTTCGCCTTTCGCCTTTCGCCTTTCGACTTTCGCCCTTCGCCTTTCGCCTTTCGCCTTTCACCTTCCGCCTTTCGCCTTTCGCCTTTCGCCTTTCGCCTTTCGCCTTTCGCCTTTCGCCTTTCGCCTTTCGCCTTTCGCCTTTCGCCTTTCGCCTTTCGCCTTACGCCTTTCGCCTTTCGCCTTTCGCTTTCGCCTTTCGTCTTTCGCCTTTCGCAATACGCCTTTAGCATTTTGAAATACAAATTTATAATTTCGAATTTTCCATTTCGCATTTTCAATTTCAACTTTTGTATTTTATCTTTTGAATATCGTTTTTTCTTTTGCTTTAGGCATTTTAAATTTCTCCATTTTCATTTCATGTTTTGAAAATCGTTTTTCCTTTTGCCTTCCGCTTTTCGCCTTTCGCCTTTCGCCTTTCGCCTTTCGTTTTTCGCCTTTCGCCTTTCGCCTTTCGCCTTTCGCCTTTCGCCTTTCGCCTTTCGCCTTTCGCCTTTCGCCTTTCGCCTTTCACCTTCCGCCTTTCGCCTTTCCCCTTTCGCCTTTCGCCTTTCGCCTTTCGCCTTTCGCCTTTCGCCTTTCGCCTTTAGCATTTTGAAATACAAATTTATAATTTCGAATTTTCCATTTCGCATTTTCAATTTCAACTTTTGTATTTTATCTTTTGAATATCGTTTTTTCTTTTGCTTTAGGCATTTTAAATTTCTCCATTTTCATTTCATGTTTTGAAAATCGGTTTTCCTTTTGCCTTAGGCATTTTGACTTTTGCCTTCCGCTTTTCGCCTTTCGCCTTTCGCCTTTCGCCTTACGCCTTTCGCCTGTCACCTTTCGCCTTTCACCTTTCGCCTTTCGCCATTCGCCTTTCGCCTTTCGCCTTCCGCTTTCCGCCTTTCGCCTTTCGCCTTTCGCCTTTCGCCTTTCGCCTTTCGCCTTTCGCCTTTCGCCTTTCGCCTTTCGCCTTTCGCCTTTCGCCTTTCACCTTTCGCCTTTCGCCTTTCGCCTTTCGCCTTTCGCATTTCGCCTTTCGCCTTTCGCTTTCGCCTTTCGCCTTTCGCATTTCGCCTTTAGCCTTTTGAAATACGAATTTATAATTTCGAATTTTCCATTTCGAATTTTCAATCTCAAATTTTGTATTTAGTCTTTTGAATATCGTTTTTTCTTTTGCTTTAGGCATTTTAAATTTCTCCATTTTCATTTCATGTTTTGAAAATCGGTTTTCCTTTTGCCTTAGGCATTTTGACTTTTGCCTCTCGCCCTTCGCCTTTCGCATTTCGCCTTTCGCCTATCGCCTTCCGCTTTTCACCTTTCGCCTTTCGCCTTTCGCCTTCCGCTTTTCACCTTTCGCCTTTCGCCTTTCGCCTTTCACTTTCCGCCTTTCGCCTTTCGCCTTTCGCCTTTCGCCTTTCGCCTTTCGCCTTTCGCCTTTCCCCTTTCGCCTTTCACCTTCCGCCATTCGCCTTTCGCCTTTCGCCTTTCGCCTTTCGCCTTTCGCCTTTCGCCTTTCGTCTTTCGCCTTTCGACTTTCGCCCTTCGCCTTTCGCCTTTCGCCTTTCGCCTTCCGCCTTTCGCCTTTCTCCCTTCGCTTTTCGTCTTTCGCCTTTCGCCTTTCGCCTTTCACCTTTCGCTTTTCGCCTTTCACCTTTCGCCTTTCACCTTTCACCTTCCGCCATTCGCCTTTCGCCTTTCGCCTTTCGCCTTTCGCCTTTCGCCTTTCGCCTTTCGCCTTTCGCCTTTCGCCTTTCGCCTTTCGCCTTTCGCCTTTCGTCTTTCGCCTTTCGCCTTTCGCCTTTCGCCTTTCACCTTTCGCCTTTCGCCTTACGCCTTCCGCCTTTCACCTTTCGCCTTTCGCCTTTCGCCTTTCGCCTTTCGCCTTTCGCCTTTCGCCTTTCGCCTTTCGCCTTCCGCCTTTCGCCTTTCGCCTTTCGCCTTTCGCCTTTCGCCTTACGCCTTTCGCCTTTCGCCTTTCGCCTTTCGCCTTTCGCCTTTCGCCTTTCGCCTTTCGCCTTTCGCCTTTCGCCTTTCGCCTTTCGTCTTTCGCCTTTCGCCTTTCGCCTTTCGCCTTTCACCTTTCGCCTTTCGCCTTTCGCCTTCCGCCTTTCACCTTTCGCCTTTCGCCTTTCGCCTTTCGACTTTCGCCTTTCGCCTTTCGCCTTTCGCCTTTCGCCTTTCGCCTTTCGCCTTCCGCCTTTCGCCTTTCGCCTTTCGCCTTTCGCCTTACGCCTTTCGCCTTTCGCCATTCGCCTTTCGCCTTTCGCCTTTCGCCTTTCGCCTTTCGCCTTTCGCCTTTCGCTTTTTGCATTTCGCCTTTCGCCTTTCGCCTTTCGACTTTCGCCCTTCGCCTTTCGCCTTTCGCCTTTCACCTTCCGCCTTTCGCCTTTCGCCTTTCGCCTTTCGCCTTTCGCCTTTCGCCTTTCGCCTTTCGCCTTTCGCCTTTCGCCTTTCGCCTTTCGCCTTTCGCCTTTCGCCTTACGCCTTTCGCCTTTCGCCTTTCGCTTTCGCCTTTCGTCTTTCGCCTTTCGCAATACGCCTTTAGCATTTTGAAATACAAATTTATAATTTCGAATTTTCCATTTCGCATTTTCAATTTCAACTTTTGTATTTTATCTTTTGAATATCGTTTTTTCTTTTGCTTTAGGCATTTTAAATTTCTCCATTTTCATTTCATGTTTTGAAAATCGTTTTTCCTTTTGCCTTCCGCTTTTCGCCTTTCGCCTTTCGTTTTTCGCCTTTCGCCTTTCGCCTTTCGCCTTTCGCCTTTCGCCTTTCGCCTTTCGCCTTTCGCCTTTCGCCTTTCGCCTTTCGCCTTTCGCCTTTCACCTTCCGCCTTTCGCCTTTCCCCTTTCGCCTTTCGCCTTTCGCCTTTCGCCTTTCGCCTTTCGCCTTTAGAATTTGAAATACAAATTTATAATTTCGAATTTTCCATTTCGCATTTTCAATTTCAACTTTTGTATTTTATCTTTTGAATATCGTTTTTTCTTTTGCTTTAGGCATTTTAAATTTCTCCATTTTCATTTCATGTTTTGAAAATCGTTTTTCCTTTTGCCTTCCGCATTTCGCCTTTCGCCTTTCGCCTTTCGCCTTACGCCTTTCGCCTGTCACCTTTCGCCTTTCACCTTTCGCCTTTCGCCATTCGCCTTTCGCCTTTCGCCTTCCGCTTTCCGCCTTTCGCCTTTCGCCTTTGGCCTTTCGCCTTTCGCCTTTCGCCTTTCGCCTTTCGCCTTTCGCCTTTCGCCTTTCGCCTTTCGCCTTTCACCTTTCGCCTTTCGCCTTTCGCCTTTCGCCTTTCGCATTTCGCCTTTCGCCTTTCGCTTTCGCCTTTCGCCTTTCGCATTTCGCCTTTAGCCTTTTGAAATACGAATTTATAATTTCGAATTTTCCATTTCGAATTTTCAATTTCAAATTTTGTATTTAGTCTTTTGAATATCGTTTTTTCTTTTGCTTTAGGCATTTTAAATTTCTCCATTTTCATTTCATGTTTTGAAAATCGGTTTTCCTTTTGCCTTAGGCATTTTGACTTTTGCCTCTCGCCCTTCGCCTTTCGCATTTCGCCTTTCGCCTATCGCCTTCCGCTTTTCACCTTTCGCCTTTCGCCTTTCGCCTTCCGCTTTTCACCTTTCGCCTTTCACTTTCCGCCTTTCGCCTTTCGCCTTTCGCCTTTCGCCTTTCGCCTTTCGCCTTTCGCCTTTCGCCTTTCGCCTTTCCCCTTTCGCCTTTCACCTTCCGCCATTCGCCTTTCGCCTTTCGCCTTTCGCCTTTCGCCTTTCGCCTTTCGCCTTTCGTCTTTCGCCTTTCGACTTTCGCCCTTCGCCTTTCGCCTTTCGCCTTCCGCCTTTCGCCTTTCTCCCTTCGCTTTTCGTCTTTCGCCTTTCGCCTTTCGCCTTTCACCTTTCGCTTTTCGCCTTTCACCTTTCGCCTTTCACCTTTCACCTTCCGCCATTCGCCTTTCGCCTTTCGCCTTTCGCCTTTCGCCTTTCGCCTTTCGCCTTTCGCCTTTCGCCTTTCGCCTTTCGCCTTTCGCCTTTCGCCTTTCGTCTTTCGCCTTTCGCCTTTCGCCTTTCGCCTTTCGCCTTTCGCCTTTCGCCTTTCACCTTTCGCCTTTCGCCTTTCGCCTTCCGCCTTTCACCTTTCGCCTTTCGCCTTTCGCCTTTCGCCTTTCGCCTTTCGCCTTTCGCCTTCCGCCTTTCGCCTTTCGCCTTTCGCCTTTTGCCTTTCGCCTTACGCCTTTCGCCTTTCGCCTTTCGCCTTTCGCCTTTCGCCTTTCGCCTTTCGCCTTTCGCCTTTCGCCTTTCGTCTTTCGCCTTTCGCCTTTCGCCTTTCGCCTTTCACCTTTCGCCTTTCGCCTTTCGCCTTCCGCCTTTCACCTTTCGCCTTTCGCCTTTCGCCTTTCGACTTTCGCCTTTCGCCTTTCGCCTTTCGCCTTTCGCCTTTCGCCTTTCGCCTTTCGCCTTTCGCCTTTCGCCTTTCGTCTTTCGCCTTTCGCCTTTCGCCTTTCGCCTTTCACCTTTCGCCTTTCGCCTTTCGCCTTCCGCCTTTCACCTTTCGCCTTTCGCCTTTCGCCTTTCGCCTTTCGCCTTTCGCCTTTCGCCTTCCGCCTTTCGCCTTTCGCCTTTCGCCTTTCGCCTTTCGCCTTACGCCTTTCGCCTTTCGCCTTTCGCCTTTCGCCTTTCGCCTTTCGCCTTTCGCCTTTCGCCTTTCGCCTTTCGCCTTTCGCCTTTCGTCTTTCGCCTTTCGCCTTTCGCCTTTCGCCTTTCACCTTTCGCCTTTCGCCTTTCGCCTTTCGCCTTTTGCATTTCGCCTTTCGCCTTTCGACTTTCGCCCTTCGCCTTTCGTCTTTCGCAATACGCCTTTAGCATTTTGAAATACAAATTTATAATTTCGAATTTTCCATTTCGTATTTTCAATTTCAACTTTTGTATTTTATCTTTTGAATATCGTTTTTTCTTTTGCTTTAGGCATTTTAAATTTCTCCATTTTCATTTCATGTTTAGAAAATCGTTTTTCCTTTTGCCTTCCGCTTTTCGCCTTTCGCCTTTCGCCTTTCGCCTTTCGCCTTTCGCCTTTCGCCTTTCGCCTTTCGCCTTTCGCCTTTCGCCTTTCGCCTTTCGCCTTTCGCCTTTCGCCTTTCGCCTTTCGCCTTTCGCCTTTCGCCTTTCGCCTTTCGCCTTTCACTTTCCGCCTTTCACCTTTCGCCTTTCGCCTTTCCCCTTTCGCCTTTCGCCTTTCACCTTTCGCCTTTCACCTTTCGCCTTTCGCCTTTTGCATTTCGCCTTTCGCCTTTCGCCTTTCGCCTTTCGCCTTTCGCCTGTCGCCTTTCGCCTTTCGCCTGTCGCCTTTCGCCTTTGGCCTTTTGCATTTCGCCTTTCGCCTTTCGCCTTTCACCTTTCGCCTTTCGCCTTTCGCCTTTCGCCTTTCGCCTTTCGCCTTTCGCCTTTCGCCTTTCGCCTTTCGCCTTTCGACTTTCGCCTTTCGCCTTTCGCCTTTTCGCCTTTCGCCTTTGGCCTTTCGCCTTTCGCCTTTCGCCTTTCGCCTTTCGCCTTTCGCCCTTCGCCTTTCGCCTTTCGCCTTTCGCCTTTCGCCTTTCGCCTTTCGCCTTTAGCATTTCACCTTCCGCCTTTCGCATTTCGCATTTCGCCTTTCGCCTTTCGCCTTTCGCCTTTCGCCTTTCGCCTTTCACCTTTCACCTTTCGCCTTTCGCCTTTCGCCTTTCACCTTTCGCCTTTCGCCTTTCGCCTTTCGCCTTTTGCCTTTCGCCTTTCGCCTTTCGACTTTCGCCCTTCGCCTTTCGTCTTTCGCTTTCGCATTTCGCCTTTAGCATTTTGAAATACAAATTTCTAATTTCTAATTTTCCATTTCGCATTTTCAATTTCAACTTTAGTATTTTATCTTTTGAATATCGTTTTTTCTTTTGCTTTAGGCATTTTAAATTTCTCCATTTTTAATTCATGTTTTGAAAATCGTTTTTCATTTTGCCTTAGGCATTTTGACTTTTGCCTTTCGCCCTTCGCCTTTCGCCTTTCGCCTTCCGCCTTTCGCCTTTCGCCTTTCGCCTTCCGCCTTTCGCCTTTCGCCTTTCGCCTTTCGCCTTTCGCCTTTCGCCTTTCGCCTTTCGCCTTTCGCCCTTCGCCTTTCGCCTTTCGCCTTCCGCCTTTCGCCTTTCGCCTTTCGCCTTCCGCCTTTCGCCTTTCGCCTTTCGCCTTTCGCCTTTCGCCTTTCGCCTTTCTCCTTTCGCCTTTCGCCTTTCGCCTTTCGCCTTTCGCCTTTCGCCTTTCGCCTTTCGCCTTTCGCCTTTCGCCTTTCGCCTTTCGCCTTTCGCCTTTCGCCTTTCACCTTTCGCCTTTCAACTTTCGCCTTTCGCCTTTCGCCTTTTGCGTTTCGCCTTTCGCCTTTCGACTTTCGCCCTTCGCCTTTCGTCTTTCGCCTTTCGCATTTCGCCTTTAGCATTTTGAAATACAAATTTCTAATTTCTAATTTTCCATTTCGCATTTTCAATTTCAACTTTAGTATTTTATCTTTTGAATATCGTTTTTTCTTTTGCTTTAGGCATTTTAAATTTCTCCATTTTTATTTCTAGTTTTGAAAATCGTTTTTCATTTTGCCTTAGGCATTTTGAGTTTTCCCTCTCGCCTTCGCCTTTCGCCTTTTGCCTTCCGCCTTTCACCTTTCGCCTTTCGCCTTTCGCCGTTCGCCTTCCGCCTTTCGCCTTTCGCCTTTCGCCTTTCGCCTTTCGCCTTTCGCCTTTAGCATTTCACCTTCCGCCTTTCGCATTTCGCATTTCGCCTTTCGCCTTTCGCCTTTCGCCTTTCGCCTTTCGCCTTTCACCTTTCACCTTTCGCCTTTCGCCTTTCGCCTTTCACCTTTCGCCTTTCGCCTTTCGCCTTTCGCCTTTCGCCTTTCGCCTTTCGCCTTTCGCCTTTCGCCTTTCGCATTTCGCCTTTCGCCTTTCGCCTTTCGCCTTTCACCTTTCGCCTTTCACCTTTCGCCTTTCACCTTTCGCCTTTCGCCTTTTGCATTTCGCCTTTCGCCTTTCGCCTTTCGCCTTTCGCCTGTCGCCTTTCGCCTTTCGCCTGTCGCCTTTCGCCTTTGGCCTTTTGCATTTCGCCTTTCGCCTTTCGCCTTTCACCTTTCGCCTTTCGCCTTTCGCCTTTCGCCTTTCGCCTTTCGCCTTTCGCCTTTCGCCTTTCGCCTTTCGCCTTTCGCCTTTCGCCTTTCGCCTTTCGCCTTTCGCCTTTCGCCTTTCGCCTTTCGCCTTTCGCCTTTCGCCTTTCCCCTTTCGCCTTTCGCCTTTCGCCTTTCGCCTTTCGCCTTTCGCCTTTCGCCTTTCGCCTTTCGCATTTCGCCTTTCGCCTTTCGCCTTTCGCCTTTCACCTTTCGCCTTTCGCCTTTCGCCTTTCGCCTTTCGCCTTTCGCCTTTCGCCTTTCCCCTTTCGCCTTTCGCCTTTCGCCTTTCGCCTTTCGCCTTTCGCCTTTCGCCTTTCGCCTTTCGCATTTCGCCTTTCGCCTTTCGCCTTTCGCCTTTCACCTTTCGCCTTTCACCTTTCGCCTTTCACCTTTCGCCTTTCGCCTTTTGCATTTCGCCTTTCGCCTTTCGCCTTTCGCCTTTCGCCTGTCGCCTTTCGCCTTTCGCCTGTCGCCTTTCGCCTTTGGCCTTTTGCATTTCGCCTTTCGCCTTTCGCCTTTCACCTTTCGCCTTTCGCCTTTCGCCTTTCGCCTTTCGCCTTTCGTCTTTGGCCTTTTGCATTTCGCCTTTCGCCTTTCGCCTTTCACCTTTCGCCTTTCGCCTTTCGCCTTTCGCCTTTCGCCTTTCGTCTTTCGCTTTCGCATTTCGCCTTTAGCATTTTGAAATACAAATTTCTAATTTCTAATTTTCCATTTCGCATTTTCAATTTCAACTTTAGTATTTTATCTTTTGAATATCGTTTTTTCTTTTGCTTTAGGCATTTTAAATTTCTCCATTTTTAATTCATGTTTTGAAAATCGTTTTTCATTTTGCCTTAGGCATTTTGACTTTTGCCTTTCGCCCTTCGCCTTTCGCCTTTCGCCTTCCGCCTTTCGCCTTTCGCCTTTCGCCTTCCGCCTTTCGCCTTTCGCCTTTCGCCTTTCGCCTTTCGCCTTTCGCCTTTCGCCTTTCGCCTTTCGCCTTTCGCCTTTCGCCTTTCGCCTTACGCCTTTCACCTTCCGCCTTTCGCCTTTCGCCTTTCGCCTTTCACCTTTCGCCTTTCGCCTTTCGCCTTTCGCCTTTCGCCTTTCGCCTTTCGCCTTTCGCCTTTCGCCTTTCGACTTTCGCCTTTCGCCTTTCGCCTTTCGCCTTTCGCCTTTCACCTTTCGCCTTTCGCCTTTCACCTTTCGCCTTTCGCCTTTCGCCTTTCGCCTTTTGCATTTCGCCTTTCGCCTTTCGACTTTCGCCCTTCGCCTTTCGTCTTTCGCAATACGCCTTTAGCATTTTGAAATACAAATTTATAATTTCGAATTTTCCATTTCGTATTTTCAATTTCAACTTTTGTATTTTATCTTTTGAATATCGTTTTTTCTTTTGCTTTAGGCATTTTAAATTTCTCCATTTTCATTTCATGTTTAGAAAATCGTTTTTCCTTTTGCCTTCCGCTTTTCGCCTTTCGCCTTTCGCCTTTCGCCTTTCGCCTTTCGCCTTTCGCCTTTCGCCTTTCGCCTTTCCCCTTTCGCCTTTCGCCTTTCGCCTTTCGCCTTTCGCCTTTCGCCTTTCGCCTTTCGCCTTTCGCATTTCGCCTTTCGCCTTTCGCCTTTCGCCTTTCACCTTTCGCCTTTCACCTTTCGCCTTTCACCTTTCGCCTTTCGCCTTTTGCATTTCTCCTTTCGCATTTCGCCTTTCGCCTTTCGCCTGTCGCCTTTCGCCTTTCGCCTGTCGCCTTTCGCCTTTGGCCTTTTGCATTTCGCCTTTCGCCTTTCGCCTTTCACCTTTCGCCTTTCGCCTTTCGCCTTTCGCCTTTCGCCTTTCGCCTTTCGCCTTTCGCCTTTCGACTTTCGCCTTTCGCCTTTCGCCTTTTCGCCTTTCGCCTTTGGCCTTTCGCCTTTCGCCTTTCGCCTTTCGCCTTTCGCCTTTCGCCCTTCGCCTTTCGCCTTTCGCCTTTCGCCTTTCGCCTTTCGCCTTTCGCCTTTAGCATTTCACCTTCCGCCTTTCGCATTTCGCCTTTCGCCTTTCGCCTTTCGCCTTTCGCCTTTCGCCTTTCACCTTTCACCTTTCGCCTTTCGCCTTTCGCCTTTCACCTTTCGCCTTTCGCCTTTCGCCTTTCGCCTTTTGCCTTTCGCCTTTCGCCTTTCGACTTTCGCCCTTCGCCTTTCGTCTTTCGCTTTCGCATTTCGCCTTTAGCATTTTGAAATACAAATTTCTAATTTCTAATTTTCCATTTCGCATTTTCAATTTCAACTTTAGTATTTTATCTTTTGAATATCGTTTTTTCTTTTGCTTTAGGCATTTTAAATTTCTCCATTTTTAATTCATGTTTTGAAAATCGTTTTTCATTTTGCCTTAGGCATTTTGACTTTTGCCTTTCGCCCTTCGCCTTTCGCCTTTCGCCTTCCGCCTTTCGCCTTTCGCCTTTCGCCTTCCGCCTTTCGCCTTTCGCCTTTCGCCTTTCGCCTTTCGCCTTTCGCCTTTCGCCTTTCGCCTTTCGCCTTTCGCCTTTCGCCTTTCGCCTTTCGCCTTTCGCCTTTCGCCTTACGCCTTTCACCTTCCGCCTTTCGCCTTTCGCCTTTCGCCTTTCACCTTTCGCCTTTCGCCTTTCGCCTTTCGCCTTTCGCCTTTCGCCTTTCGCCTTTCGCCTTTCGCCTTTCGACTTTCGCCTTTCGCCTTTCGCCTTTCGCGTTTCGCCTTTCACCTTTCGCCTTTCGCCTTTCACCTTTCGCCTTTCGCCTTTCGCCTTTTGCATTTCGCCTTTCGCCTTTCGACTTTCGCCCTTCGCCTTTCGTCTTTCGCAATACGCCTTTAGCATTTTGAAATACAAATTTATAATTTCGAATTTTCCATTTCGTATTTTCAATTTCAACTTTTGTATTTTATCTTTTGAATATCGTTTTTTCTTTTGCTTTAGGCATTTTAAATTTCTCCATTTTCATTTCATGTTTAGAAAATCGTTTTTCCTTTTGCCTTCCGCTTTTCGCCTTTCGCCTTTCGCCTTTCGCCTTTCGCCTTTCGCCTTTCGCCTTTCGCCCTTCGCCTTTCGCCTTTCGCCTTTCGCCTTTCGCCTTTCGCCTTTCGCCTTTAGCATTTCACCTTCCGCCTTTCGCATTTCGCCTTTCGCCTTTCGCCTTTCGCCTTTCGCCTTTCGCCTTTCGCCTTTCGCCTTTCACCTTTCGCCTTTCGCCTTTCCCCTTTCGCCCTTCGCCTTTCGCCTTTCCCCTTTCGCCTTTCGCCTTTCGCCTTTCGCCTTTCCCCTTTCGCCCTTCGCCTTTCGCCTTTCGCCTTTCGCCTTTCGCCTTTCGCATTTCGCCTTTCGCCTTTCGCCTTTCGCCTTTCGCCTTTCAACTTTCGCCTTTCGCCTTTCGCCTTTCGCCTTTCGCCTTTCGCCTTTCGCCTTTCGCCTTTCACCTTTCGCCTTTCGCCTTTCCCCTTTCACCCTTCGCCTTTCGCCTTTCCCCTTTCGCCTTTCGCCTTTCGCCTTTCGCCTTTCCCCTTTCGCCCTTCGCCTTTCGCCTTTCGCCTTTCAACTTTCGCCTTTCGCCTTTCGCCTTTCGCATTTCGCCTTTCGCCTTTCGCCTTTCAACTTTCGCCTTTCGCCTTTCGCCTTTCGCATTTCGCCTTTCGCCTTTCGCCTTTCGCCTTTCGCCTTTCAACTTTCGCCTTTCGCCTTTCGCCTTTCGCCTTTCGCCTTTCGCCTTTCGCCTTTCGCCTTTCACCTTTCGCCTTTCGCCTTTCCCCTTTCACCCTTCGCCTTTCGCCTTTCCCCTTTCGCCTTTCGCCTTTCGCCTTTCGCCTTTCGCCTTTCGCCCTTCGCCTTTCGCCTTTCGCCTTTCAACTTTCGCCTTTCGCCTTTCGCCTTTCGCATTTCGCCTTTCGCCTTTCGCCTTTCGCCTTTCGCCTTTCAACTTTCGCCTTTCGCCTTTCGCCTTTCGCCTTTCGCCTTTCGCCTTTCGCCTTTCGCCTTTCGCCTGTCGCCTTTCGCCTTTCGCCTGTCGCCTTTCGCCTTTGGCCTTTTGCATTTCGCCTTTCGCCTTTCGCCTTTCACCTTTCGCCTTTCGCCTTTCGCCTTTCGCCTTTCGCCTTTCGCCTTTCGCCTTTCGCCTTTCGCCTTTCGCCTTTCGCCTTTCGCCTTTCGCCTTTCGCCTTTCGCCTTTCGCCTTTCGCCTTTCGCCTTTCCCCTTTCGCCTTTCGCCTTTCGCCTTTCGCCTTTCGCCTTTCGCCTTTCGCCTTTCGCATTTCGCCTTTCGCCTTTCGCCTTTCGCCTTTCACCTTTCGCCTTTCGCCTTTCGCCTTTCGCCTTTCGCCTTTCGCCTTTCGCCTTTCCCCTTTCGCCTTTCGCCTTTCGCCTTTCGCCTTTCGCCTTTCGCCTTTCGCCTTTCGCCTTTCGCATTTCGCCTTTCGCCTTTCGCCTTTCGCCTTTCACCTTTCGCCTTTCACCTTTCGCCTTTCACCTTTCGCCTTTCGCCTTTTGCATTTCGCCTTTCGCCTTTCGCCTTTCGCCTTTCGCCTGTCGCCTTTCGCCTTTCGCCTGTCGCCTTTCGCCTTTGGCCTTTTGCATTTCGCCTTTCGCCTTTCGCCTTTCACCTTTCGCCTTTCGCCTTTCGCCTTTCGCATTTCGCCTTTCGCCTTTCGCCTTTCGCCTTTCGCCTTTCAACTTTCGCCTTTCGCCTTTCGCCTTTCGCCTTTCGCCTTTCGCCTTTCGCCTTTCGCCTTTCACCTTTCGCCTTTCGCCTTTCCCCTTTCACCCTTCGCCTTTCGCCTTTCCCCTTTCGCCTTTCGCCTTTCGCCTTTCGCCTTTCCCCTTTCGCCCTTCGCCTTTCGCCTTTCGCCTTTCAACTTTCGCCTTTCGCCTTTCGCCTTTCGCATTTCGCCTTTCGCCTTTCGCCTTTCAACTTTCGCCTTTCGCCTTTCGCCTTTCGCATTTCGCCTTTCGCCTTTCGCCTTTCGCCTTTCGCCTTTCAACTTTCGCCTTTCGCCTTTCGCCTTTCGCCTTTCGCCTTTCGCCTTTCGCCTTTCGCCTTTCACCTTTCGCCTTTCGCCTTTCCCCTTTCACCCTTCGCCTTTCGCCTTTCCCCTTTCGCCTTTCGCCTTTCGCCTTTCGCCTTTCGCCTTTCGCCCTTCGCCTTTCGCCTTTCGCCTTTCAACTTTCGCCTTTCGCCTTTCGCCTTTCGCATTTCGCCTTTCGCCTTTCGCCTTTCGCCTTTCGCCTTTCAACTTTCGCCTTTCGCCTTTCGCCTTTCGCCTTTCGCCTTTCGCCTTTCGCCTTTCGCCTTTCGCCTGTCGCCTTTCGCCTTTCGCCTGTCGCCTTTCGCCTTTGGCCTTTTGCATTTCGCCTTTCGCCTTTCGCCTTTCACCTTTCGCCTTTCGCCTTTCGCCTTTCGCCTTTCGCCTTTCGCCTTTCGCCTTTCGCCTTTCGCCTTTCGCCTTTCGCCTTTCGCCTTTCGCCTTTCGCCTTTCGCCTTTCGCCTTTCGCCTTTCCCCTTTCGCCTTTCGCCTTTCGCCTTTCGCCTTTCGCCTTTCGCCTTTCGCCTTTCGCATTTCGCCTTTCGCCTTTCGCCTTTCGCCTTTCACCTTTCGCCTTTCGCCTTTCGCCTTTCGCCTTTCGCCTTTCGCCTTTCGCCTTTCCCCTTTCGCCTTTCGCCTTTCGCCTTTCGCCTTTCGCCTTTCGCCTTTCGCCTTTCGCCTTTCGCATTTCGCCTTTCGCCTTTCGCCTTTCGCCTTTCACCTTTCGCCTTTCACCTTTCGCCTTTCACCTTTCGCCTTTCGCCTTTTGCATTTCGCCTTTCGCCTTTCGCCTTTCGCCTTTCGCCTGTCGCCTTTCGCCTTTCGCCTGTCGCCTTTCGCCTTTGGCCTTTTGCATTTCGCCTTTCGCCTTTCGCCTTTCACCTTTCGCCTTTCGCCTTTCGCCTTTCGCCTTTCGTCTTTGGCCTTTTGCATTTCGCCTTTCGCCTTTCGCCTTTCACCTTTCGCCTTTCGCCTTTCGCCTTTCGCCTTTCGCCTTTCGTCTTTCGCTTTCGCATTTCGCCTTTAGCATTTTGAAATACAAATTTCTAATTTCTAATTTTCCATTTCGCATTTTCAATTTCAACTTTAGTATTTTATCTTTTGAATATCGTTTTTTCTTTTGCTTTAGGCATTTTAAATTTCTCCATTTTTAATTCATGTTTTGAAAATCGTTTTTCATTTTGCCTTAGGCATTTTGACTTTTGCCTTTCGCCCTTCGCCTTTCGCCTTTCGCCTTCCGCCTTTCGCCTTTCGCCTTTCGCCTTCCGCCTTTCGCCTTTCGCCTTTCGCCTTTCGCCTTTCGCCTTTCGCCTTTCGCCTTTCGCCTTTCGCCTTTCGCCTTTCGCCTTTCGCCTTTCGCCTTTCGCCTTTCGCCTTACGCCTTTCACCTTCCGCCTTTCGCCTTTCGCCTTTCGCCTTTCACCTTTCGCCTTTCGCCTTTCGCCTTTCGCCTTTCGCCTTTCGCCTTTCGCCTTTCGCCTTTCGCCTTTCGCCTTTCGACTTTCGCCTTTCGCCTTTCGCCTTTCGCCTTTCGCCTTTCGCCTTTCACCTTTCGCCTTTCGCCTTTCACCTTTCGCCTTTCGCCTTTCGCCTTTCGCCTTTTGCATTTCGCCTTTCGCCTTTCGACTTTCGCCCTTCGCCTTTCGTCTTTCGCAATACGCCTTTAGCATTTTGAAATACAAATTTATAATTTCGAATTTTCCATTTCGTATTTTCAATTTCAACTTTTGTATTTTATCTTTTGAATATCGTTTTTTCTTTTGCTTTAGGCATTTTAAATTTCTCCATTTTCATTTCATGTTTAGAAAATCGTTTTTCCTTTTGCCTTCCGCTTTTCGCCTTTCGCCTTTCGCCTTTCGCCTTTCGCCTTTCGCCTTTCGCCTTTCGCCTTTCGCCTTTCGCCTTTCCCCTTTCGCCTTTCGCCTTTCGCCTTTCGCCTTTCGCCTTTCGCCTTTCGCCTTTCGCCTTTCGCATTTCGCCTTTCGCCTTTCGCCTTTCGCCTTTCACCTTTCGCCTTTCACCTTTCGCCTTTCACCTTTCGCCTTTCGCCTTTTGCATTTCTCCTTTCGCATTTCGCCTTTCGCCTTTCGCCTGTCGCCTTTCGCCTTTCGCCTGTCGCCTTTCGCCTTTGGCCTTTTGCATTTCGCCTTTCGCCTTTCGCCTTTCACCTTTCGCCTTTCGCCTTTCGCCTTTCGCCTTTCGCCTTTCGCCTTTCGCCTTTCGCCTTTCGCCTTTCGACTTTCGCCTTTCGCCTTTCGCCTTTTCGCCTTTCGCCTTTGGCCTTTCGCCTTTCGCCTTTCGCCTTTCGCCTTTCGCCTTTCGCCCTTCGCCTTTCGCCTTTCGCCTTTCGCCTTTCGCCTTTCGCCTTTCGCCTTTAGCATTTCACCTTCCGCCTTTCGCATTTCGCCTTTCGCCTTTCGCCTTTCGCCTTTCGCCTTTCGCCTTTCACCTTTCACCTTTCGCCTTTCGCCTTTCGCCTTTCACCTTTCGCCTTTCGCCTTTCGCCTTTCGCCTTTTGCCTTTCGCCTTTCGCCTTTCGACTTTCGCCCTTCGCCTTTCGTCTTTCGCTTTCGCATTTCGCCTTTAGCATTTTGAAATACAAATTTCTAATTTCTAATTTTCCATTTCGCATTTTCAATTTCAACTTTAGTATTTTATCTTTTGAATATCGTTTTTTCTTTTGCTTTAGGCATTTTAAATTTCTCCATTTTTAATTCATGTTTTGAAAATCGTTTTTCATTTTGCCTTAGGCATTTTGACTTTTGCCTTTCGCCCTTCGCCTTTCGCCTTTCGCCTTCCGCCTTTCGCCTTTCGCCTTTCGCCTTCCGCCTTTCGCCTTTCGCCTTTCGCCTTTCGCCTTTCGCCTTTCGCCTTTCGCCTTTCGCCTTTCGCCTTTCGCCTTTCGCCTTTCGCCTTTCGCCTTTCGCCTTTCGCCTTTCGCCTTACGCCTTTCACCTTCCGCCTTTCGCCTTTCGCCTTTCGCCTTTCACCTTTCGCCTTTCGCCTTTCGCCTTTCGCCTTTCGCCTTTCGCCTTTCGCCTTTCGCCTTTCGCCTTTCGACTTTCGCCTTTCGCCTTTCGCATTTCGCCTTTCGCCTTTCGCCTTTCGCCTTTCGCCTTTCAACTTTCGCCTTTCGCCTTTCGCCTTTCGCCTTTCGCCTTTCGCCTTTCGCCTTTCGCCTTTCGCCTGTCGCCTTTCGCCTTTCGCCTGTCGCCTTTCGCCTTTGGCCTTTTGCATTTCGCCTTTCGCCTTTCGCCTTTCACCTTTCGCCTTTCGCCTTTCGCCTTTCGCCTTTCGCCTTTCGCCTTTCGCCTTTCGCCTTTCGCCTTTCGCCTTTCGCCTTTCGCCTTTCGCCTTTCGCCTTTCGCCTTTCGCCTTTCGCCTTTCGCCTTTCCCCTTTCGCCTTTCGCCTTTCGCCTTTCGCCTTTCGCCTTTCGCCTTTCGCCTTTCGCATTTCGCCTTTCGCCTTTCGCCTTTCGCCTTTCACCTTTCGCCTTTCGCCTTTCGCCTTTCGCCTTTCGCCTTTCGCCTTTCGCCTTTCCCCTTTCGCCTTTCGCCTTTCGCCTTTCGCCTTTCGCCTTTCGCCTTTCGCCTTTCGCCTTTCGCATTTCGCCTTTCGCCTTTCGCCTTTCGCCTTTCACCTTTCGCCTTTCACCTTTCGCCTTTCACCTTTCGCCTTTCGCCTTTTGCATTTCGCCTTTCGCCTTTCGCCTTTCGCCTTTCGCCTGTCGCCTTTCGCCTTTCGCCTGTCGCCTTTCGCCTTTGGCCTTTTGCATTTCGCCTTTCGCCTTTCGCCTTTCACCTTTCGCCTTTCGCCTTTCGCCTTTCGCATTTCGCCTTTCGCCTTTCGCCTTTCGCCTTTCGCCTTTCAACTTTCGCCTTTCGCCTTTCGCCTTTCGCCTTTCGCCTTTCGCCTTTCGCCTTTCACCTTTCGCCTTTCGCCTTTCCCCTTTCACCCTTCGCCTTTCGCCTTTCCCCTTTCGCCTTTCGCCTTTCGCCTTTCGCCTTTCCCCTTTCGCCCTTCGCCTTTCGCCTTTCGCCTTTCAACTTTCGCCTTTCGCCTTTCGCCTTTCGCATTTCGCCTTTCGCCTTTCGCCTTTCAACTTTCGCCTTTCGCCTTTCGCCTTTCGCATTTCGCCTTTCGCCTTTCGCCTTTCGCCTTTCGCCTTTCAACTTTCGCCTTTCGCCTTTCGCCTTTCGCCTTTCGCCTTTCGCCTTTCGCCTTTCGCCTTTCACCTTTCGCCTTTCGCCTTTCCCCTTTCACCCTTCGCCTTTCGCCTTTCCCCTTTCGCCTTTCGCCTTTCGCCTTTCGCCTTTCGCCTTTCGCCCTTCGCCTTTCGCCTTTCGCCTTTCAACTTTCGCCTTTCGCCTTTCGCCTTTCGCATTTCGCCTTTCGCCTTTCGCCTTTCGCCTTTCGCCTTTCAACTTTCGCCTTTCGCCTTTCGCCTTTCGCCTTTCGCCTTTCGCCTTTCGCCTTTCGCCTTTCGCCTGTCGCCTTTCGCCTTTCGCCTGTCGCCTTTCGCCTTTGGCCTTTTGCATTTCGCCTTTCGCCTTTCGCCTTTCACCTTTCGCCTTTCGCCTTTCGCCTTTCGCCTTTCGCCTTTCGCCTTTCGCCTTTCGCCTTTCGCCTTTCGCCTTTCGCCTTTCGCCTTTCGCCTTTCGCCTTTCGCCTTTCGCCTTTCGCCTTTCCCCTTTCGCCTTTCGCCTTTCGCCTTTCGCCTTTCGCCTTTCGCCTTTCGCCTTTCGCATTTCGCCTTTCGCCTTTCGCCTTTCGCCTTTCACCTTTCGCCTTTCGCCTTTCGCCTTTCGCCTTTCGCCTTTCGCCTTTCGCCTTTCCCCTTTCGCCTTTCGCCTTTCGCCTTTCGCCTTTCGCCTTTCGCCTTTCGCCTTTCGCCTTTCGCATTTCGCCTTTCGCCTTTCGCCTTTCGCCTTTCACCTTTCGCCTTTCACCTTTCGCCTTTCACCTTTCGCCTTTCGCCTTTTGCATTTCGCCTTTCGCCTTTCGCCTTTCGCCTTTCGCCTGTCGCCTTTCGCCTTTCGCCTGTCGCCTTTCGCCTTTGGCCTTTTGCATTTCGCCTTTCGCCTTTCGCCTTTCACCTTTCGCCTTTCGCCTTTCGCCTTTCGCCTTTCGCCTTTCGTCTTTGGCCTTTTGCATTTCGCCTTTCGCCTTTCGCCTTTCACCTTTCGCCTTTCGCCTTTCGCCTTTCGCCTTTCGCCTTTCGTCTTTCGCTTTCGCATTTCGCCTTTAGCATTTTGAAATACAAATTTCTAATTTCTAATTTTCCATTTCGCATTTTCAATTTCAACTTTAGTATTTTATCTTTTGAATATCGTTTTTTCTTTTGCTTTAGGCATTTTAAATTTCTCCATTTTTAATTCATGTTTTGAAAATCGTTTTTCATTTTGCCTTAGGCATTTTGACTTTTGCCTTTCGCCCTTCGCCTTTCGCCTTTCGCCTTCCGCCTTTCGCCTTTCGCCTTTCGCCTTCCGCCTTTCGCCTTTCGCCTTTCGCCTTTCGCCTTTCGCCTTTCGCCTTTCGCCTTTCGCCTTTCGCCTTTCGCCTTTCGCCTTTCGCCTTTCGCCTTACGCCTTTCACCTTCCGCCTTTCGCCTTTCGCCTTTCGCCTTTCACCTTTCGCCTTTCGCCTTTCGCCTTTCGCCTTTCGCCTTTCGCCTTTCGCCTTTCGCCTTTCGCCTTTCGCCTTTCGACTTTCGCCTTTCGCCTTTCGCCTTTCGCCTTTCGCCTTTCGCCTTTCACCTTTCGCCTTTCGCCTTTCACCTTTCGCCTTTCGCCTTTCGCCTTTCGCCTTTTGCATTTCGCCTTTCGCCTTTCGACTTTCGCCCTTCGCCTTTCGTCTTTCGCAATACGCCTTTAGCATTTTGAAATACAAATTTATAATTTCGAATTTTCCATTTCGTATTTTCAATTTCAACTTTTGTATTTTATCTTTTGAATATCGTTTTTTCTTTTGCTTTAGGCATTTTAAATTTCTCCATTTTCATTTCATGTTTAGAAAATCGTTTTTCCTTTTGCCTTCCGCTTTTCGCCTTTCGCCTTTCGCCTTTCGCCTTTCGCCTTTCGCCTTTCGCCTTTCGCCTTTCGCCTTTCGCCTTTCCCCTTTCGCCTTTCGCCTTTCGCCTTTCGCCTTTCGCCTTTCGCCTTTCGCCTTTCGCCTTTCGCATTTCGCCTTTCGCCTTTCGCCTTTCGCCTTTCACCTTTCGCCTTTCACCTTTCGCCTTTCACCTTTCGCCTTTCGCCTTTTGCATTTCTCCTTTCGCATTTCGCCTTTCGCCTTTCGCCTGTCGCCTTTCGCCTTTCGCCTGTCGCCTTTCGCCTTTGGCCTTTTGCATTTCGCCTTTCGCCTTTCGCCTTTCACCTTTCGCCTTTCGCCTTTCGCCTTTCGCCTTTCGCCTTTCGCCTTTCGCCTTTCGCCTTTCGCCTTTCGACTTTCGCCTTTCGCCTTTCGCCTTTTCGCCTTTCGCCTTTGGCCTTTCGCCTTTCGCCTTTCGCCTTTCGCCTTTCGCCTTTCGCCCTTCGCCTTTCGCCTTTCGCCTTTCGCCTTTCGCCTTTCGCCTTTCGCCTTTAGCATTTCACCTTCCGCCTTTCGCATTTCGCCTTTCGCCTTTCGCCTTTCGCCTTTCGCCTTTCGCCTTTCACCTTTCACCTTTCGCCTTTCGCCTTTCGCCTTTCACCTTTCGCCTTTCGCCTTTCGCCTTTCGCCTTTTGCCTTTCGCCTTTCGCCTTTCGACTTTCGCCCTTCGCCTTTCGTCTTTCGCTTTCGCATTTCGCCTTTAGCATTTTGAAATACAAATTTCTAATTTCTAATTTTCCATTTCGCATTTTCAATTTCAACTTTAGTATTTTATCTTTTGAATATCGTTTTTTCTTTTGCTTTAGGCATTTTAAATTTCTCCATTTTTAATTCATGTTTTGAAAATCGTTTTTCATTTTGCCTTAGGCATTTTGACTTTTGCCTTTCGCCCTTCGCCTTTCGCCTTTCGCCTTCCGCCTTTCGCCTTTCGCCTTTCGCCTTCCGCCTTTCGCCTTTCGCCTTTCGCCTTTCGCCTTTCGCCTTTCGCCTTTCGCCTTTCGCCTTTCGCCTTTCGCCTTTCGCCTTTCGCCTTTCGCCTTTCGCCTTTCGCCTTTCGCCTTACGCCTTTCACCTTCCGCCTTTCGCCTTTCGCCTTTCGCCTTTCACCTTTCGCCTTTCGCCTTTCGCCTTTCGCCTTTCGCCTTTCGCCTTTCGCCTTTCGCCTTTCGCCTTTCGACTTTCGCCTTTCGCCTTTCGCCTTTCGCCTTTCGCCTTTCGCCTTTCACCTTTCGCCTTTCGCCTTTCACCTTTCGCCTTTCGCCTTTCGCCTTTTGCATTTCGCCTTTCGCCTTTCGACTTTCGCCCTTCGCCTTTCGTCTTTCGCAATACGCCTTTAGCATTTTGAAATACAAATTTATAATTTCGAATTTTCCATTTCGTATTTTCAATTTCAACTTTTGTATTTTATCTTTTGAATATCGTTTTTTCTTTTGCTTTAGGCATTTTAAATTTCTCCATTTTCATTTCATGTTTAGAAAATCGTTTTTCCTTTTGCCTTCCGCTTTTCGCCTTTCGCCTTTCGCCTTTCGCCTTTCGCCTTTCGCCTTTCGCCCTTCGCCTTTCGCCTTTCGCCTTTCGCCTTTCGCCTTTCGCCTTTCGCCTTTAGCATTTCACCTTCCGCCTTTCGCATTTCGCCTTTCGCCTTTCGCCTTTCGCCTTTCGCCTTTCGCCTTTCGCCTTTCGCCTTTCACCTTTCGCCTTTCGCCTTTCCCCTTTCGCCCTTCGCCTTTCGCCTTTCCCCTTTCGCCTTTCGCCTTTCGCCTTTCGCCTTTCCCCTTTCGCCCTTCGCCTTTCGCCTTTCGCCTTTCGCCTTTCGCCTTTCGCCTTTCAACTTTCGCCTTTCGCCTTTCGCCTTTCGCATTTCGCCTTTCGCCTTTCGCCTTTCGCCTTTCGCCTTTCAACTTTCGCCTTTCGCCTTTCGCCTTTCGCCTTTCGCCTTTCGCCTTTCGCCTTTCGCCTTTCACCTTTCGCCTTTCGCCTTTCCCCTTTCACCCTTCGCCTT
This sequence comes from Dioctria rufipes, assembly GCA_963924295.1. Classification (NCBI taxonomy): domain Eukaryota; kingdom Metazoa; phylum Arthropoda; class Insecta; order Diptera; family Asilidae; genus Dioctria; species Dioctria rufipes. The sequence continues at coordinate 202,908 of CAWUPM010000185.1, read as the reverse complement.
TCGCCTTTCCCCTTTCGCCTTTCGCCTTTCGCCTTTCGCCTTTCCCCTTTCGCCCTTCGCCTTTCGCCTTTCGCCTTTCGCCTTTCGCCTTTCGCCTTTCGCCTTTCAACTTTCGCCTTTCGCCTTTCGCCTTTCGCCTTTTGCCTTTCGCCTTTCGCCTTTCGCCTTTCGCTTTCGCCTTTCGCATTTCGCCTTTCGCCTTTCGCCTTTCGCCTTTCGCCTTTCAACTTTCGCCTTTCGCCTTTCGCCTTTCGCCTTTCGCCTTTCGCCTTTCGCCTTTCGCCTTTCACCTTTCGCCTTTCGCCTTTCCCCTTTCGCCCTTCGCCTTTCGCCTTTCGCCTTTCGCCTTTAGCATTTCACCTTCCGCCTTTCGCATTTCGCCTTTCGCCTTTCGCCTTTCGCCTTTCGCCTTTCGCCTTTCACCTTTCACCTTTCGCCTTTCGCCTTTCGCCTTTCACCTTTCGCCTTTCGCCTTTCGCCTTTCGCCTTTTGCCTTTCGCCTTTCGCCTTTCGACTTTCGCCCTTCGCCTTTCGTCTTTCGCTTTCGCATTTCGCCTTTAGCATTTTGAAATACAAATTTCTAATTTCTAATTTTCCATTTCGCATTTTCAATTTCAACTTTAGTATTTTATCTTTTGAATATCGTTTTTTCTTTTGCTTTAGGCATTTTAAATTTCTCCATTTTTAATTCATGTTTTGAAAATCGTTTTTCATTTTGCCTTAGGCATTTTGACTTTTGCCTTTCGCCCTTCGCCTTTCGCCTTTCGCCTTCCGCCTTTCGCCTTTCGCCTTTCGCCTTCCGCCTTTCGCCTTTCGCCTTTCGCCTTTCGCCTTTCGCCTTTCGCCTTTCGCCTTTCGCCTTTCGCCTTTCGCCTTTCGCCTTTCGCCTTTCGCCTTTCGCCTTTCGCCTTACGCCTTTCACCTTCCGCCTTTCGCCTTTCGCCTTTCGCCTTTCACCTTTCGCCTTTCGCCTTTCGCCTTTCGCCTTTCGCCTTTCGCCTTTCGCCTTTCGCCTTTCGCCTTTCGACTTTCGCCTTTCGCCTTTCGCCTTTCGCCTTTCGCCTTTCGCCTTTCACCTTTCGCCTTTCGCCTTTCACCTTTCGCCTTTCGCCTTTCGCCTTTTGCATTTCGCCTTTCGCCTTTCGACTTTCGCCCTTCGCCTTTCGTCTTTCGCAATACGCCTTTAGCATTTTGAAATACAAATTTATAATTTCGAATTTTCCATTTCGTATTTTCAATTTCAACTTTTGTATTTTATCTTTTGAATATCGTTTTTTCTTTTGCTTTAGGCATTTTAAATTTCTCCATTTTCATTTCATGTTTAGAAAATCGTTTTTCCTTTTGCCTTCCGCTTTTCGCCTTTCGCCTTTCGCCTTTCGCCTTTCGCCTTTCGCCTTTCGCCCTTCGCCTTTCGCCTTTCGCCTTTCGCCTTTCGCCTTTCGCCTTTCGCCTTTAGCATTTCACCTTCCGCCTTTCGCATTTCGCCTTTCGCCTTTCGCCTTTCGCCTTTCGCCTTTCGCCTTTCGCCTTTCGCCTTTCACCTTTCGCCTTTCGCCTTTCCCCTTTCGCCCTTCGCCTTTCGCCTTTCCCCTTTCGCCTTTCGCCTTTCGCCTTTCGCCTTTCCCCTTTCGCCCTTCGCCTTTCGCCTTTCGCCTTTCGCCTTTCGCCTTTCGCCTTTCGCCTTTCAACTTTCGCCTTTCGCCTTTCGCCTTTCGCATTTCGCCTTTCGCCTTTCGCCTTTCAACTTTCGCCTTTCGCCTTTCGCCTTTCGCCTTTCGCCTTTCGCCTTTCGCCTTTCGCCTTTCACCTTTCGCCTTTCGCCTTTCCCCTTTCGCCCTTCGCCTTTCGCCTTTCCCCTTTCGCCTTTCGCCTTTCGCCTTTCGCCTTTCCCCTTTCGCCCTTCGCCTTTCGCCTTTCGCCTTTCGCCTTTCGCCTTTCGCCTTTCGCCTTTCAACTTTCGCCTTTCGCCTTTCGCCTTTCGCCTTTTGCCTTTCGCCTTTCGCCTTTCGCCTTTCGCTTTCGCCTTTCGCATTTCGCCTTTCGCCTTTCGCCTTTCGCCTTTCGCCTTTCAACTTTCGCCTTTCGCCTTTCGCCTTTCGCCTTTCGCCTTTCGCCTTTCGCCTTTCACCTTTCGCCTTTCGCCTTTCCCCTTTCGCCCTTCGCCTTTCGCCTTTCGCCTTTCGCCTTTCGCCTTTCGCCTTTCGCCTTTCGCCTTTCGCCTTTCGACTTTCGCCTTTCGCCTTTCGCCTTTCGCCTTTTGCATTTCGCCTTTCGCCTTTCGACTTTCGCCCTTCGCCTTTCGTCTTTCGCAATACGCCTTTAGCATTTTGAAATACAAATTTATAATTTCGAATTTTCCATTTCGTATTTTCAATTTCAACTTTTGTATTTTATCTTTTGAATATCGTTTTTTCTTTTGCTTTAGGCATTTTAAATTTCTCCATTTTCATTTCATGTTTAGAAAATCGTTTTTCCTTTTGCCTTCCGCTTTTCGCCTTTCGCCTTTCGCCTTTCGCCTTTCGCCTTTCGCCTTTCGCCTTTCGCCTTTCGCCTTTCGCCTTTCGCCTTTCGCCTTTCGCCTTTCGCCTTTCGCATTTCGCCTTTCGCCTTTCGCCTTTCGCCTTTCACCTTTCGCCTTTCACCTTTCGCCTTTCACCTTTCGCCTTTCGCCTTTTGCATTTCTCCTTTCGCATTTCGCCTTTCGCCTTTCGCCTGTCGCCTTTCGCCTTTCGCCTGTCGCCTTTCGCCTTTGGCCTTTTGCATTTCGCCTTTCGCCTTTCGCCTTTCGCCTTCCGCCTTTCGCCTTTCGCCTTTCAACTTTCGCCTTTCGCCTTTCGCCTTTCGCCTTTCGCCTTTCCCCTTTCGCCTTTCGCCTTTCGCCTTTCGCCTTTCGCCTTTCGCCTTTCGCCTTTCGCCTTTCACCTTTCGCCTTTCCCCTTTCGCCCTTCGCCTTTCGCCTTTCCCCTTTCGCCTTTCGCCTTTCGCCTTTCGCCTTTCCCCTTTCGCCCTTCGCCTTTCGCCTTTCGCCTTTCGCCTTTCGCCTTTCGCCTTTCGCCTTTCAACTTTCGCCTTTCGCCTTTCGCCTTTCGCATTTCGCCTTTCGCCTTTCGCCTTTCGCCTTTCGCCTTTCAACTTTCGCCCTTCGCCTTTCGCCTTTCGCCTTTCGCCTTTCGCCTTTCGCCATTCGCCTCTCGCCTTTCGCATTTCGACTTTCGCCCTTCGCCTTTCGTCTTTCGCCTTTCGCATTTCGCCTTTAGCCTTTTGAAATACGAATTTATAATTTCGAATTTTCCATTTCGCATTTTCAATTTCAACTTTTGTATTTTATCTTTTGAATATCGTTTTTTCTTTTGCTTTAGGCATTTTAAATTTCTCCATTTTTATTTCATGTTTTGAAAATCGTTTTTCCTTTTGCCTTAGGCATTTTGACTTTTGCCTCTCGCCCTTCGCTTTTCGCCTTTCGCCTTTCGCCTTTCGCCTTTCGCCTTTCGCCTTCCGCCTTTCGCCTTTCGCCTTTCACTTTTCGCCTTTCGCCTTTCAACTTTCGGCTTTCGCCTTTCGCTTTTCGCCTTTCGCCTTTCGCCTTTCGCCTTTCGCCTTTCACCTCCCGCCTTTCGCCTTTCGCCTTTCGCCTTTCGTTTTTCGCCTTTCGCCTTTCGCCTTTCGCATTTCGCCTTCCGCCTTTCGCCTTTCGCCTTTCACCTTCCGCCTTTCACCTTCCGCCTTTCGCCTTTCGCCTTTCGCCTTTCGCCTTTCGCCTTTCACCTTTCGCATTTCGCCTTTCACCTTTCGCCTTTCGCCTTTCGCCTTTCGCCTTACGCCTTTCGCCTTTCGCCTTACGCCTTTCGCCTTTCGCCTTTCGCATTTCGCCTTTCGCCTTTCGCCTTTCGCCTTTCACCTTTCGCCTTTCACCTTTCGCCTTTCACCTTTCGCCTTTCGCCTTTTGCATTTCTCCTTTCGCATTTCGCCTTTCGCCTTTCGCCTGTCGCCTTTCGCCTTTCGCCTGTCGCCTTTCGCCTTTGGCCTTTTGCATTTCGCCTTTCGCCTTTCGCCTTTCACCTTTCGCCTTTCGCCTTTCGCCTTTCGCCTTTCGCCTTTCGCCTTTCGCCTTTCGCCTTTCGCCTTTCGCCTTTCACCTTTCGCCTTTCGCCTTTCGCCTTTCGCCTTTCGCCTTTCGCCTTTCGCCTGTCGCCTTTCGCCTTTGGCCTTTTGCATTTCGCCTTTCGCCTTTCGCCTTTCACCTTTCGCCTTTCGCCTTTCGCCTTTCGCCTTTCGCCTTTCGCCTTTCGCCTTTCGCCTTTCGCCTTTCGACTTTCGCCTTTCGCCTTTCGCCTTTTCGCCTTTCGCCTTTGGCCTTTCGCCTTTCGCCTTTCGCCTTTCGCCTTTCGCCTTTCGCCTTTCGCCTTTCGCCCTTCGCCTTTCGCCTTTCGCCTTTCGCCTTTCGCCTTTCGCCTTTAGCATTTCACCTTCCGCCTTTCGCATTTCGCCTTTCGCCTTTCGCCTTTCGCCTTTCGCCTTTCACCTTTCACCTTTCGCCTTTCGCCTTTCGCCTTTCACCTTTCGCCTTTCGCCTTTCGCCTTTCGCCTTTTGCCTTTCGCCTTTCGCCTTTCGACTTTCGCCCTTCGCCTTTCGTCTTTCGCTTTCGCATTTCGCCTTTAGCATTTTGAAATACAAATTTCTAATTTCTAATTTTCCATTTCGCATTTTCAATTTCAACTTTAGTATTTTATCTTTTGAATATCGTTTTTTCTTTTGCTTTAGGCATTTTAAATTTCTCCATTTTTAATTCATGTTTTGAAAATCGTTTTTCATTTTGCCTTAGGCATTTTGACTTTTGCCTTTCGCCCTTCGCCTTTCGCCTTTCGCCTTCCGCCTTTCGCCTTTCGCCTTTCGCCTTCCGCCTTTCGCCTTTCGCCTTTCGCCTTTCGCCTTTCGCCTTTCGCCTTTCGCCTTTCGCCTTTCGCCTTTCGCCTTACGCCTTTCACCTTCCGCCTTTCGCCTTTCGCCTTTCGCCTTTCACCTTTCGCCTTTCGCCTTTCGCCTTTCGCCTTTCGCCTTTCGCCTTTCGCCTTTCGCCTTTCGCCTTTCGACTTTCGCCTTTCGCCTTTCGCCTTTCGCCTTTCGCCTTTCGCCTTTCACCTTTCGCCTTTCGCCTTTCACCTTTCGCCTTTCGCCTTTCGCCTTTTGCATTTCGCCTTTCGCCTTTCGACTTTCGCCCTTCGCCTTTCGTCTTTCGCAATACGCCTTTAGCATTTTGAAATACAAATTTATAATTTCGAATTTTCCATTTCGTATTTTCAATTTCAACTTTTGTATTTTATCTTTTGAATATCGTTTTTTCTTTTGCTTTAGGCATTTTAAATTTCTCCATTTTCATTTCATGTTTAGAAAATCGTTTTTCCTTTTGCCTTCCGCTTTTCGCCTTTCGCCTTTCGCCTTTCGCCTTTCGCCTTTCGCCTTTCGCCTTTCGCCTTTCGCCTTTCGCCTTTCGCCTTTCGCCTTTCGCCTTTCGCCTTTCGCCTTTCGCCTTTCGCCTTTCGCCTTTCCCCTTTCGCCTTTCGCCTTTCGCCTTTCGCCTTTCGCCTTTCGCCTTTCGCCTTTCGCCTTTCGCATTTCGCCTTTCGCCTTTCGCCTTTCGCCTTTCACCTTTCGCCTTTCACCTTTCGCCTTTCACCTTTCGCCTTTCGCCTTTTGCATTTCGCCTTTCGCCTTTCGCCTTTCGCCTTTCGCCTGTCGCCTTTCGCCTTTCGCCTTTCGCCTTTCGCCTTTCGCCTTTCAACTTTCGCCTTTCGCCTTTCGCCTTTCGCCTTTTGCCTTTCGCCTTTCGCCTTTCGCCTTTCGCTTTCGCCTTTCGCATTTCGCCTTTCGCCTTTCGCCTTTCGCCTTTCGCCTTTCAACTTTCGCCTTTCGCCTTTCGCCTTTCGCCTTTCGCCTTTCGCCTTTCGCCTTTCACCTTTCGCCTTTCGCCTTTCCCCTTTCGCCCTTCGCCTTTCGCCTTTCGCCTTTCGCCTTTCGCCTTTCGCCTTTCGCCTTTCGCCTTTCGCCTTTCGCCTTTCGCCTTTCGACTTTCGCCTTTCGCCTTTTGCATTTCGCCTTTCGCCTTTCGACTTTCGCCCTTCGCCTTTCGTCTTTCGCAATACGCCTTTAGCATTTTGAAATACAAATTTATAATTTCGAATTTTCCATTTCGTATTTTCAATTTCAACTTTTGTATTTTATCTTTTGAATATCGTTTTTTCTTTTGCTTTAGGCATTTTAAATTTCTCCATTTTCATTTCATGTTTAGAAAATCGTTTTTCCTTTTGCCTTCCGCTTTTCGCCTTTCGCCTTTCGCCTTTCGCCTTTCGCCTTTCGCCTTTCGCCTTTCGCCTTTCGCCTTTCGCCTTTCGCCTTTCGCCTTTCGCCTTTCGCATTTCGCCTTTCGCCTTTCGCCTTTCGCCTTTCACCTTTCGCCTTTCACCTTTCGCCTTTCACCTTTCGCCTTTCGCCTTTTGCATTTCTCCTTTCGCATTTCGCCTTTCGCCTTTCGCCTTTCCCCTTTCGCCCTTCGCCTTTCGCCTTTCGCCTTTCGCCTTTCGCCTTTCGCCTTTCGCCTTTCAACTTTCGCCTTTCGCCTTTCGCCTTTCGCCTTTTGCCTTTCGCCTTTCGCCTTTCGCCTTTCGCCTTTCGCCTTTCACCTTTCGCCTTTCACCTTTCGCCTTTCGCCTTTCGCCTTTCGCCTTTTGCATTTCTCCTTTCGCATTTCGCCTTTCGCCTTTCGCCTTTCGCCTTTCGCCTTTCGCCTTTCGCCTTTCACCTTTCGCCTTTCACCTTTCACCTTTCGCCTTTCGCCTTTTGCATTTCTCCTTTCGCCTTTCGCCTTTCGCCTTTCGCCTTTCCCCTTTCGCCCTTCGCCTTTCGCCTTTCGCCTTTCGCCTTTCGCCTTTCGCCTTTCGCCTTTCAACTTTCGCCTTTCGCCTTTCGCCTTTCGCCTTTTGCCTTTCGCCTTTCGCCTTTCGCCTTTCGCCTTTCAACTTTCGCCTTTCGCCTTTCGCCTTTCGCCTTTTGCCTTTCGCCTTTCGCCTTTCGCCTTTCGCTTTCGCCTTTCGCATTTCGCCTTTCGCCTTTCGCCTTTCGCCTTTCAACTTTCGCCTTTCGCCTTTCGCCTTTCGCCTTTCGCCTTTCGCCTTTCGCCTTTCACCTTTCGCCTTTCGCCTTTCCCCTTTCGCCCTTCGCCTTTCGCCTTTCGCCTTTCGCCTTTCGCCTTTCGCCTTTCGCCTTTCGCCTTTCGCCTTTCGCCTTTCGACTTTCGCCTTTCGCCTTTCGCCTTTCGCCTTTTGCATTTCGCCTTTCGTGGTTTTTTTGGTTTCAATGGCACATTCACTTTAAAATTCAACTCAAAAGACAATTTGCTTCTCGCACTTATTTCGATGTATATTTAAAAAAAAAATAACAGAGGCACAATCATTTAATAAATATATAAATTCAAATTATATTCCTAGTCAAGAATCACAAAATTTTTACTAACTTCGATAATTTATCTTTCAAGACTTGACCAAAAGCTGCCTAACTTCAAAACTTGACAAAAACTGTATGACTGCCCCGCCAATGCTGTCCATCACCTTCTTTATTTCGCATCAATCGATGTCTCAGCGATAACACCCCCTAATTACCTATCATTGCTGAATATCGCTTAAAGTGATTGGCGCATCATTCATACATAGTAATGTAGGGGAAACGCTTATGTACAAGCGAAGTGCATTCGCCTCAAGTGCAAAAGACCCGGCTGCTGATTAAGCTTTTTGGCTATTTCACATATATAATTTGATGGGGTCAATGAATAATGCGACAGCAATTATTGATTGCAAAATTAATGTAAGTCGCCGCAAAAGCTGGCAATTTGCTTTTGCAATTTTCAATAATGAAAAAAAAACAATTTATTGCGTTTATAGCGAATGAGTGAGGTCTTTGCCCCAAAGTAATGAGTGCATCCAGCGACTCATTACACCATCCCCCTTTGGAAAAAAAATCCACATGTGGATTTTCGCTAAAAACAAGTGAAGCACATAATTTAGTTTTTGTCAAGTCAAAAGTTACGCAGGTTATATGTTTGATATACGTACACTATCGTTACCATCTTACATTTGTATATAAGTTCAGAATTCCTCTAAAATTATAAATTTACTATTTTTCTTTTTGTTTTAGAGCAATCTACCCCGCTATTACATTCTACTTGTCCTATTTAATTAAGTATAATATTACATCTGTTAAAATTGATTGGTAATTACATTGCTTAATTTCAAGCTTACCAGTTTACTTCTTTTTACTTGATATATACTTATATACATATGTATATGTTATAATGTAAAATATTATGATAGATTATTTATACTAATATACTAAAAACTAAAATATTTGGAGGTATAAAATAAAACTCTCTTATTTTTTCCTAAGATAAGTTATAAAATTATAAAATGTTGTATTATATTAAATTAGAGTTAGAGTTGAGGGAAAATAGCAAAAAAGGCAATATTCCCTGACTTCCTTGGTTTTCTTCTCTTTTTTTTTTTTTACATTTACCTACTTAATTATTATATTACAACATGTGTTATATATGTATATATAAAATTCCTCCGTAAATCGTACATTCTCTTTGCTTCAAATAGCTATTACTTTTTTTTTGGAAAATAAAACTGCACAAGACTTAATTGAAAGAGAAGAGAAATTACAAATTTTTTTTTTTTTTTTTTTAGAATTTGTTTTGAGTACTTGTTTTTTTTTATTGTTTTGTTGTTTTTTTTTTTAAGTTTGCACGGTTAACCGATAGTCGGTCGTTGCATCTCGTATTTCATCTGCATTGTTTACGTTTACTTGTTTCTTCGAGGTTCTTTTGAGCTTTTTAAAACAAATGACCGTGACCGTGATTAGTAGTGCTGCGATCAGCAGGTAGAGCAAGGAATAATGGTGAATAATGTGTGGGGATAGGTCAGTGCTTTTTAGCTTTTCTTCTAGTTTTTGTGATTGAATGGCGATATTGAGGTTTTGTAGCTCTTGTTGGTCATGAAACTTTATGACGTGGACTTTAGGGTTGACTAAGTTTTGCTGCTGTGGGTATGCGGGAATGGTATACGTGAGGTTGATTGTGGGTAGATAATGATTATTCAATTTGATATCTTTTACATTGTGGGCCTGGATGATAAGATCTTTTGTTCTTAGATAACAGCCTACCGAGAGCTCCAATATTCCAGTAGCGTTAAGTTCGTGTGGAATTATTTTGTCTTTGCACACAGTATCAATTATCACAGGCTCTTTCATAGAAAACAACCACTTGTTCGGTTGTGACAATTGAATCCAGAAATCTAGTTTTGGTACTATTTGGATTTCGCACTGAGGAGGAACGGTGTTAGAGTGTTTTAATAGGTCTATTTCGCACAGGTTATTTACTGAGTGTACATTGAATATAGGGTGTACTACTCGGCATAAGTAATTAATTAGATCAGTAGTTCCACAGTTTTGCAGTTCGAAATTATTCAGTGAGTAATAGTGTTCTCGATTGTAGTCTATTACTAGATACTCTAGGGATGGTTTGATGTAAGCTATTCTGTCTTGGTGTGGTGTAGGGAGTGGATATACTTTCATTAACTGATAATTTTCTTTAAACGGTAAGGGAATCTTTAGGAGGAAAATTATTTTATTATCTATTACTGCTGTGCGAACATTGCTGATTTGGTAAATTTGCAAGAGGTTGTTCTTGTCCTTATTGATTGGTAAGGTTAGGGAGTTGGGAATTTCTTTCTGGATGGTTTCTAGTACGTGCTTTATTTGTTGGGGTGTTATAATGGAAGGGTGAGGTTTACCGTGACGTACATCTGTTATCAAGTCAATGAGAAGGTTTTGAGTAGTCTGGTATCTTATCATCATCAGAGTGGTCAGGGATACCATAGTCTCTAATTCTATGGTAATATTTTGTTTAAGGTTCTCTAAAGAGAGTCGATTACTCACAATGATTAGAGATTCTAACTTTTTGTCTAAATGAATAAACTGTTCTTTTATGGCGTACCGAGTTTTGTTAAAGATATTAACGGTGGTGTCAACTATTAGTGTTTGATTTTTTATTAAATTCAACAAATGGTCTTGGTTAGTTTTAAGGCTGTCTATGTGGTTATTGAGCTGCAATGCATCATCCTCATCTAAAGTTCCAAAAAGTGTCTTACTAACCGTACCCACAGCATTGAATAGTCCCCTTTTATACCTATTTCCTTTCTCTTTCAGTATTTCTGAGTTTTGTTTCAGTATACGTATGAGGATATGTAATTGGTACGTAATATCGTCACAGAGCGGGAGTTTATTATGGTGGTATTTTATTGAATCACAAAGTTTTTGTGCAGTTTCTGTACAATTTGTAAGCTTATCTAGTTCAAAATTAAATTCTGTGAGATCATAGTATACTATTACCTGCCATTCGTTGCTATACAACCCAACACGGCCCACCTCCTCAAAATAGATTCCCGGGTTAGAGGTTAATGGGGTAATCTTCAGGTTGCAGGTGACTTCCAATGTATTGGCCCACAATATCAAGGCAGCAACCAGGAACAACTTCCTACGGTTACGGAATTTAGAATTAGTGTTAGTCTCGAAAGAGTTTTAGATTGTTGTTGTGTACAGTCTTAAGCTTGTTGCCTATTCTAATTGTTGAATTTTCTGTTGAGTTTATTTTTTCTATTTCATATGGTCCTGTCCACAGCGGTGACAACTTGTTTCTCCGCGTGTGGTTCTTTAGCAGGACCTTATCTCTGAGACAGAAAATTTTTTCTTTTGTAGCTCTATCATATAAGGCTTTCGATTTATGCTTATTTTTTAACAAGTTTTCCTTTGCAATTATATAACTGTGTTGCATTCGGGCTCTCAATTCGTTACTATAATTGTCATAATTGTAACTAACATTTGGGCTTCTTTTCATTAATGAAGGAATCCTTGGCGGGTAACCATACAATAATTCATACGGCGGATAGTTAGTACTACTATGGATATTGGTGTTGTATACATACATTGCATACGGGATCCATGAATCCCATGTTAGTGGATCTCGATTTACATAATGACGCAAGTACTCAGCCAGTGTGCGATGACTCCTTTCTAAAGCGCCATTCGTTTGAGGATGGTACGGCGTCGTCTGTAATTTCTTAATATGTAGTAACTTGCACATTTGTAAAAACATCTCGCTCAAAAAGTTCGAGCCTTGGTCCGTTAATATGGATTCTGGGATACCGTGCCTACAAACTATATTGGTTACAAAAGCTTCAGCTACAGTTCGAGATTCGGCATTTTGTAAAGGAATAGCTTCCGTGTACTTAGTGAGGTCGTCTTGGAAAGTAAGAAGATATCTGTTACCTTCGTGACTCACTGGCAAAGGGCCGACTATGTCGAGTGAAACCCTCTCGAAGGGTCTCGAACTGGTTGTCGTGATTTTCATAGGTATTTTGGGATTTTTACTAAGCTTATTGGTTTGACAGGAGCTGCAGGTGTTGATGTATTGCTCCACATCTTGAGTTAAACCTGGCCAGTTATACATAGTTTGAATTTTTTTTATAGTTCGTGTGATACCCTGGTGCCCACCTAATGGCGTATTGTGGCACAATTCAATTATATCTTTCTGGGCCTTTTTGTCGGTTACGTTAATTATTTCTGAAAGAAACAGCGTGACTTTGATTTTTCCAAATATAAGTGAGATAAGGGCCTTCAATTCGAAATGGGTTGCATTTTCTGTTTTTGACATATATATATTGATTTCATTTTGACTATATTCTAAACATTTATTTTTGAAATTGTACAACGTTTCTATTATCCGTTTGTAATCCTCTTTTGTGCGCATTGGATACGCTGTTTTCGATATTATAAACGTTTGCTTGTTTCTCTCCTGAACTGTTAGTTGCGGGTTTGAGGTATCCAGCTCTGGAAATATTTCCTTCAAATATACTTCGGTTTCGTTTTCCGTACTTGGTAATAGGAAATACTTATGGATAATACCCTTTTGGTCTATTAAACTTTCCGTTTTTTCGTGGATGAGGTTAATATTAGCATGAGGGGAGGATATAAATTTGTTGTAAATACTCTCTGAATCTATTTGGTTGCTGTCGTTTTGAAGTAGTTTTGCCTGATTACGGGTTACTATATTTATCTGTTTTTGTACCTCTAGGGCAGAGTCGCTTGGTACTAAACGACTTAAAGCGTCGGCATTTGAATTGAGTGATCCGGGTTTATGCATAATCTTATAATCGTATTCCTCCAATTTTATCCTCCAACGCATGAGCCGAGAAGAGGAATCTTTCAAGTTCATTAGCCAGACCAAGGGTTTATGATCTGTAATGATGTTAAATTGTCTACCGTAGAGGTAGGGTCGGAATTGTTCCACCGCATAAACTATGGCTAGGAGCTCTTTCTCTATGGTAGAGTACCTAGTTTCCGCAGGATTTAACGTTCGACTGGCATAACATATTGGTCGATCTTTTCCTATGTCACCTTGGGATAAAATAGCACCTATGGCTAGATCACTTGCGTCTGTGGTGACGTTAAATTCTCTGTCGAACTCAGGATAGGCGAGAATAGGTGCCGTAATCAGTTTTTCTTTTAGGGTCCTAAAAGATTCGTCGCAGAATGAATCCCATTTGAATGGAGCATCCTTTTTTAGCAGGGCTGTGAGAGGCTTTGCCAGCCTCGAGAAATTAGGGATAAAGCGTCTATAATAGCCAACAAAACCCAAGAATGCCTTGATATCTTTGGCTTTCTTAGGAGTTGGATATGTTTTGACGGCTTTTATCTTATTCGGGTCTGGCATGACTCCATTTTCACCTACCACGTGTCCCAGATAGGCTATTTCTTTTTGTAAGAAATGACATTTATCCGGCTGTAGTTTGAGACGGTGGTCCCTTAGTCTTTGTAGTACTTGTATGAGTTTTGAATTATGGTCTTTTAAGTTATAACCATAAATGACTATATCATCCAAGTATACGAAACAGTGCAGACCTTGAAGACCAGTCAGAGCTGTATTCATTAGCCTCTGGAACGTGGCAGGAGCGCCTTTCAAACCAAATGGCATTCGGTTGAAATGAAAGTGGCCAAATGGTGTACTGAATGCTGTTTTGTCTCTATCTCCTGCATCCATAGGAATCTGATGAAACCCGTTTGCTAAGTCGAGAGTAGAGAAGTACTTCGATTTCCCTAGTTGGTCCAATATCTCTGTAATATTTGGAAGAGGATAGGCGTCTCCTACTGTGACTTCGTTCAGTCGTCTGAAGTCAACGACAACTCGCCAACGTTTATTACCTGTTTCATCAGGTTTTTTAGGAACAAGCAATAAGGGAGAATTCCAGGGACTTCGACTTGGACTGATAATGTCCTGGTTCAACATTTCCTTTATTTGTCTGTTTATTTCATCCTTTTGCATTTCGGGGAGACGATATGGTTTTACGTGTATCGGACCTGCATTACTAAGGATTGGTATTTTGTGGCTAGCAGCATCAGTGTAGGTAAGATAGTCACCTTCTAAAAAGAAGAGATCGTTGAAATCACGGCAGATATTGAGAATGGACTGCCGCTCTTCAGAATTGCAATGATCTAAAACCAAATGGTTTTCTAAGTGTTTTAATCGATTCAAGACAGGGTCTCGGTCATATTGGGCGTAAAGGATGTCATAACTACTTAATTTTTCCCAAGTAGGAGTAATTTTTTGGCGATTTATTTTGACAATATCAGAAGTAGAATTCAACATCGAGATTTTTGCTGATTTACCATGTGGGTTTACTAAGGTATCTCCTATGAAAACACCCGGTTGTATTTCCTTTTTTATGCATAATGCTTCTTCGTTAAAGTCTACAGGAATATTTACTATTATTTCCGAACGTGGGGGAAGTTTGATTTGTTCAAGTGAGTGACTGTTTTCTTGTTTTAAATTAGTGCCGGAATGATCACCTCCGTCATCAGCAAATTGTGCTGATGTCATATAGTTTCGATGATATTGGCTTAGGTTTTCATTATTATTTGTAATATGAGCTTTGTTAACTCTTGAAATATTATTATTCATACAAGAGGAAGAGTTTTCGGAATGAATCTCGTAGGCAGTGGGGCTCGCTGGCAATGGCTTAATTGAACTCTCACATACCGATTCATTCACAGTTTCTCTTCTGCTATTTGTTTCTTTATAATAATTTTCCTTTTTATTTTCACCTTCTCGGCTAATTCTGCCGTCATTAATTTTTAAATTTCTGTCGTTTTCATTGTCTTTATCACTCTTTAAATAACTTGGGTTGCTTTCCTGCATATTAGAAATTTTACTTTTTATATTTGTTTCACTTGAACTCGAGTACTGGATACTTGCTTCTAAGTTGAGTTCTAGAAATAGCTTTGAATAATTTATTGTACATTTATATTTTTTGAGGAAATCATTTCCTATTATGCCGTCGCAGGGCAATTTACTTTTTTCTGGAACTATATGGAATGGGTGTTCCATGTGTAATAACTCATTTTGAGTGGTTAATAGAATTAAGCCACAGGTTACACCATATGATGGAAAACTATCGCCTGCTAGAGTAGTTATGAAGCAGCGTTTATCCTCGTTCACTAGTGCATCATCGCGTGTGGATTCAGCTTTTATCAGGCTTATTTCCGCACCTGTATCAAGAATAAAAGTCGCTGGGGCTGATTTGGATATACTTGTTTGAAAGGAAACTGTTAGTGAATGCAGGAAGTTTTTTATTGGTACCCTTACAATTTTGGTACTCTTTATTGGGATTGATGGTGAATGACAGCTTGGGTAGTTACTTGGCGGGAAGGTTCGCCGTCCGATACCTCCCGCATAAAATCGTTTTTCTGGGTCTGGTCTCTTTTATCAGACCACCTAACTTGTCTGAAATTTCGTAGTTGCCCATTATTTGAATTTTGTTTTTGGAAAACCTGCGATTGTAGAAATTGTGGTTGGTGTCTTTGATCTTGAGAACGCTTTAATTGCTCATGGTATATGCGAGTACGACATTCATTTAGGTTGTGATTGAGTTTGTTACAATATCCACAGATTAACCTATTTACTTCTTTTTTGACGTTTGGGTAAGAAGGGAATGTAGGAAACTGTCTTCTTTTAAAACAGGTTTCCTTAGTGTGGCCTTTTTTTCCACAATGATCGCAAGTGGGAGAATGGCTTGAGCGGGGTGTAGTTTGCTGGGCCTCTTCTATTCTATATGAATGCTCTGCTGCAAAGGTGATTAGCTTTTGTAAATTTTTTTCACCTCGAGCTTTCACGATAGTCTTAAGCTGTTCGTTTCTAAGTCCGTCCTCAAATACACGTATAGCGTTTTGTTCATTCTCACTGAGCAAGTACGTTCGGGAAGACGATTCGACAGCTTCACTAGTCGCTGAGTTTAAATCGGACAACTTTTTTGTGAGTCTGTTCGCAAACTCGTTCAAATCTTCGCGAGGACCTTGTTTGAGACGCGTCATTTCACCTTGAATAGCTAATCGCGGTCTCTTATCTTGAAATTGAGCGTTCAGCTCGGTTTTCAATTCATCCCAATCTTGGAAATCTGTGTATTTCAAGATATCATAAGCCGCGCTGATTAGCTTTGTTTTTACTACCATAAGGAAAATTTTTCGATCCGCGGCACCTTTCGCTTGAGAGAACAATAACTCGCAGCATGCAATAAAACGATGCAGATCTCCAGATTTTCCGTCGAATTCTGGGACCATATTTCGTGCATCGGATAGCGATATTTGAAGGCTTACAGCTTTATCAGCTGGATTAGGAGGGGGGTCTGTTGGCGGCATACTTGAAGAATTGTTTAAATGCACAAACCGAGTAGCGCGAATGAAACGAGTAGCTGCAAATCGACGACTACCTGGAGCCGGAGCTGCTCGCTTTCCTGACCGAGTTACAACTATTTTGATAGATTCACCTTTTCCTAATTGTAGCACTTGTCACTTGTCAATTATACATTGGTCAATATTAGTATATGTAAAAAAAAAAATAAATAAATTAGTGCTCAGGATTTGTATCCTCGAGTCAACAAAACAACAAAAAACCAAGTTTTCACGAAAGCATAAAAAAGAAAAAAAGGAATAACTTCCACATAAAAACAAAATTTTAAATTTATCGAGGTATATACATTAAATATATATATTATAATGTATTATATTCTGTATATATTATTGTAAAGAAATTATTTAATAGATAATAAACCAAATATCTTAGTAAAAAACAAATTTTTATGAGAGCTCACTTACATTGAATTTCCTTTATTCTCTTTTAACAAAAGAAGTCGTCGCTTGTAGCCTATATATTCTTGAAAATCGGATGTCTCCTCGTCAGAATCGGTGGATTTTCCTTCGATATCTGCAATTGCCTGCTCCACCTCCTTTATTTCATTAGTTTTACTGTCCTTACTGTCCATGAGTTGTTGGGTGAGGTCTTCTGGTTAAAGTTTTTTAAGCTGTTTAGCGTTTTTCACTGTTTTACACAATCCCTGAGCACCTGGCTGGGATTGGGTTGTTTTTTTTTTTAACAACGTTGGGTACTCCTAAGCGCCTGGCTTAGGTTACCTTTTATAGTTAGCTGATTTAGTTGCACAGGTAGCTGGGAATAAAATCCGCTCCGCTGCCACCAAAATTTTGTTACGACTGATGCGTATTGGACGTCATTCGCAACAGGACTTGGGAGTGCTTTCAACTAAATGAGAAGATCACCAGCCCCTTATTGTTTTCATTGGTTTCAATGGCACATTCACTTTAAAATTCAACTCAAAAGACAATTTGCTTCTCGCACTTATTTCGATGTATATTTAAAAAAAAAATAACAGAGGCACAATCATTTAATAAATATATAAATTCAAATTATATTCCTAGTCAAGAATCACAAAATTTTTACTAACTTCGATAATTTATCTTTCAAGACTTGACCAAAAGCTGCCTAACTTCAAAACTTGACAAAAACTGTATGACTGCCCCGCCAATGCTGTCCATCACCTTCTTTATTTCGCATCAATCGATGTCTCAGCGATAACACCCCCTAATTACCTATCATTGCTGAATATCGCTTAAAGTGATTGGCGCATCATTCATACATAGTAATGTAGGGGAAACGCTTATGTACAAGCGAAGTGCATTCGCCTCAAGTGCAAAAGACCCGGCTGCTGATTAAGCTTTTTGGCTATTTCACATATATAATTTGATGGGGTCAATGAATAATGCGACAGCAATTATTGATTGCAAAATTAATGTAAGTCGCCGCAAAAGCTGGCAATTTGCTTTTGCAATTTTCAATAATGAAAAAAAAACAATTTATTGCGTTTATAGCGAATGAGTGAGGTCTTTGCCCCAAAGTAATGAGTGCATCCAGCGACTCATTACACCTTTCGACTTTCGCCCTTCGCCTTTCGTCTTTCGCAATACGCCTTTAGCATTTTGAAATACAAATTTATAATTTCGAATTTTCCATTTCGTATTTTCAATTTCAACTTTTGTATTTTATCTTTTGAATATCGTTTTTTCTTTTGCTTTAGGCATTTTAAATTTCTCCATTTTCATTTCATGTTTAGAAAATCGTTTTTCCTTTTGCCTTCCGCTTTTCGCCTTTCGCCTTTCGCCTTTCGCCTTTCGCCTTTCGCCCTTCGCCTTTCGCCTTTCGCCTTTCGCCTTTCGCCTTTCGCCTTTCGCCTTTAGCATTTCACCTTCCGCCTTTCGCATTTCGCCTTTCGCCTTTCGCCTTTCGCCTTTCGCCTTTCGCCTTTCACCTTTCACCTTTCGCCTTTCACCTTTCGCCTTTCACCTTTCGCCTTTCGCCTTTTGCCTTTCGCCTTTCGCCTTTCGCCTTTCGCTTTCGCCTTTCGCATTTCGCCTTTCGCCTTTCGCCTTTCGCCTTTCGCCTTTCAACTTTCGCCTTTCGCCTTTCGCCTTTCGCCTTTCGCCTTTCACCTTTCGCCTTTCGCCTTTCCCCTTTCGCCCTTCGCCTTTCGCCTTTCGCCTTTCGCCTTTCGCCTTTCGCCTTTCGCCTTTCGCCTTTCGACTTTCGCCTTTCGCCTTTCGCCTTTCGCCTTTTGCATTTCGCCTTTCGCCTTTCGACTTTCGCCCTTCGCCTTTCGTCTTTCGCAATACGCCTTTAGCATTTTGAAATACAAATTTATAATTTCGAATTTTCCATTTCGTATTTTCAATTTCAACTTTTGTATTTTATCTTTTGAATATCGTTTTTTCTTTTGCTTTAGGCATTTTAAATTTCTCCATTTTCATTTCATGTTTAGAAAATCGTTTTTCCTTTTGCCTTCCGCTTTTCGCCTTTCGCCTTTCGCCTTTCGCCTTTCGCCTTTCGCCTTTCGCCTTTCGCCTTTCGCCTTTCGCCTTTCGCCTTTCGCCTTTCGCCTTTCGCATTTCGCCTTTCGCCTTTCGCCTTTCGCCTTTCACCTTTCGCCTTTCACCTTTCGCCTTTCACCTTTCGCCTTTCGCCTTTTGCATTTCTCCTTTCGCATTTCGCCTTTCGCCTTTCGCCTTTCCCCTTTCGCCCTTCGCCTTTCGCCTTTCGCCTTTCGCCTTTCGCCTTTCGCCTTTCGCCTTTCAACTTTCGCCTTTCGCCTTTCGCCTTTCGCCTTTTGCCTTTCGCCTTTCGCCTTTCGCCTTTCGCCTTTCGCCTTTCACCTTTCGCCTTTCACCTTTCGCCTTTCGCCTTTCGCCTTTCGCCTTTTGCATTTCTCCTTTCGCATTTCGCCTTTCGCCTTTCGCCTTTCGCCTTTCGCCTTTCGCCTTTCGCCTTTCACCTTTCGCCTTTCACCTTTCGCCTTTCACCTTTCGCCTTTCGCCTTTTGCATTTCTCCTTTCGCCTTTCGCCTTTCGCCTTTCGCCTTTCCCCTTTCGCCCTTCGCCTTTCGCCTTTCGCCTTTCGCCTTTCGCCTTTCGCCTTTCGCCTTTCAACTTTCGCCTTTCGCCTTTCGCCTTTCGCCTTTTGCCTTTCGCCTTTCGCCTTTCGCCTTTCGCCTTTCAACTTTCGCCTTTCGCCTTTCGCCTTTCGCCTTTTGCCTTTCGCCTTTCGCCTTTCGCCTTTCGCTTTCGCCTTTCGCATTTCGCCTTTCGCCTTTCGCCTTTCGCCTTTCAACTTTCGCCTTTCGCCTTTCGCCTTTCGCCTTTCGCCTTTCGCCTTTCGCCTTTCACCTTTCGCCTTTCGCCTTTCCCCTTTCGCCCTTCGCCTTTCGCCTTTCGCCTTTCGCCTTTCGCCTTTCGCCTTTCGCCTTTCGCCTTTCGCCTTTCGCCTTTCGCCTTTCGCCTTTCGACTTTCGCCTTTCGCCTTTCGCCTTTCGCCTTTTGCATTTCGCCTTTCGCCTTTCGACTTTCGCCCTTCGCCTTTCGTCTTTCGCAATACGCCTTTAGCATTTTGAAATACAAATTTATAATTTCGAATTTTCCATTTCGTATTTTCAATTTCAACTTTTGTATTTTATCTTTTGAATATCGTTTTTTCTTTTGCTTTAGGCATTTTAAATTTCTCCATTTTCATTTCATGTTTAGAAAATCGTTTTTCCTTTTGCCTTCCGCCTTTCGCCTTTCGCCTTTCGCCTTTCGCCTTTCGCCCTTCGCCTTTCGCCTTTCGCCTTTCGCCTTTCGCCTTTCGCCTTTCGCCTTTCGCCTTTAGCATTTCACCTTCCGCCTTTCGCATTTCGCCTTTCGCCTTTCGCCTTTCGCCTTTCGCCTTTCACCTTTCACCTTTCGCCTTTCACCTTTCGCCTTTCACCTTTCGCCTTTCGCCTTTTGCATTTCTCCTTTCGCATTTCGCCTTTCGCCTTTCGCCTGTCGCCTTTCGCCTTTCGCCTGTCGCCTTTCGCCTTTGGCCTTTTGCATTTCGCCTTTCGCCTTTCGCCTTTCACCTTTCGCCTTTCGCCTTTCGCCTTTCGCCTTTCGCCTTTCGCCTTTCGCCTTTCGCCTTTCGCCTTTCGACTTTCGCCTTTCGCCTTTCGCCTTTTCGCCTTTCGCCTTTGGCCTTTCGCCTTTCGCCTTTCGCCTTTCGCCTTTCGCCTTTCGCCCTTCGCCTTTCGCCTTTCGCCTTTCGCCTTTCGCCTTTCGCCTTTCGCCTTTAGCATTTCACCTTCCGCCTTTCGCATTTCGCCTTTCGCCTTTCGCCTTTCGCCTTTCGCCTTTCGCCTTTCGCCTTTCACCTTTCACCTTTCGCCTTTCGCCTTTCGCCTTTCACCTTTCGCCTTTCGCCTTTCGCCTTTCGCCTTTTGCCTTTCGCCTTTCGCCTTTCGACTTTCGCCCTTCGCCTTTCGTCTTTCGCTTTCGCATTTCGCCTTTAGCATTTTGAAATACAAATTTCTAATTTCTAATTTTCCATTTCTCATTTTCAATTTCAACTTTAGTATTTTATCTTTTGAATATCGTTTTTTCTTTTGCTTTAGGCATTTTAAATTTCTCCATTTTTAATTCATGTTTTGAAAATCGTTTTTCATTTTGCCTTAGGCATTTTGACTTTTGCCTTTCGCCCTTCGCCTTTCGCCTTTCGCCTTCCGCCTTTCGCCTTTCGCCTTTCGCCTTCCGCCTTTCGCCTTTCGCCTTTCGCCTTTCGCCTTTCGCCTTTCGCCTTTCGCCTTTCGCCTTTCGCCTTTCGCCTTTCGCCTTTCGCCTTTCGCCTTACGCCTTTCACCTTCCGCCTTTCGCCTTTCGCCTTTCGCCTTTCACCTTTCGCCTTTCGCCTTTCGCCTTTCGCCTTTCGCCTTTCGCCTTTCGCCTTTCGCCTTTCGCCTTTCGACTTTTGCCTTTCGCCTTTCGCCTTTCGCCTTTCGCCTTTCGCCTTTCACCTTTCGCCTTTCGCCTTTCACCTTTCGCCTTTCGCCTTTCGCCTTTTGCATTTCGCCTTTCGCCTTTCGACTTTCGCCCTTCGCCTTTCGTCTTTCGCAATACGCCTTTAGCATTTTGAAATACAAATTTATAATTTCGAATTTTCCATTTCGTATTTTCAATTTCAACTTTTGTATTTTATCTTTTGAATATCGTTTTTTCTTTTGCTTTAGGCATTTTAAATTTCTCCATTTTCATTTCATGTTTAGAAAATCGTTTTTCCTTTTGCCTTCCGCTTTTCGCCCTTCGCCTTTCGCCTTTCGCCTTTCGCCTTTCGCCTTTCGCCTTTCGCCTTTCGCCTTTCGCCTTTCCCCTTTCGCCTTTCGCCTTTCGCCTTTCGCCTTTCGCCTTTCGCCTTTCGCCTTTCGCCTTTCGCCTTTCGCCTTTCGCATTTCGCCTTTCGCCTTTCGCCTTTCGCCTTTCACCTTTCGCCTTTCACCTTTCGCCTTTCACCTTTCGCCTTTCGCCTTTTGCATTTCGCCTTTCGCCTTTCGCCTTTCGCCTTTCGCCTGTCGCCTTTCGCCTTTCGCCTGTCGCCTTTCGCCTTTGGCCTTTTGCATTTCGCCTTTCGCCTTTCGCCTTTCACCTTTCGCCTTTCGCCTTTCGCCTTTCGCCTTTCGCCTTTCGCCTTTCGCCTTTCGCCTTTCGCCTTTCGCCTTTCGCCTTTCGCCTTTCGACTTTCGCCTTTCGCGTTTCGCCTTTTCGCCTTTCGCCTTTGGCCTTTCGCCTTTCGCCTTTCGCCTTTCGCCTTTCGCCCTTCGCCTTTCGCCTTTCGCCTTTCGCCTTTCGCCTTTCGCCTTTCGCCTTTCGCCTTTAGCATTTCACCTTCCGCCTTTCGCATTTAGCATTTCGCCTTTCGCCTTTCGCCTTTCGCCTTTCGCCTTTCGCCTTTCGCCTTTCACCTTTCACCTTTCGCCTTTCGCCTTTCGCCTTTCACCTTTCGCCTTTCGCCTTTCGCCTTTCGCCTTTTGCCTTTCGCCTTTCGCCTTTCGACTTTCGCCCTTCGCCTTTCGTCTTTCGCTTTCGCATTTCGCCTTTAGCATTTTGAAATACAAATTTCTAATTTCTAATTTTCCATTTCGCATTTTCAATTTCAACTTTAGTATTTTATCTTTTGAATATCGTTTTTTCTTTTGCTTTAGGCATTTTAAATTTCTCCATTTTTAATTCATGTTTTGAAAATCGTTTTTCATTTTGCCTTAGGCATTTTGACTTTTGCCTTTCGCCCTTCGCCTTTCGCCTTTCGCCTTCCGCCTTTCGCCTTTCGCCTTTCGCCTTCCGCCTTTCGCCTTTCGCCTTTCGCCTTTCGCCTTTCGCCTTTCGCCTTTCTCCTTTCGCCTTTCGCCTTTCGCCTTTCGCCTTTCGCCTTTCGCCTTTCGCCTTTCGCCTTTCGCCTTTCGCCTTTCGCCTTTCGCCTTTCACCTTTCGCCTTTCGCCTTTCAACTTTCGCCTTTCGCCTTTCGCCTTTTGCGTTTCGCCTTTCGCCTTTCGACTTTCGCCCTTCGCCTTTCGTCTTTCGCCTTTCGCATTTCGCCTTTAGCATTTTGAAATACAAATTTCTAATTTCTAATTTTCCATTTCGCATTTTCAATTTCAACTTTAGTATTTTATCTTTTGAATATCGTTTTTTCTTTTGCTTTAGGCATTTTAAATTTCTCCATTTTTATTTCTAGTTTTGAAAATCGTTTTTCATTTTGCCTTAGGCATTTTGAGTTTTCCCTCTCGCCTTCGCCTTTCGCCTTTTGCCTTCCGCCTTTCACCTTTCGCCTTTCGCCTTTCGCCGTTCGCCTTCCGCCTTTCGCCTTTCGCCTTTCGCCTTTCGCCTTTCGCCTTTCGCCTTTCGCCTTTCGCCTTTCTCCTTTCGCCTTTCGCCTTTCGCCTTTCGCCTTTCGCCTTTCGCCTTTCGCCTTTCGCCTTTCGCCTTTCGCCTTTCACCTTTCGCCTTTCGCTTTTCGCCTTTCAACTTTCGCCTTTCGCCTTTCGCCTTTTGCCTTTCGCCTTTCGCCTTTCGACTTTCGCCCTTCGCCTTTCGTCTTTCGCCTTTCGCATTTCGCCTTTAGCATTTTGAAATACAAATTTCTAATTTCTAATTTTCCATTTCGCATTTTCAATTTCAACTTTAGTATTTTATCTTTTGAATATCGTTTTTTCTTTTGCTTTGGGCATTTTAAATTTCTCCATTTTTATTTCATGTTTTGAAAATCGTTTTTCATTTTGCCTTAGGCATTTTGACTTTTGCCTTTCGCCCTTCGCCTTTCGCCTTTCGCCTTTCGCCTTTCGCCTTCCGCCTTTCGCCTTTCGCCTTTCGCCTTCCGCCTTTCGCCTTTCGCCTTTCGCCTTTCGCCTTTCGCCTTTATCCTTTCGCCTTTCGCCTTTCGCCTTTCGCCTTTCGCCTTTCGCCTTTCGCCTTTCACCTTTCGCCTTTCAACTTTCGCCTTTCGCCTTTCGCCTTTTGCGTTTCGCCTTTCGCCTTTCGACTTTCGCCCTTCGCCTTTCGTCTTTCGCCTTTCGCATTTCGCCTTTAGCATTTTGAAATACAAATTTATAATTTATAATTTTCCATTTCGCATTTTCAATTTCAACTTTAGTATTTTATCTTTTGAATATCGTTTTTTCTTTTGCTTTGGGCATTTTAAATTTCTCCATTTTTATTTCATGTTTTGAAAATCGTTTTTCATTTTGCCTTAGGCATTTTGACTTTTGCCTTTCGCCCTTCGCCTTTCGCCTTTCGCCTTCCGCCTTTCGCCTTTCGCCTTTCGCCTTTCGCCTTTCGCCTTTCTCCTTTCGCCTTTCGCCTTTCGCCTTTCGCCTTTCGCCTTTCGCCTTTCGCCTTTCGCCTTTCGCCTTTCGCCTTTCACCTTTCGCCTTTCGCCTTTCGCCTTTCAAATTTCGCCTTTCGCCTTTCGCCTTTTGCCTTTCGCCTTTCGCCTTTCGACTTTCGCCCTTCGCCTTTCGTCTTTCGCCTTTCGCATTTCGCCTTTAGCATTTTGAAATACAAATTTATAATTTCGACTTTTCCATTTCGTATTTTCAATTTCAACTTTTGTATTTTATCTTTTGAATATCGTTTTTTCTTTTGCTTTAGGCATTTTAAATTTCTCCATTTTCATTTCATGTTTAGAAAATCGTTTTTCCTTTTGCCTTCCGCTTTTCGCCTTTCGCCTTTCGCCTTTCGCCTTTCGCCTTTCGCCTTTCGCCTTTCACCTTCCGCCTTTCGCCTTTCGCCTTTCGCCTTTCCCCTTTCGCCTTTCGCCTTTCGCCTTTCGCCTTTCGCCTTTCGCCTTTCGCCTTTCGCCTTTCGCCTTTCGCATTTCGCCTTTCGCCTTTCGCCTTTCGCCTTTCGCCTTTCACCTTTCGCCTTTCGCCTTTCACCTTTCGCCTTTCGCCTTTCGCCTTTTGCATTTCGCCTTTCGCCTTTCGCCTTTCGCCTTTTGCCTTTCGCCTTTCGCCTTTTGCATTTCGCCTTTCGCCTTTCGCCTTTCACCTTTCGCCTTTCGCCTTTCGCCTTTCGCCTTTCGCCTTTCGCCTTTCGACTTTCGCCTTTCGCCTTTCGCCTTTTCGCTTTTCGCCTTTCGCCTTTGGCCTTTCGCCTTTCGCCTTTCGCCTTTCGCCTTTCGCCCTTCGCCTTTCGCCTTTCGCCTTTCGCCTTTCGCCTTTTGCATTTCGCCTTTCGCCTTTCGCCTTTCACCTTTCGCCTTTCGCCTTTCGCCTTTCGCCTTTCGCCTTTGGCCTTTCGCCTTTCGCCTTTCGACTTTCGCCTTTCGCCTTTCGCCTTTTCGCTTTTCGCCTTTCGCCTTTCGCCTTTCGCCTTTCGCCTTTCGCCCTTCGCCTTTCGCCTTTCGCCTTTCGCCTTTCGCCTTTAGCATTTCACCTTCCGCCTTTCGCATTTCGCCTTTCGCCTTTCGCCTTTCGCCTTTCTCATTTCGCCTTTAGCATTTTGAAATACAAATTTCTAATTTCTAATTTTCCATTTCGCATTTTCAATTCCAACTTTAGTATTTTATCTTTTGAATATCGTTTTTTCTTGTGCTTTAGGCATTTTAAATTTCTCCATTTTTATTTCTAGTTTTGAAAATCGTTTTTCATTTTGCCTTAGGCATTTTGACTTTTGCCTCTCGCCCTTCGCCTTTCGCCTTTTGCCTTCCGCCATTCGCCTTTCGCCTTCCGCCTTTCGCCTTTCGCATTTCGCCTTTCGCCTTTCGCCTTTCGCCTTTCGCCTTTCGCCTTTCGCCTTTCGCCTTTCGCCTTTCGCCTTTCGCCTTTCGCCTTTCACCTTTCGCCTTTCGCCTTTCAACTTTCGCCTTTCGCCTTTCGCCTTTTGCCTTTCGCCTTTCGCCTTTCGACTTTCGCCCTGCGCCTTTCGTCTTTCGCCTTTCGCATTTCGCCTTTAGCATTTTGAAATACAAATTTATAATTTCGACTTTTCCATTTCGTATTTTCAATTTCAACTTTTGTATTTTATCTTTTGAATATCGTTTTTTCTTTTGCTTTAGGCATTTTAAATTTCTCCATTTTCATTTCATATGTAGAAAATCGTTTTTCCTTTTGCCTTCCGCTTTTCGCCTTTCGCCTTTCGCCTTTCGCCTTTCGCCTTTCGCCTTTCGCCTTTTGCATTTCGCCTTTCGCCTTTCGCCTTTCACCTTTCGCCTTTCGCCTTTCGCCTTTCGCCTTTCGCCTTTCGCCTTTCGCCTTTCGCCTTTCGCCTTTCGCCTTTCGCCTTTCGCCTTTTCGCCTTTCGCCTTTGACCTTTGGCCTTTCGCCTTTCGCCTTTCGCCTTTCGCCTTTCGCCTTTCGCCCTTCGCCTTTCGCCTTTCGCCTTTCGCCTTTCGCCTTTAGCATTTCACCTTCCGCTTTCGCATTTCGCCTTTCGCCTTTCGCCTTTCGCCTTTCGCCTTTCGCCTTTCTCCTTTCGCCATTCGTCTTTCGCCTTTCGCCTTTCGCCTTTCGCCTTTCGCCTTTCGCCTTTCGCCTTTCGCCTTTCGCCTTTCACCTTTCGCCTTTCGCCTTTCGCCTTTCACCTTTCGCCTTTCGCCTTTCGCCTTTCGCCTTTTGCCTTTCGCCTTTCGCCTTTCGACTTTCGCCCTTCGCCTTTCGTCTTTCGCTTTCGCATTTCGCCTTTAGCATTTTGAAATACAAATTTCTAATTTCTAATTTTCCATTTCGCATTTTCAATTTCAACTTTAGTATTTTTTCTTTTGAATATCGTTTTTCCTTTTGCTTTAGGCATTTTAAATTTCTCCATTTTTATTTCATGTTTTGAAAATCGTTTTTCATTTTGCCTTAGGCATTTTGACTTTTGCCTTTCGCCCTTCGCCTTTCGCCTCTCGCCCTTCGCCTTTCGCCTTTTGCCTTCCGCCTTTCGCCTTTCGCCTTTCGCCTTCCGCCTGTCGCCTTTCGCCTTTCGCCTTTCGCCTTTCTCCTTTTGCCTTCCGCTTTTCGCCCTTCGCCTTTCGCCTTTCGCCTTTCGCCTTTCGCCTTTCGCCTTTCGCCTTTCGCCTTTCGCCTTTCCCCTTTCGCCTTTCGCCTTTCGCCTTTCGCCTTTCGCCTTTCGCCTTTTGCATTTCTCCTTTCGCCTTTCGCCTTTCGCCTTTCGCCTTTCCCCTTTCGCCCTTCGCCTTTCGCCTTTCGCCTTTCGCCTTTCGCCTTTCGCCTTTCGCCTTTCAACTTTCGCCTTTCGCCTTTCGCCTTTCGCCTTTTGCCTTTCGCCTTTCGCCTTTCGCCTTTCGCCTTTCAACTTTCGCCTTTCGCCTTTCGCCTTTCGCCTTTTGCCTTTCGCCTTTCGCCTTTCGCCTTTCGCTTTCGCCTTTCGCATTTCGCCTTTCGCCTTTCGCCTTTCGCCTTTCACCTTTCGCCTTTCGCCTTTCGCCTTTCGCCTTTCGCCTTTCGCCTTTCGGCTTTCGCCTTTCGACTTTCGCCTTACGCCTTTTCGCTTTTCGCCTTTCGCCTTTGGGCTTTCGCCTTTCGCCTTTCGCCGTTCGCCTTTCACCTTTCGCCTTTCGCCTTTCACCTTTCGCCTTTCGCCTTTCGCCTTTCGACTTTCGCCCTTCGCCTTTCGTCTTTCGCCTTTCGCATTTCGCCTTTAGCATTTTGAAATACAAATTTATAATTTCGACTTTTCCATTTCGTATTTTCAATTTCAACTTTTGTATTTTATCTTTTGAATATCGTTTTTTCTTTTGCTTTAGGCATTTTAAATTTCTCCATTTTCATTTCATGTTTATAAAATCGTTTTTCCTTTTGCCTTCCGCTTTTCGCCTTTCGCCTTTCGCCTTTCGCCTTTCGCCTTTCACCTTCCGCCTTTCGCCTTTCGCCTTTCGCCTTTCGCCTTTCGCCTTTCGCCTTTCGCCGTTCGCCTTTCGCCTTTCGCCTTTCGCCTTTCGCCTTTCGCCTTTCGCCTTTCGCCTTTCGCATTTCGCCTTTCGCCTTTCGCCTTTCGCCTTTCACCTTTCGCCTTTCGCCTTTCACCTTTCGCCTTTCGCTTTTCGCCTTTCGCCTTTCGCCTTTTGCATTTCGCCTTTCGCCTTTCGCCTTTCGCCTTTCGCCTTTCGCCTTTCGCCTTTCGCCGTTCGCCTTTCGCCTTTCGCCTTTCGCCTTTCGCCTTTCGCCTTTCGCCTTTCGCCTTTCGCATTTCGCCTTTCGCCTTTCGCCTTTCGCCTTTCACCTTTCGCCTTTCGCCTTTCACCTTTCGCCTTTCGCTTTTCGCCTTTCGCCTTTCGCCTTTCGACTTTCGCCTTTCGCCTTTTCGCTTTTCGCTTTTCGCCTTTCGCCTTTCGCCTTTCGCCTTTCGCCTTTCGCCTTTCGCCCTTCGCCTTTCGCGTTTCGCCTTTCGCCTTTTGCATTTCGCCTTTCGCCTTTCGCCTTTCACCTTTCGCCTTTCGCCTTTCGCCTTTCGCCTTTCGCCTTTCGCCTTTCGGCTTTCGCCTTTCGACTTTCGCCTTACGCCTTTTCGCTTTTCGCCTTTCGCCTTTGGGCTTTCGCCTTTCGCCTTTCGCCGTTCGCCTTTCACCTTTCGCCTTTCGCCTTTCACCTTTCGCCTTTCGCCTTTCGCCTTTCGCCTTTTGCCTTTCGCCTTTCGCCTTTCGACTTTCGCCCTTCGCCTTTCGTCTTTCGCCTTTCTCATTTCGCCTTTAGCATTTTGAAATACAAATTTCTAATTTCTAATTTTCCATTTCGCATTTTCAATTCCAACTTTAGTATTTTATCTTTTGAATATCGTTTTTTCTTTTGCTTTAGGCATTTTAAATTTCTCCATTTTTATTTCTAGTTTTGAAAATCGTTTTTCATTTTGCCTTAGGCATTTTGACTTTTGCCTCTCGCCCTTCGCCTTTCGCCTTTTGCCTTCCGCCTTTCGCCTTTCGCCTTCCGCCTTTCGCCTTTCGCCTTTCGCCTTTCTCCTTTCGCCTTTCGCCTTTCGCCTTTCGCCTTTCGCCTTTCGCCTTTCGCCTTTCGCCTTTCGCCTTTCGACTTTCGCCTTTCACCTTTCGCCTTTCGCCTTTCGCCTTTCAAATTTCGCCTTTCGCCTTTCGCCTTTTGCCTTTCGCCTTTCGACTTTCGCCCTGCGCCTTTCGTCTTTCTCCTTTCGCATTTCGCCTTTAGCATTTTGAAATACAAATTTATAATTTCGACTTTTCCATTTCGTATTTTCAATTTCAACTTTTGTATTTTATCTTTTGAATATCGTTTTTTCTTTTGCTTTAGGCATTTTAAATTTCTCCATTTTCATTTCATGTTTAGAAAATCGTTTTTCCTTTTGCCTTCCGCTTTTCGCCTTTCGCCTTTCGCCTTTCGCCTTTCGCCTTTCGCCTTTCGCCTTTCGCCTTTCGCCTTTCGCCTTTCGCCTTTCGCCTTTCGCCTTTCGCCTTTCGCTTTTCGCCTTTCGCTTTTCACCTTCCGCCTTTCGCCTTTCGCCTTTCGCCTTTCCCCTTTCGCCTTTCGCCTTTCGCCTTTCGCCTTTCGCCTTTCGCCTTTCGCCTTTCGCCTTTCGCCTTTCGCATTTCGCCTTTCGCCTTTCGCCTTTCGCCTTTCGCATTTCAACATTCGCCTTTCGCCTTTCACCTTTCGCCTTTCGCCTTTCGCCTTTCGCCTTTTGCATTTCGCCTTTCGCCTTTCGCCTTTCGCCTTTCGCCTTTCGCCTTTCGCCTTTCGCCTTTCGCCTTTCGCCTTTCGCCTTTCGCCTTTTGCATTTCGCCTTTCGCCTTTCGCATTTCACCTTTCGCCTTTCGCCTTTCGCCTTTCGCCTTTCGCCTTTCGCCTTTCGCCTTTCGCCTTTCGCCTTTCGCCTTTCGCCTTTCGCCTTTCGCCTTTTCGCTTTTCGCCTTTCGCCTTTGGCCTTTCGCCTTTCGCCTTTCGCCTTTCGCCTTTCGCCTTTCGCCTTTCGCCTTTCGCCCTTCGCCTTTCGCCTTTCGCCTTTCGCCTTTTGCATTTCGCCTTTCGCGTTTCGCCTTTCACCTTTCGCCTTTCGCCTTTCGCATTTCGCCTTTCGCCTTTCGCCTTTCGCCTTTCGCCTTTCGACTTTCGCTTTTCGCCTTTCGCCTTTTCGCTTTTCGCCTTTCGCCTTTGGCCTTTCGCCTTTCGCCTTTCGCCTTTCGCCTTTCGCCTTTCGTCTTTCGCCTTTCGCCCTTCGCCTTTCGCCTTTCGCCTTTCGCCTTTCGCCTTTTGCATTTCACCTTCCGCCTTTCGCATTTCGCCTTTCGCCTTTCGCCTTTCGCCTTTCGCCTTTCGCCTTTCGCCTTTCGCCTTTCGCCTTTCGCCTTTCTCCTTTCGCCTTTCGTCTTCCGCCTTTCGCCTTTCGAGTTTCGCCTTTCGCCTTTCGCCTTTCGCCTTCCGCCTTTCGCCTTTCGCCTTTCGCCTTTCGCCTTTCGCCTTTCGCCTTTTGCATTTCGCCTTTCGCCTTTCGCCTTTCGCTTTTCGCTTTTCACCTTTCGCCTTTCGCCTTTCGCCTTTCACCTTTCGCCTTTCGCCTTTCGCCTTTCGCCTTTTGCCTTTCGCCTTTCGACTTTCGCCCTTCGCCTTTCGTCTTTCGCCTTTCGCATTTCGCCTTTAGCATTTTGAAATACAAATTTCTAATTTCTAATTTTCCATTTCGCATTTTCAATTCCAACTTTAGTATTTTATCTTTTGAATATCGTTTTTTCTTTTGCTTTAGGCGTTTTAAATTTCTCCATTTTTATTTCATGTTTTGAAAATCGTTTTTCATTTTGCCTTAGGCATTTTGACTTTTGCCTCTCGCCCTTCGCCTTTCGCCTTTCGCCTTCCGCCTTTCGCCTTTCGCCCTTCGCCTTTCGTCTTTCGCCTTTCGCCTTTCGCATTTCGCCTTTCACCTTCCGCCTTTCGCCTTTCGCCTTTCGACTTTCGCCCTTCGCCTTCCGTCTTTCGCCTTTCGCCTTTCGCCTTTCACCTTTCGCTTTTCGCCTTTCACCTTTCTCCTTTCGCCTTTCGTCTTTCGCCTTTCGCCTTTCGCCTTTCGAGTTTCGCCTTTCGCCTTTCGCCTTTCGCCTTCCGCCTTTCGCCTTTCGCCTTTCGCCTTTCGCCTTTCGCCTTTCGCCTTTCGCCTTTCGCCTTTCGCCTTTCGCCTTTCGCCTTTCGCCTTTCGCCTTTCACCTTTCGCCTTTCGCCTTTCGCCTTTCACCTTTCGCCTTTCGCCTTTCGCCTTTTGCCTTTCGCCTTTCGCCCTTCGCCTTTCGTCTTTCGCCTTTCGCATTTCGCCTTTACCATTTTGAAATACAAATTTATAATTTATAATTTTCCATTTCGCCTTTTTAATTTCAACTTTAGTATTTTATCTTTTGAATATCGTTTTTTCTTTTGCTTTAGGCATTTTAAATTTCTCCATTTTTATTTCATGTTTTGAAAATCGTTTTTCATTTTGCCTTAGGCATTTTGACTTTTGCCTCTCGCCCTTCGCCTTTCGCCTTTCGCCTTCCGCCTTTCGCCTTTCGCCCTTCGCCTTTCGTCTTTCGCCTTTCGCATTTCGCCTTTCACCTTCCGCCTTTCGCATTTCGCCTTTCGACTTTCGCCCTTCGCCTTTCGTCTTTCGCCTTTCGCCTTTCGCCTTTCACCTTTCGCTTTTCGCCTTTCACTTTTCGCCTTTCGCCTTTTGCCTTTCGCCTTTCGCCTTTCGACTTTCGACCTTCGCCTTTCGTCTTTCACCTTTCGCATTTCGCCTTTCACCTTCCGCCTTTCGCCTTTCACCTTTCGCCTTTCACCTTTCGCCTTTCGCCTTTCGCCTTTCGCCTTTCGCCTTTCGCCTTTCGCCTTTCGCCTTTCGCCTTTCGCCTTTCGCCTTTCGCCTTTCGCCTTTCGCCTTTCGCCTTTCGCCTTTCGCCTTTCGCCTTTCGTCTTTCGCCTTTCGCCTTTCGCCTTTCGCCTTTCGCCATTCACCTTTCGCCTTTCGACAATCGCCCTTCGCCTTTCATCTTTCGCCTTTCGCATTTCGCTTTTAGCCTTTTGAAATACGAATTCATAATTTCGAATTTTCCATTTCGCATTTTCAATTTCAACTTTTGTATTTTATCTTTTGAATATCGGTTTTTCTTTTGCTTTAGGCATTTTAAATTTCTCCATTTTTATTTCATGTTTTGAAAATCGTTTTTCCTTTTGCCTTAGGCATTTTGACTTTTGCCTCTCGCCCTTCACCTTTCGCCTTTCGCCTTCCGTCTTTCGCCTTTCGCCTTTCGCCTTTCGCTTTTCGCCTTTCACCTTTCGCCTTTCGCCTTTTGCCTTTCGCCTTTCGCCTTTCGACTTTCGACCTTCGCCTTTCGTCTTTCACCTTTCGCATTTCGCCTTTCACCTTCCGCCTTTCTCCTTTCACCTTTCGCCTTTCACCTTTCGCCTTTCGCCTTTCGCCTTTCGCCTTTCGCCTTTCGCCTTTCGCCTTTCGCCTTTCGCCTTTCGCCTTTCGCCTTTCGCCTTTCGCCTTTCGCCTTTCGCCTTTCGCCTTTCGCCTTTCGCCTTTCGCCTTTCGTCTTTCGCCTTTCGCCTTTCGCCTTTCGCCTTTCGCCTTTCGCCTTTCGCCTTTCGCCTTTCGCCCTTCACCTTTCGCCTTTCGCCTTTCGCCTTCCGTCTTTCGCCTTTCGCCTTTCGCCTTTCGCCTTTCGCCTTTCGCCTTTCGCCTTTCGCCTTCCGCCTTTCGCCTTTCGCCTCTCGCCTTTCGCCTTTCGCCTTTCGCCTTTCGCCTTTCGCCTTTCGCCTTTCGCCTTTCGCCTTTCGCCTTTCGCCTTTCGCCTTTCGCCTTTCGCCTTTCGCCTTTCGCCTTTCGCCTTTCGCCTTTCGCCTTTCGTCTTTCGCCTTTCGCCTTTCGCCATTCACCTTTCGCCTTTCGACAATCGCCCTTCGCCTTTCATCTTTCGCCTTTCGCATTTCGCTTTTAGCCTTTTGAAATACGAATTCATAATTTCGAATTTTCCATTTCGCATTTTCAATTTCAACTTTTGTATTTTATCTTTTGAATATCGTTTTTTCTTTTGCTTTAGGCATTTTAAATTTCTCCATTTTTATTTCATGTTTTGAAAATCGTTTTTCCTTTTGCCTTAAGCATTTTGACTTTTGCCTCTCGCCCTTCACCTTTCGCCTTTCGCCTTTCGCCTTCCGTCTTTCGCCTTTCGCCTTTCGCCTTTCGCCTTTCGCCTTTCGCCTTCCGCCTTTCGCCTTTCGCCTTTCGCCTTTCGCCTTTCGCCTTTCGCCTTTCGCCTTTCGCCTTTCGCCTTTCGCCTTTCGCCTTTCGCCTTTCGCCTTTCGCCTTTCGCCTTTCACCTTTCGCCTTTCGCCTTTCGCCTTTCACCTTTCGCCTTTCGCCTTTTGCCTTTCGCCTTTCGCCTTTCGACTTTCGCCCTTCGCCTTTCGTCTTTCGCATTTCGCATTTCGCCTTTAC